>JAGFNQ010006144.1:171050-261887 GCA_024364735.1 Boesenbergia rotunda | reverse complement strand
AACTCTAAGAGTGTGATGTGTGTATATTATATATGATTTTATACATGGTTTGACGCACAACTACTTATATTTCATAAGCATATCCTAATTTGTTGCACCCTATTTTGTTTGACTTTGCTACTATTCCTCCTTTTTGTTCAGAGATATAATCCTTGCTTGTTTTCATTGACAAGATGCGATTTGAAGTGAAAATGAAGTGAAACAGAAGCCAAAGCCAAAGCCGAAGCAAAGAGTAGCTGGGGGCCATGTGACTTCACACGGTCGTGCCATTTGTCATTGGCCATGCCACATCGGCCGTAGGTCGTACGACATGGCCGTGCGGCCCCGTTCCAAGAACCAACAAGTGTGAGACTGGTGCCGTTGATAAAGGGGGGGGGTGAATATCGACTTGAAAAAAACTTTTCATAATCTCGTCAGAAACTTCGATGTTCGTTCTTTCTAGACAAGGCGTTAGTAGCATAGCGGAAAATAAAGTAAACAGAAAACAACACAGCACAGCAGACACGCAGGTTCTACTTGGTCCCAACCCCCAGGGTTAGTACGTCCAAGGCCTAAGCACGGGAAGCGCCCGTCCACTAATGGTCTCCTTTCCGGACTTTTTGGAAGCGGAGAAACCCATCTTACAGTTCATGTTTTACAAGCAAATGATAGTGAAATTAAGTGCATAAAAAAAATCAAACCAAATAGGAAAGTTGACGATCCCGGCCGATCTGGAACTCCGAAGTGCCGCGCACTTCCTCCTGGAGCCTCCTTGGTCACAGAGGTTCATCTCTAGTACTTTTTCGTCACTTAGAATGCTTAGAATGTTATGTCAGTTCATGTTCTGAGTTGAGGGGTCGAAGCTCCTTTTATAGATTCTTCTTGGGCGCCTGTGTTGCTATGGGGCGCCTCAGTAGCAGTCAAAAATCCATCCAAACTCGCAAATTTCGAGAAGCTAATAAGAACCAAGTCCAGGGCGCCCTAGACCCTCCAGGACGCCTGGATCATCCAGGCGCCTGACATCTAGGGTGTCTGGCTTAATGGGGGCGCCCTGGTTCAATGGGGGCGCCCAGGAAGATGTGATTCAGCTTCTTTTGTGTTTATTCACCTGCTTTGCCTCAAATTCTAGGTACCTGCAAGATATACAAGCACAAGACAAGCACATATATAATCTTAGCCTTAACGATTAGTTCTGACTTTGGATTTCCCTCGAAACCCTAGGTCGAACCGACACCTATGCCCCCTTCTCGAGGAACGCGCTTTTCGCCTACTCCTCTCAGGAGAAGTTTTGCCAACCGGCTCCTCCGGTTGGACTTTTGCCCTGTTTCAGTCACTAGGACTTAGTGCCCAGCTTCACTCACCAGGACTTCAGTGCCTAGCCCTCAGCCAGGACTAATTGCCCAACCTTATGTCAGGACTTAGGTGCCTAGCCCACGACCAGAACTTATTGCTCAATTCCTCGAATCAGGACTTCGTGCCCAACCCTCGGTTAGGTCTTAGGTGCCCAGCCCACGGTCAGGACTTAGTGCCCAATCCATGATCAAGACTTAGTGCACAATTCCTTGAACCAGGACTTATTGCCTAGGTTAACTAGGACTTTGTTTTACCTTAAACTGGATTTCTTGACTAACCCTTCCTTTGTCTAGTGTATCACTAACTTAAGCATATTGTTAAATATTGAAACACTAGAGGAGGGCATCACCGATGCATCTTGCACCAATAACAAGGTCAGCCATGTTGTTTTTGCCGAGGACCACACTGCTATGTCACCTCCATCCAGCCTCCGCACGACACGACCATGTGGATCCGTACTGCCTATGCCACCTATAAAATACGGTTCAAAAAAATATATATATATATAATAAAATAATATATATACATATAAATATGTATATGTAAATATATAAAATCACCATAAATAGGAATTAAAAATTGAAAATAATCAAAGGGAAAAGTTTGGAATAATTTCCTTAGATTTTGGAAAGGTTTGCAAGAATAATTGAGCACAGGATGGATATATATATTAATATAAAAGGAAAAGTTTAAATTATAAATACATACAAACTTTTCCTTTATAAATGTTTTTCCGTGTCATTTTTTTCGGTCGTGCCCTAGCCACCGCCGAACACCCCCCACCTTCGGCCTTTCATTCCTCCCCTCTTGGCGCACGCGAAGCAACGACAAGGGTGCCACCATTCCTTCTCCTCATCACCAATCCAGTTGGTGACGTCTCCTCCGCGCGACCGAGTGCTCAATCTCCTTCCCCGCGGTTTGCTGATCGCCGCTGAGCATCGCCCGATGCTACCCTCCTTCATTCCATCTTCGATTGTCGTGAGAACCCCCAGCCCTGGCCATGACTCACCACTGATCTCGGTAGAGCTTGGTTTTGTGGTCAATCACAGAACCCCATCGATAAGTAAGAACATTATGTTATAGCTTTCTATCCATTGGATCTCTGGTATTGTGTGTTGGATCAGAAATTTTGTTAGATCTAGAGTATTGTTGCCTTGGATCAGTGGGGCCTTGCTGTTGATGTTTTAGATCATACTACACATTTGGATTGAGAATTAGATCAGGTTTCTGGTGTTGATCGTGGTTTGCTCTTACCGTGAAGTGGGTTGTATCGTAGATTTGTGATTTTGGAGTTTGATTTTGAATTGATACTATTTGTATTGAATTTGATCTAGTGCTTGATCTTGGGATGTTTAGTTATTTTCCTTGAGTGTGACAGATGAATTTGCTTCAATCTTCTTGGATTTGCACTGATTTGGTCCCTGTGGCAGAACCGTTGTGGTCTGATCCAAGGTCGTCTTCCTTCGCATGGCAGATTGGGACCTAGCTCGATCAAGGTCAACTGGAGAGGGTAATTTTGGTGTTTGTGAACTTTGGGAGGTAAGCTGGACACGATTCACAATAGTTAATTGACCTTTGGTTACCTGTATGCTCTTGTTCCCTATTCAGTTGATGTATGTGGTGGAAATCCTAATTGTAAATGGGGTGATTGGCGTGGAAATTGGATTTGGCAGCAACTTGGGTGTGCTTGCCATGAGCTCCATTTGGAGACGAAACATTTGGATAGTTTGAAGAGTGAACGGGTTAGGTTTTATTTGGAATTTAAACTTAATAAGTTAAATTGGTAAATTCAGATTCCAAAACCTAATTGGAATCTAATCAGGGGTAATTTGGGATGATTAAGAGTTAATCATCTAATTATGGTTAATTAGATGAAACCATGAAAATTAAAAAGATCCTAATTACTGGAGATAGCTCGTTAGCTATAAATTACGTTAAATCTTATGCCTTTGATACAGGACATTGATTGGATTCATCATCGCTGATTAGCGGACGGGAGGTTCTTGCTGATACGAGCATCTACTTTGAGGCGGGTACCCTTGACTTATCTTTGAGATATTGTCATATTGCTATGCATGGTTTGTTATAGATAATAGTAAGCTTATATGCTATATCTGCCTTAGTATACCTGTATTTGATATCTGTTTCTTATCCGTGAGGTTATCTCCTGTTTAACTTTATACAGTCTCAATAGTTGCCATGTATATATATATATATGCATAGATGTAGTGATATGTGTTGGACCGAGAGAGAACGATAGAGGGAGGGGTGAATATCGTTATATGTTTTTCGGATAAATATTAAGAGCAAATGCGCAGCGGAATAAACAAAACACAAAGACACAATCGGTTTTACTTGGTTTGGAGTCGCGGTCGGCTCCTACTCCAAGGCTCACGGTCGTTGACCGTTTACTGTGGGCAATTCTATATGCACAAAACAGTTTATAGAAAAATGTTACAAGAGTAGTACAGTAAACTTAAAATCATCTCTTCGTTACCGATGTCCATGTAGATTGTATTTTGGAGCAGGGGGACGTCGTCGGCGCTTGTATCTCGAGTTGAAAGGTTTCCAGAGTAGAGCGCTGGAGCAGAAGAGCAAAATTGTGTTGGAAGAAGTGTTGTTCGAAGCCTTGGGGTCGAGGGGCTTTTTATAGCCTCCCGGGGCGCCCTGAACGTTGGGGGCACCCCCCCCCCCCACATGTCACCTGATCCGAGCAACTCTCGGTCAGCCCTTATCTCACTCGAATAGGGCTGAGGGTTGACTGTGGGGGCGGCCGGGACGCTGGGGGCGCCCTAGTTGACCTTTTCAGTGGGCTTCTCGGCTGGATGAAGTTTATCCTCTTCGTTGGCTTGCGTGCGGGGCGCCCTGGACACTGGGGGGGGCCGGGAGCACGGGGGCTCCCTGCCCAGTAAGCTTCCGAAGTGAACTCTTTCTTACCTTGTTTTGCCTTGACCTTGGGGGCGCCCTGCTCAGCTGCTGCCTCTCTCCTTTGAGGCGTTCTGAGCTGCAGACACTCATTCCTTCGGTCCTGCATCCAGGGTTAGTCCAAAACAACATAGAGCAATCAATTATTAGTTTTATACAGCCTTAGCTGTCTTGGTTCTGACTTTGGGTCTCCACAATGGAGTCCTAGGTCGAACCGACGCCTACTGTTCCCTCGACGGGGAACGTGTCCTCACCTACTCCTCTTAGGAGAATTTACCTGTTGCCAACCGGCTCCTCCGGTTGGACTTTTGCCTAGCGTTCCTTCGCCAGGTCTTGGATACCAAGCTGTCCTTCACCCGGTGCCTAGCAGTCCTTCGCTAGGTCTTTGTATCATAGCAGCCCTTCGCTAGGTGCCTAGCAGTCCTTTGCTAGGTCTTGGATACCAAGCTATCCTTCGCCCAGTGTCTAGCAGTCCTTCGCTAGGTCTTTGTATCCTAGCAACCCTTCGCTAGGTGCCTAGCTGTCCTTCGCCAGGACTTAGGGTTTCAGTGCCTAGCATTCCTTCGCTAGGTGCCTAGCATTCCTTTGCTAGGACTTCAATCTGCACACTCAAGCAGCATGTTCGATAACAAATAATACTTAACATTTGAACCCTTTGCCATTTATCAAAACACAGGTTCGACTTGGGTGTTGTCTGCACCAACAATCTTCCCCTTGTTGATTTATGGCAACCCTATTCAAAAAGTTAAGTTAATCAGAGTAAATGATAAACTAGTTTAGTTCCCTCCCCCTGAAAGGAATCTCCCCCTAGGGTTTTCAAAGTTTCGTGGGGTTTGAAAAATTTCTAAGCCAACATGATGGAGTTAATTTTTCAAAACTTAGAAGATTTTTCAAAAGTAAGTTTTCCAAAAAAAATTTTTATACTTAGAAATTTTTAGGAAAACAACTTAGTGAAAAAATTTCTAAAACATCTCTTTTGAGTTTTTTGAAAGTACTTTTTAAAAGTTTTCAATCTCTTTAGTACTTCGAAACTTTTCTAGGGAAGTTTAGAGATGGCTTAAGTTTAAGTACTTAGAAAAATACTTTATTTTGAAAATAATTTAGACTAAGTACTTTTGAAAACAGTTTTGGAAAAAACAGGTACTTTTGAAAATAGTTTTGGGAAAAAAGGCAGGTTAAGTACTTTGAAAGAGAACAAATTGAGTAAGTATGAGTAAGTACTTTTTGAAGAATGGATACAATTTTGAAAAAAAATTTAAAGCTTTAAAATTATTTTTTAAAGCTTCTCTCCTTTCCTTTCTCTCCCCCTTTGCCATATATCAAAAAATTTAGCAAAATAACAAATAACTTGTATATAATAGAATAATGTGCTGTACTGAACCAATGGAAGATAAACTGAATCAAACTATTTTAATTTTCTCTGTAGGAACCTGTCCAACCCAATTAGCTACTTACTACCTGTTATAAACAGTAGTTTTCGCTAGGGTTAGTCAAGTTAAGTGTTCTGTTCAAGTTAGATTGTCTAAGCTTGACACTTAACTCGATTACTGTATTTAGTTGTATTTAGTGCCTCAATTACTGCAGATGTACTGACTTAAAGCATATTGAATTAAGGCAAAGACCTAAGCATCTCAACCCATTCTAGGTTATCAATTAACAGTATCCTAAGGTGCTTGTGAGATGCTGGCTTCTAGATCTATAGGTGCATGTATTTCTAGGGTTAGGGCCTAGGCTAAGTCCATTTTGCGAAAAAGCCCTAGTTTTGAAGGGGGTAGTTTTTGAAAATAAAACTAAGTCGAAAAATTTATAACAAGATTTTGAAAGTTAAGTAAGGCAAATTTTTGAAATTGTTTTAAAAATTGATTTTTCAAATCACTTAAAGAAAAAAATTATAGTAACCCTATTCTACCAAGCATAATCCTAACAAAGATCAGATAATCATGAAAAATGCAAGTAGTCAACTATATAAGTCAACTGGTCACAGGAGTAGACCAGGATAGTCACACAATAAACAGACACGAGTCAACACTACTAAGTAGGGTAAGTCAAATAGTCAGTAGTACAATGCTAATCAACTCTAGGAGGAGGGACCAGGATGATCAGAAGAGCCTGGCTGCCATGATCGAAATAGTGCCATCATCTCCTGATATCGTGCGTCGTTGGTCTCCCTATCAGCTCTGAGGGCATTCATGTACTCATTGTAATAGCCCTGATTTGTCTTCATTTCTTCAGCATGATTTGCCTCAACTTCCTCCCGGAGGCTCTGGACCTGTGTCTCAAGTCGGGTCACTCGCTCGTAGAGTGTCGGTGGTGGGGGCTCGTCTATGTGCTCACGAACCTCTGCTGCCCAATCTGCGACATCGACTTCTACCTCCTCGTTTGAGTCGATCTGGGGTACTGCTCTTTGACGTCTCCAGGACAAAACCCTGGTAGCCGAGACCTCTATATCGGCTAGGGAAAAGTTCCTAAATCCTATCTCGTCGAAATCGGTCATTGCGGTCATTTCACCTACAGTAATGTTACGACCGTGGTGATGTAGGATAGAGGTGATGATGTGGCAGAATGGGGTGCGTACCTGACCCTGAGTGGTGACACTGGAGGCATGTAGGATGGCGTGGAACATGTGAAGGCCAATGTCAATGTCTAGGTGGTGGATCAACGCATACAATAAAAAGGTGTGAAAAGGTCGCATAGTCGCGACGTCCCGGGCGGATAAAGGTAGGAGGCAGCGGACCACAACTCTATACAGGGCGTAATCCTGGACCTGAAGGTCAACGGACTGAAATCGTCTGACTACGGGATTTCTAGCATCCCTATAGAAGTAGGAGTGGAGAGTGTCTAGGGTAATGTGTGAGTAGGGGGCATCAAATGGAGGTTCCCTAGGAGGATAGCAACAAAAGGTGGACTGAGAGAATCGTAGTCCAAGAAATCGGTTAAGTAAGGAGGGTGTAATGGATAGAGGCATCCCTTGGACTGTGGTGACAAAGCTAAGCTGATCTTGTCTGACTATATTATTATAGAATTATGCACATATGGTTGTGTTAATAGAATGAGTGCAGAATACTAGGTTATCGAGTTGGTAAAAGTTTATAATATTCATTGCCAATGGACACGATTGGGTGAAGAATTGTCTATTGAGATAACTAGTTTTTATGGGCTTATAGGTTGTTTGAGCAAACTTGTTACAAAGTTCTAGAGTTGGGAACCTAGGATCGGGACTAGGTTCGGTACCGGGGTTTGCTTGGTTTGCTCGGCATTTTCTAAGGAATTGCATTAAAGAAAGTATGAAGGAATTGCATTTAAAGAAGGTTGAAATTAACTTAAATGCAAATAAAATTATATCGGGTGGCAGCTCGGGGAGGCATTGTTGGGGATGAGAGCTCGAGGGGGTTCCATGGTCTCTTGGAAGGAAGGAAGTTGAGGAAGAGAGGAGTTTTTGGTGTGGGAAGTGAGTGAGGCTTGAAGCCCTTTTATAGAGCTCGGCTGGGCACCCTGGTGTGTGAGGGCGCCCTGGCTAGCGAGGGCGCCCCGGAGGGCGAGGGCACCCCCCGCAGGGCTGTAGCTGCCTTTTGGCAGCTTTCAGCCTTTGACAACTCACATGGGGGCGCCCGTGAGGACCCGGGCGCCCTGGTTCGCGAGAAGTGGCAGGCTTTCTGTCATTTGGTGAGCCTTGGAGCGCCCGCAAGGGTCTGGGCGCCCTCAATAGCTGCTTTTGTAGCTTTTTGTCTTGAATGAGATAGGAAGGACACGGGGGGGGGGGGCGCCCGAGGGTTCACGGGCGCCCGAGGGTTCACGAGCGCCCGGGATACACCTGTTTGACAAGGTTTGACCAAGGTTTGACTACTTTGATCATGGTTTGACTACTTTGACCAATGTTTGACTACTTTGACCAAGGTTTGACTGGCGTTAAGTCAGTGCCGTTCTAAATGTTTTTTAAAAAAATAGTTATTAATTGAATTTTGATTAAGTTTGTCGTTCCACCCAATCTAGGATTATCAATCACGTTAGCCTTACAGGTTTTGTGAGACAGGTTTTGGTGGGTAATATTATTTTGAAAAAGTTTTGATTTATTTTGAAAAACTTAAATTAATTTTGAAAACAAATGAATTTATTTTGAGTAAAAAATGTTTGAATCTACACGTAACTGAAAATTTATGTTAGATTTAAATTTTACAAAGAATAATTTGAATTTGAATTTCAGAAATCGGCTTCCAGGTCTTGGCGAGGCACTAGGCCATCTTTGGCCGTAGCCTTATTGGATCATCAACCCTTTCCTTGACAAAGTCTTTTAATGAAATTTCATTTTCAAAATTTTTATTTGAAAAATTCTGGTCTAACTAGTTTGGGTCTTGGATCGGTAGCTTCGGCTAGTTTCACTAGTCTAAAGAGACCAAGTAGAGTATACTTGACCTTATTAGAATTGGCTTCCCTAACGTACTATCATCTCACCTCCTCCCAATACTATGTTGTCAAATTTCAGTTAAGTTGGTTCAGTCCTTAAACTAATCAGTCCTAAGTCTAAGCATGGTAAATTGTAGAAATTAAATAAACAAGCAAGCATGCAATTTGAAAACAAAAATTGAATTCTATCTAACAATAAATATAGTTTTTAATTTGGCTCCCCCTGGACTAAAGCCACGATAATGGTTAGGCAAGATATGAATCTTGTCCTTGGGGATCCAATACTGATTTGATCGAGTTTGTTTGTTCAGGCATAGTTTGGGTACCCATGCCTGAGCTTTAGGTCTGGACTGGTTCAGTACAGCATAGTAGGATCTTTGTCTAGATTTGATTCTGTATCCTAGTCCGGATCGATTTAGAACCGACTTCTGTTTTCCAAGAATCATATCAAGACCCTTGGAACCAGAAGTGTATCATTCTAAAGCTGATCTAAGGTCCTTAACTTGAGTTTTCAAGGAGGAGTTCTCTTTTTCAAGTTTTTCAACTTGAATAGAGGTTCCTTCTTGAACCTTCTCAGTTAAGGGTCTAGAGTCAGCTCTCTCTTTCAGGAGTTTTACTTCCTGTCAGAGAGATTTGACTCGGAGTTTAGCTTTCGCCAAATCTCGAGAAAGATACGAAATTAACTCATTTAATTGAATTCTTGTAAAACCACTTACAGTTATTTCGCCGTCCTCTGAGAATGTGAGTTTGTCATCGTCCGGCTCCGATTCTGACTCTGTCTCTATTTCTTCTATGGCGGTTAGTGTGAGCAGGTTCGACTGTGGGACCTCTTCTTCTTCGGAGGAGGAGGACTCGTCCCACGTTGCCTGAAGTACCTTCTTCTTTCTTGTCTTCTTTGTTTCCTTCAAGTTGGGGCATTTAGTCTTGTAGTGGCCCTTCTTATTGCACTCGTAGCATGTTACGTTGGGTTTGATCTTTTCATTCGAGGGTTCAGTTGGTTCTTCCTTTCTTCGGCTGACTTTTCTTCTGTTAGTCTGGTTCTTTAGTTCTTTGTAGTAGTCTCAGGCTAGCCGAACCAACTTAGGCCGATTTCCCTCGCTATCTTCTGAGTCTGAATCTGAGTCAGACTCAGGTGCAGGTTGAGGCCTCTTTTTGGTTGTCCTTCCAGTTTTACCTGCAACAAAGGCGATACCTTTCTCGGCCAAATTGTAGTTAGTTTGTTCATGTAATTCAAGTTTAGAAAAAAGTTCGTCTAACTTAATTTTGGAAAGATCCCTAGAAACTTTGTAAGCATCTACCATAGATGCCCACAATGTGTTTCTTGGGAATGCGTTAAGAGCATACCTTATTAGGTCATGGTTTTCTACCTTGTGACCGATTGTGTGTAGTCCGTTCATCAGCTCTTGGATTATCGCGTGGAGATGTGCTGCTGTTTCGTTGTCATTCATCTTGATCATGTACAGCTTGTTTAGGAGGAGATCTCTCTTACTGATTCTAGTGTTTGAAGTTCCTTCGTGCAGCTCGATCAATTTGCCCCACAGCTCTTTAGCACTGTTGAATGGACCCACCCGGTTCAGCTCCTCTTTTGTTAGACCGTATTGGAAGGTCTGGGTTGCTTTAGCATCCGCTTCAATTCGTCTTTTCAAAGCGGTATCCCACTCAGTGTACGGTTGTGGTACTCCTTTAGCGTTCTTTGGAATCTCCAGTCCAGACTGAATAATTATCCACATGTCCACCTGAGTTTTCAGGTGGACCTCCATTCGACTTTCCCAGTAGGAAAAGTCTTCTCCACTGAAAATGGAGGTCTGACTGTGCTGAATCCTTCTTGCATGGCCATTAAGGATTTTATCTGAAAAAGAGAGAAGAAAAAAAAACTGTCCCAAGACTTGGTCTTGGATTAGTAGTGCGGGATAAAGAAAATTAAATATCGAGGGGTGTTGCACCGGTCTCGATTAACGATAAGAATTTAAAAAAATAAGAAATAATTTTATGAAAATCCAAAAATTTCTCAAACTGGTGGTTGCACCAAATTTGAGCATCCTCGCTCTGATACCACTTGTTGGATCGAGAGAGAACGATAGAGGGGGGGATGAATATCATTATACGTTTTTCGGATAAAAATTAAGAGTAAATGCGCAGCGGAATAAACAAAACACAAAGACACAATCGGTTTTACTTGGTTCGGAGTCGCGGTCGGCTCCTACTCCAAGGCCCACGGTCGTTGACCGTTTACTGCGGGCAATTCTATATGCGCAAAACAGTTTACAGAAAAATGTTACAAGAGTAGTACAGTAAACTTAAAACCAGCTCTTTGTTATCGACGTCTGTGTAGATTGTATTTTGGAGCAGGGGGATGTCGTCGACGCTTGTATCTCGAGTTGGGAGGTTTCCGGAGCAGAGCACTGGAGCAGAAGAACGAAATTGTGTTGGAAGAAGTGTTGTTCGAAGTCTTGGGGTCGAGGGGCTTTTTATAGCCTCCCGGGGCACCTTGAACGTTGGGAGCGCCCCCCCACGTGTCACCCGATCCGAGCAACTCTCAGTCAGCCCTTATCCCACTCAAATAGGGCTGAGGGTTGACTTTGGGGGCGCCCGGGACGCTGGGGGCGCCCTAGTTGACCTTTTCAGCGGGCTTCTCGGCTGGATGAAGTTTATCCTCTTCGTTGGCTTGCGTGCGGGGCGCCCTGGACACTGGGTGCGCCCGGGAGCACGGGGGCGCCCCGCCCAGTAAGCTTCTGAAGTGAACTCTTGCTTACCTTGTTTTGCCTTGACCTTGGGGGCGCCCGGGACACTGGGGGCGCCTTGCTCAGCTGCTGCCTCTCTCCTTTGAGGCGTTCTGAGCTGCAGACACTCATTCCTTCGTTCCTACATCCAGGGTTAGTCCAAAACAACATAGAGAATCAATTATTAGTTTTATACAGCCTTAGCTGTCTTGGTTATGACTTTGGGTCTCCACAATGGAGCCCTAGGTCGAACTGACGCCTACTGTTCCCTCGACGGGGAACGCGTCCTCACCTACTCCTCTCAGGAGAATTTACCTGTTGCCAACCGGCTCCTCCGGTTGGACTTTTGCCTAGAGTTCCTTCGCCAGGTCTTGGATACCAAGCTGTCCTTCGCCCGATGCCTAGCAGTCCTTCGCTAGGTCTTTGTATCCTAAAAGCCCTTCGCTAGGTGCCTAGCAGTCCTTTGCTAGGTCTTGGATACCAAGCTGTCCTTCGCCCGGTGCCTAGCAGTCCTTCGCTAGGTCTTTGTATCCTAGCAGCCCTTTGCTAGGTGCCCAGTTGTCCTTCGCCAGGACTTAGGGTTTTAGTGCCTAGCATTCCTTCGCTAGGTGCCTAGCATTCCTTTGCTAGGACATCAATCTGCACACTCAAGCAGCATGTTAGATAACAAATAAGACTTAACTTTTGAACCCTTTGCCATTTATCGAAACACAGGTTCGACTTGGGTGCTGTCTGCACCAACAATATGTTCCCTCTTGCATTGTGACATTGATAGATCACTGGTTACTTTTTCAGCATACCTAGTAGGTTGCTTGTATCCCATGATATAGGATTCAGACCTATACCTAGCACACTGAGGTGTTAGTTGAGGACTTGGTGGGTGTTATATATGTTTGGGTCATGCACCATCCTTGCATTATTGCATGCTGACGATCATCGGCTCCTATGTAGTCTGAGCCCATCGTCAGTTACATGAGGATATATGCACACACATCCACTCATGGGTAGTGGCTACCATACGGTGTGTGCATTTGCCCTATATTGCTCTGCACGATCACTATTTGGAGGGTGGTTCCGGTGCGTGGTAGCAGCCAGGGATCCCTTCTTGTCCTGAGACATGAGATGATGAGAGTTAGACTCTCCCATTGCTTGGGGTAGGAGAGAGACCTCTACCAGCATCCTGTCCACTCGGTCACTCAGGAGCAGTGATAGCAGGGTGCACACAGTTGTCATAGCTCTACCCTTTCGGACGTCCATTTATGATAGGTGGATGATGATCTGACTGGTGTCAGGGGTGACACATACCATTGCACCATGTGCATATTTTGCATTGTGCATTGTTTGCTGCATTTGATTTCTGCACTTGATTGACATGTATATACTGGAGATTTGTCTACTTTGGATATATATGTTATACTTGTTCCATAGGGATTGATTTCACCCCTTTGCAGGATAGATGGATTCGGGTATGTACCTGTATTTAGTATCCTCAGTATACCCTTTCTGATTGTTTATATGAGACTGTATTAGCGTAGACCCTTATTGTTATTGTAACATACTATGCATATCTGCTGGGTATTCGCTGAGTTTATGGACTCACACCGTTGCCATACTTTTTGATTTCAGGTTGATATCTGCCAGGAGAGTCCGAGTCGCCAATCCCATGCTTGAGATGACCTTCGATTTGGTTTTCTATGAGTTCCTTTCTGGTTGTGAACCATGTTATGTTTTATTTCATTGCATTGGATTTCCATGAACTTGTAGTATGTGACTTTATTTATGGCATTGTACTTTTGAGTCCTATGTTGGACTATGGATGTGGTTTTGCTACATTCCTGCCCCCCTGGCAGCTCAGGTAAGTTCGGGTATTTTGCTTGGATTTGGGGCCTGAGGCACATTTAAACTGCGTGGTGATGCTTTATATATTGTATGTGTGTGTAAATTGTCCACCGGATAGGGGAGGTGCTGTCCGATTTTCTATTGGACCAGCGGCTCCTAGGTCTCGGGGTGTGACACCACCCCCTCCTCCAGTACTATGGCCACACGAAGTGCTAAGTGTTTCTATGAGCATTTTAAATTTATTTTCTTAAAACATGCAGCAAAAACATAATAATTTCCTAAATTATTACAAGACACGCATCACACACATATAGATACACACATGCATGACATAATGATAGAATACATTTACATAATCAAAATATACCTGCCATATAACATGTAGAGGAACAACATCAACTAGCAACTTTACCAAATTACCCTCTATTCATATCCACACTGAGATACCTTTGAGACATCTTCTGTAAGCCACCAGCTTCCTCTCCATTTTGGAACTAGCCAAAGTAGGAAGATGATACGATCTGAGAGAGAGAACCCCCTGTTGGTGCAAGATGCATCAATGATGTCCTCCTCTAGTGTTTCAATGTTTAAACAATATGCTTAAGTTAGTGATACATTGAATAGGGGAAGGGTGAGTCAAGAAGTCAGTACCAAAGTGAAGAAAAGTCCTAATTAACCTAGGCAATAAGTCCTGGTTTGAAGAATTGGCCACCAAGTCCTGATCATGGATTGAGCACTAAGTCCTGGCCGCGGGCTGGGCACCGAAGACCTGACCAAGGGTTGGGCACGAAGTCCTGATTCAAGGAATTGGGTAATAAGTCCTAGCCGAAGGCTGGGCACCGAAGTCCTGACATAGGGTTGGGCAATAAGTCCTGGTTGTCGACTAGGCACGAAGTCCTGGTGAGTGAAACTGAGCACCAAAGTCCTGGTGAAAGCTAGGCAATAAGTCCTGGTCGTAAGATTGGGCAAAAGTCCTGGTGAGTGAAGCTGGGCAAAAGTCCAACCAGATGGGTCGGTTGGCAAACCTTCTCCTGAGAGGAGTAGGTCAAAGGCACGTTCCCCGGGAAGGGAACATAAGCGTCGATTTGACCTAGGGTTTGACGGAAAATCCGAAGTCAGAACCAATCTTTAAGGCTAAAGGTATATACATGTTTATCTTGTGTTTGTGTATCTTGCAGGTACCTAAAATTGAAGACAAAGTAGACAAACAAACACAAAGAAGCTGAATTACAGCATACTGGGTGCCCCCATTGAATCCAGGGCACCCCCATCATGCCAGGCGCCCTGGATGCCAGGCGCCTGAATGAATCAGGCGCCCAATAAGGTCCAGGGCACCCAAGAAGGAGGTTTTATCAGCTTCACGAAGATAGCATTTCAGAAGAACTTTTGACCGCAACTAAGGCGCCCTATAGCAACTCAGGCGCCCTAGACATGGTCATATAAAGGGGGTTGGCCCCTCAACTCAGAACATCAATCACAACGAAATTCTTGTTGGTGCAAGATGCATCAGTGATGCCCTCCTCTAAGTGATTCAATGTTTGACAATATGCTTAAGTCAGTGATACATTGAACAAGGGAAGGGTGAGTCAAGAGAGGAGTAACAAAGTGATGAAAAGTCCTAGTTAACCTAGGCATGAAGTCCTGGTTCGAAAAATTGGGCACTAAGTCCTGATCATGGATTGGGCACTAAGTCCTGACCAGGGTTGGGCACGAAGACCTGGTTCGAGGAATTGGGCACTAAGTCCTGACCAAGGGTTGGGCACGAAGTCATGTCTCGAGGAATTGGGCACTAAGTCCTGGCCAAGGGTTGGGCACCGAAGACCTGGTTCGAGGAATTGGACACTAAGTCCTGGCAGAGGCTTGGGCACCGAAGTCCTGGACCTAGGGTTTGAGCACGATATCCTGGTCATGAGATTGGACAAAAGTCCTGGTGAGTGAAGCTGGGCAAAAGTCCAACCGGATGGGTCGGGTTGCATCCATCTCCTGAGAGGAGTAGGTGAAAGGCGCGTTCCCATAAGATGAGAACATTAGGCGTCGGTTCGACCTAGTGTTTCGTGGAAATCCAAGTCAGAACCAAACCCTCAAGGCTAAGGATATATATGTGTTTGCTTGTATTTATGTATCTTACAGGTACCTAAAATTGAAGACAAAGCAGGCAAACAATCACATAACGTGACTAGAAACCAAGCTGTTAGGCGCCCCAATCCAACAGGGCGCCTCAATGAACCAAGCGCCTCATTGATACATGTGCCTCATTCATTCAGGTGTCTCCTTCAACACAGGTGCCCTAGATCAAAGGCTTATCTACTGCTGCGAGTTCGGTGTGAAGATAAGCTTTGACCAAGCCCTGTGAGGCGCCTCCTTCATCACAGGTGCCCTAGACATACCTATAAAAGGGGCTTCGACCCCTCAACTCAGAACACAACTTCTACTATCATTCTGAGCATTCCGAACGGAAGAAAAGCACTAACGACGAAGCTCTGTGACCAAGGAAGATCCGGGAGGAAGTGCGCGGCACTTCAGAGTTCTAGATCGGCCGAGTCTTCGACCTTTTTCATTTGGTTTGAATTTACATTCCGCACTTGATTTCTATTATATTTGTGATTGTAAATTGTGCACTGTAAGACGAGTTTCTCCGCCTTCGGAAAGTCCGGAAAGGAGACCATTAGTGGACGAGCATTCTCGTGCTTAGGCCTTGGATGTACTGACCCCCCCTCTATCGACAACACCTGTCCCAACAAGTGGTATCAGAGTCTGGTCGCTCTTCACCGGACTAACAGCCGACGGAGCAAAGGCCCCAGGAGTTGAGGGGGAGCCCAGGGGTGAATCAGGTACATTTTATTTTAAATGTCAATTTTTAAATTCCGTACAATATGTTTCAAGTGCAGGGAGAGAGGACACTATAAAAATTAGTGTCCTACTCATAAGACTCGGTCTACATCACCGGAGACAAAGGAAGTACCAGCATCAGGAGTCCGAAGGGACAAGAGCCACATACAATGTTTCAAATGTCAATAGCACGGACACTACAAGAATAAGTGTTTGACAAAGGTACGAAACATTTACGTTCCCAAAAATTTATAAATTACTGGACTGTCATATGATAGTTTAGATAATTTTTCTGATAAATTAGAATTATTACATAGTCAAATCAAAATCTTGCATGACCAGTTAGAAAATGTAGATAATGCTAAAATATTAGAAATTAACTTTTTAATCCTTAATGTCAATTCGATAATTTCTAAAATAAATTCTGAAATAAATTCTGTAAATTCTATAAATACTAATAATATTAACTCTGTAAATACTGATAATATTATCTCTGTAAATTCTGAAAATATTAATAATATTAACTTTGTAAATTCTAAAAATTCTGATAATATTAATCTTGAAGTTAACTCTGAAAGTGATAGTTCTGAGATTATTTCTAAAAATTCTAAGGATAACATTGAAAATATTTCTGATGATATTGAAAATGAAATCATTCTAGATAATAATTTAATTATTTTCTTGGATAATCCTGAAAACTATTATAAAGCATTAACTAGTGGCCTAAATTACTCCACCTACAGTGAAGGTGTAGAAGAATATGATTTTGAGGATCAGGAGGAAATTGAATTTTCTACAATCAAGGCTATAGTGAATAAAGTTTACAAAAATTCAAACAAATCAGAATTATTAGAAAAACTTGAAAAATTAGATAAAGAAGAAATAATAGATGAGTCAGAAATTTTTGAAATCATGAAAATGATGAAATTAGACACACAACTTTTAATTAACCAAAAAATTTTTAAACTTAAATCAAGTTAAATATTAAAAACTTTAATTAAATTTTAATTAATTTAATCATTTATTTAACATTAAATTCAATTATTTCAAATTCAATTAATCCTTAGTTAATTCAAAATTCAATTAATCCTTAATTAATTTAAAATTCTATTAATCCTTAATTAATTCAAAATTCAATTAATCCTTAATTAATTTAAAATTCAATTATTACAAATTCAATTAATCCTTAATTAATTCAAAATTCAATTAATCCTTAATTAATTTAAAATTCAATTAATCCTTAATTAATTTAAAATTCAATTAATCCCTAATTAATCCAAAATTCAATTAATCCTTAATTAATTTAAAATTCAATTAATCCTTAATCAATTCAAAATTCATTTAATCCTTAATTAATTTAAAATTCAATTAATCCTTAATTAATTTAAAATTCAATTAATCCTTAATTAATTTAAAATTCAATTAATCCTTAATTATTTCAAGTTTAATTAATCCTTAATTAATTCAAATTTAGTTAATCCTTAATTAATTTAAATCTAATTAATTTTTAAATAACTTATACTCAAATTAAATAAAATCTTTGCCAAACTGTAACAATTAAATGAATAATATTAAATATGTCAAAGTTGGTTGACATATTTACGGGTTCATATGACATGTATCAAATTGAGAATTTGATACATCATTAGAAACTTAAGTAAAATGATTTGAATTGTTTGACCCATGCATAACTTTGCATGCATCTGCTATTTTTCTTAATATATGTCATGTCATTCATATTTAAGTTTATGCATGATTTAGAATGGTTATAGGAAAAAGAATAGTTGAAACTTGAACAACCTAGTATTAGGTGGAGGTGAGATGATAGTACGTTAGGGAAGCCCTTCTAATAAGGTCAAGTAAGGTAAGGTGTACCCTACTTGGTCTGTTTAGTCAGGTGGAACTAGCTGAAGCTACCGATCCAAAACCTAAACTAGTTAGACCAAAATTTTTCAAGAAGTAATTTGAAAATGAATTTTCGATAAAAGGCTTTGTCAAGGAAAGGGTTGTTGCTCCAATAAGGCTATAGCCAAAGAAGGCCTTTGTGCCTCGCTAAGACCTGAAAGCCAATTACTGAAAATCAAATTCAATTTACTATTTTATAAATTTGAATCTAACACAAGTTTTGATTAAATCTTAGATTTAACAATAAATAAAGAAAAATTATTCAAGCATCTCACAATACACCCATAAGGCAACCATGCTTGCTTGTACTGAGACATCTAAAATGGGTGAGATGTTCAGGACTAATAAATTGAAAAATGTTTCAAAAATTGTTTTCCAAAATTCTTAGAATATTTTTTCAAAAATCTATTTTCAAAATAGTGTTTTAACATAATAATGTTTTATGGATTTCATGCTTGTTTGAGTGCTTATCTATATTATACATTTTCCAAATTATATCTTTTTCAAAAATTTGATTGACCTACACAATTAGACACAAGCCTCTTAGGTTAACACTAAAGTCCCTTAAGGCACTTAGATTGAGTTAAACAGTGTTGGATACAGGGGGAGTGTCTTATTCTTTTAAAAGTTTTTTTTGGGTATTCGAAAACTATGCTGTAAATTACTATCATTTATGTTTTCGAAAAGGCTTATGCTTCAAAAGTTATCTTCATTCCAAATTGAATTTTCTAAAATTATCTTCTTGAACATTACCATACTGTCATTCAACTGTTCTTTTTGATTTTTGATAAACCCTAAAGTACAGAGGAAATCTTCTTCATGATCTACAAGGACTCCTAGGATGTGTCAAATTTAGGGGGACTCTAAGTCAAAAGAAAACTATCTGACAAGTATTTATCGAAAAAAATTTTTGGTAATTTTTTTTGAATTTACTAGATAATTCTTTTGGTCTGAACCAACCCTAAAGACTCAGAGGAAGAGTACTTATAGTCAACAAGCTTCCTAGGACTGGGTCAAGTTTAGGGAGAGGTCAAATTAAAAGAATTATTGAACATTTCAAAACAATGTGTTTGCATGCACTGTATTGTTAAAATCATTTTAAAAACATAAGTAATTTTTTTTCATTTTTTTCCCTTTCGAATTTCTTTTGTTTTGGAAATAATACTTACTCAAATTTGTAGAATTTTCAGGACACTTAGGAAAATGCCCTTGTAGTTAACAAGGTTTCCTAGGATTGTGTCAGACTGAAAAATCTTATAAAAATAATATCATGTTTTCAAAATAATATATTTTTTTAAAAAAGGTACTTATATGTTTTTTCAAAAGGTTCATAACATCTTTTCAAAAAAGTACTTATATGTTTTTTTAAGAAATGCATAATATCTTTCAAAAGTACATAACTTTTCAAAGAAAAAATCTTTCAAAGTACAAGTTTTTGCACAATATTTTTCAAAGAATTCTTTTAAAGTGCAAAAATCTCTAAGTGAAATATTTTTGAAAAATGCATATTTTCTAAGATTTTTTTTTTATGTATGCGATTTTTTGAAAATCCTTCTCAATTGAAAATTTTTCTAAGGTGATATGTTTTCTGAGATCAAAACATTTGCTGAATGTTAAAAAAAAATTTTTATTTGCACAATACTTTTCAAAGTGTAATTTTTTGGTGCAATTTATGTAAAATTAATTTTATGTTGGTACAATTATATTTTTAACTAGCTAGTTGCTATGCTTTCAAAGATTGTTACAAGTAATTTTTTGTTGGAGCAAGCATTTCTGTCGATTTTTTTATGTATGACAAAGGGGGAGAGTGCTCCTAAGTTAAGAGTTAGAAAAATTTTTTCAAAAAGGGGAGAGTGAGCTTAAGACTGGAAAATTTTTTCTCCCAAAGGATAGAGAGCCTTCCCAATGGATCAAAATGTGTTTTCAAAACTTAGATCATTTTTTTCTTTTAATCCCAAGGTTTATAACTTAGCCCTTTAATCCAATCTAATTTAAGATATTGTCAAACATCAAAAAGGGGGAGATTGTTGGTGCAAGATGCATTAGTGATGTCATCCTCTAAGTGTTTCAATGTTTGATAATATCCTTAAGTCAGTGATACATTGAACAAGGGAAGGGTGAGTCAAGAGAGGAGTAACAAAGTGATGAAAAGTCCTAGTTAAACTAGGCACGAAGTCCTGGTTCGAAGAATTAGGCACTAAGTCCTGACCATGGATTGGGCAATATGTCCTAACCAAGGGTTGGGCACGAAGACCTGGTTTGAGGAATTGGGCTCTATGTCCTAACAAAGGGTTGGGCACGAAGACCTGGTTTGAGGAATTGGGCACTAAGTCCTGACCAAGAGTTGGGCACGAAGACCTGGTTCGAGGAATTGGGCACTAAGTCCTGGCCGAGGGTTGGGCACCGAAGACCTGGTTCGAGGAATTGGGCACTAAGTCCTGGCCGAGGGTTGGGCACCGAAGTCCTGGACCTAGGGTTTGGGCACTAAGTCCTGGTCGTGAGATTGGGCAAAAGTCCAGGTGAGTGAAGCTGGGCAAAAGTCCAACTGGATGGGCCGAGTGGCATCCATCTCCTGAGAGGAGTAGGTGAAAGGCGCGTTCCCGTAGGATGGGAACATTAGGCGTCGGTTCGACCTAGTGTTTTGTTGAAATCTGAAAACAGAACCAAACCCTCAAGGCTAAGGATATATATGTGTTTGCTTGTATTTTTGTATCTTGCAGGTACCTAAAATTGAAGACAAAGCAGACAAACAAACACACAACGCGGCTGGAAACCAAATTGCTAGGCGCCCCCATCAAACAGGGCGCCTCAATGAACCAAGCACCTCATTGATACAGGCACCTCATTCATTCAGGCGCCTCCTTCGACACAGGTGCCCTAGATCAAAGGCTTATCTGCTGCTGCGAGTTCAGAGCGAAGATAAGCTTTGACCAAGCCCTGTGTGGTGCCTCCTTCATCACAGGTGCCCTAGACAGGCCTATAAAAGGGGTTTAGACCCCTCAACTGAAAACACAACTTCTACGATCATTCTGAGCATTCCGAACGGATGAAAAGCGCTAACGACAAAGCTCTGTGACCAAGGAAGATTCGGGAGGATGTGCGCTGCACTTCGGAGTTCCAGATCGGCCGAGTCTTCGACCTTTTTCATTTGGTTTGAATTTACATTCCGCACTTAATTTCTGTTATATTTGTGATTGTAAATTGTGCACTGTAAGATGGGTTTCTCCGCCTTTGGAAAGTCCGAAAAGAAGACCATTAGTGGATGGGTGTTCCCGTGCTTTGGCCTTGGATGTACTGACCCTGGGGGGTTGGGAACCATGTAAAAATCCCGTGTGCATTTTGTGTCATCTTCTATTATTCCATTTTTGTTTTCCGTTATGCTACTAACTCTAAGTCTAGAATGAAGATCCAAAAGAAGAGTTTTTCACGAGTTTTAAAGAAAATGATTTTTACGGTCGATATTCACCCCCCTCTATTGACGACACCGGTCCCCACAATTCTAAGCATTCCGAGCGAAAGAAAAGTGCTAGAGACGAAGCCCTGCGACCAAGGAGGCTCCAGGAGGAAGAGCGCGGCACTTCGGAGTTCCAGATCGGCTGGGATCGTCAACTCTTTGTTTGGTTTGAATTTACTTTCTGCATTTACTTTCCTTAATATTTTGATTGTAAATAGTGCACTGTAAGACGAGTTTCTCCGCCTCCGAAAAGTCCGGAAAGGAGACCATTAGTGGGCGGGCGTTTCCCGTGCTTAGGCCTTGGACGTACTGACCCTAGGGGGTTGGGAACCAAGTAAAAACCTATGTGCACTTTGTCGTTTGGTTTTTCATTCTGTCTATTTTTTCGCTGTACTACTAACTCTGTATCTAGAATGAACAATCGAATTTACGATAAATTTCCACAAATTTTTACAAGTCGATATTCACCACCCCCTCTATCGACGACACCAGTCCCCACAAGTGGTATCAGAGCCTGGTATCTCTTCACCGGACTAACCGCCGATGGAGCAAAGACGCCAGGAGTTGAGGGGGAGCCCAAGGGTGAATCAGGTATATTTTTTTTAAGTATGTCAATTTTCAAATTTCATATTACATGTTTCAAGTGCAGGGAGATAGGACACTATAAAAATCAGTGTCCTACTCGTAAGACTCGATATTCACCACTGGCGGCAAAGGAGTTACCAACGCCCGGAGTCCGGAGGGACAAGAGTCAAATAATGTGCTTCAAATGTCAAAAACACAAACACTACAAGAATCAGTGTCCGACCAAGGTATGAAAAGTTTACGTTTGTAATGATTTTCAAATTCTTGCAAAGTCATATGATAATTTAGATATGTTAGATAATTTTTTTGAAAAATTAGACTTTTTGTATAGTCATAACCAATTACCAAATATAGATAATATTAAAATATCAGAAATTAACATTTTAATCTTTAATATCAATGAAATAATTTTAAGAATTAATTCTAATAATTCTTCTGATAATATTAAAGATAATTCTGAAGATTTTTCTGAGGATATTAAAGATAGTTCTAAGGATAATGATGACATCAAAGATAATTTTGAAGAATTTTCTGAGGATATAAAAGATATTTATGAGGATAATGATAAATCTATTATTAATATGATATTTTAACTGAAGATAATCCTGATAGTCTAGAAACTTCTGTAGATGAGAATGAAGCTTTAATTAATATTGATTTCCTTGTTAATTCTGATAACTTCTTGGATATTAATTATGAAACATTAATTAACAACCCTGAAAATTACTCAACTTACTATGAAGATATAGAAGAATATGACCTTGATGATAAGGATGAGGAGGAAGATGAATTTTCTAGAATCAAGGCTATAGTTAATAAAATCTACAAAAATTCAAACAAATCAGAAGTGTTAGAAAAAATTGAAAAATTAAATGAAGAAGAAATAGTAGATAAGTCAGACATTTTTGAAATAATATAAATGATGCAATTAAACCCACAACTATTAACTAACCCTAAAATTTTGAAACATAAATCAAATTAAATCTTAACAACCTTAATTAAATCTTAATTAATTTTTTTCTTAATTTAATCATTAATTATTTCAACCATAATTAAATCTTAATTAATTTTTACCTTAAATTTATCCTTAATTATTTTAACTTTAATTAATTATAATTAATCTTTAACAAATTAAACCCAAATTAACTATTAATTCTCAACAATTAAACCTTAATTAATTTAATCATAATTAATCTTTAATTAATTTAATCTTAATTAATCCTTAATTAAGTTAATCTTCTAATTAATCTTTAAATAATTTTAATCCCAAATCGTAACAACTTAAATCTTAAATTATTTTAACCTAAATTAAATTTTAATTATTTTAACCTTATTTAAATCCTTAAATGATTTAACTCCAATTAATCCTTAATTAATTTTTAAATAACTTCAACGTTAAATCTAAATCTAATTAATCCTCTAATTAAGTCTCAATAATTCTTAATTCTAATTAAATCTTAATAACTTAAACTCAAACTAAATAAAATCTTACCCAACTGCAACAATCAAGTTAATAAAATTAAACATGTCAAAGTGTGTTGGCATATTCGCGGGTTCACATGACATGTATCAAATTGGGAATTTGATACATTATTAGAAACTTAAGTAAAATGCATTGACTTCATTGAATCATGCATAAATGTCATGCTCATGCATTTGCTAATTATTTTTAAAAATATATGTCATGACATTCATGTTTAATTTCTGCATGATTTAGAACGGTTAGTTAAGGACAAAAAGACTTACTTGAAACTTGAACAACATAGTATTACGTAGAGATGAGATGATAGTACGTTAGGGAAGCCCTTCTAATAAAGTCACGTAGGGTAAGGTGTAGCGACATAACCCCTCTGGTCCCCGCAGGCAACCCTCTAGGCCATGTCCTACAACCTTCCCACCCCTGGCAGTGGGTTTTTGCCTTCCCCAGGATTTGAACTCTAGACCTCCAGGCTAAGTACTAGAGTTTATGAATCCTGGTAACCAAGTGAGCCGCGCTCACTTGGTTACCAGGATTCATAAACTCTAGTACTTAGCCTGGAGGTCTAGAGTTCGAATCCTGGGGAAGGCAAAAACCCACTACCAGGGGTGGGAAGGTCGTAGGACATGGCCTAGAGGGTTGCCTGCGGGGACCAGAGGGGTCATGTCGCTACATAAAAGGCACCTTTTTATTGTAATGACCCGGCCCCTCGGCCCCTTGGGCTGCCAAATCTCTCATTTGGCGGCCCCTTAGGTGACCCTCGGCTCCTTTGGCGGCCAAATCTCATTTGGCGGCCCCTTTGGTGACTCTTGGCCGTGTCGTTACTCACAAGAACTTCCCACCCCTGGCCAGTGGATTTTTGCCTTCCTCAAGATTCGAACTCTAGACCTCCAGGCTAAGTACTAGAGTTTATGAATCCTGATACCAATTGAGCTATAAATTAAATTGTCACGCCCCGAGACCTAGGAGCCGCTGATCCAATAGAAAATCGGACAACACCTCCCCTGTCCGGCGAACAATTTGCACATACACACAACATATATATTACAACCACGCAGTTTATACGGCCTCAGGCCTCATATCCAAGCAGAATAACAACATATATGATAATATGCTCATAAAACAAAAACCCGAACTTACCTGAGCTGCCAGGGGGCAGGAGTGCAGCAAAATCACACACATAGTCCAACATAGGACTCAAAAGTACAATGCCATAAATCAAATCCCATAACACAAGTCCATGATAAATTCGGTGCTAGGAAATAAAACGTAATATGGTCCTAAAACAGAACATAGTAGATAAAACCCAAAGCGAATGTAGTCACAAGCACGGGACTGGCGACTTGGACCCTCCTGGCAGATATCAACTTGAAATCAAAAAGTAATGGCAACGGTGTGAGTCCATGAGCTCAGCGGATACCCAGCAGATATGCATAGTATGTCACCATAACAATAAGGGTCTACGCTAATACAGTCTCATATAAACAATCGGAAAGAGGATACTGAAGATACTAAATACAGGTACATACCCAAATCCATCTATCCTACAGAGGGTGAAATAAATCCCTATGGAACAAGTATGACATATAATCCAAGATAAACAGGTATCCAATATATGCATGTCAATCAGGTGCAGAAATCAAATGCAGCAAACAATGCACGATGCAAAATATGCACATGGTGCAATGACATGTGTCACCCCTGACGCCAGTCAAGCACCGCCCACCTATCATAAATGAACGTCCGCGTGGGTAGGGCTATGACAACTGTACGCACCCTGCTATCACTGCTCCTGAGTGACCGAGTGGATAGGATGCTGGCGGAGGTCTCTCTCCTACCCCAAGCAATGGGGGAGTCTAGCTCTCATCTTCTCGTGTCTCAGGACGAGAAGGGATCCCTGGCTGCTACCACGCACCGGAACCACCCTCCAAATAGTGACCGTGCGGAGCAATACAGGGCAAATGCACACACCCTATGGTAGCCACTACCCATGAGTGGATGTGTGTGCATATCCTCATGTAATGGCGACGGCTCGGACTATATAGGAGCCGATGATCGCCAGCATGCAATAATGCAGGATGGTACATGATCCAAACATATAACCCTCACCAAGTTCTCAACTAACACCACGGGTGCTAGGAATAGGTTTGAATCCTATATCATGGGATACAAGTGACCTAGAAGATATACTAACAACATAACCAGTGATCTATCAATATCAAAATGCAAAAGGGAAGGTATCACTACTTCTATGTATATATCTACCCATATAGATGGCAACTCGTGAGACTGTATAAAGTGAAACAGGAGCTAACCTCAAGGATAAACAGCAGCATATATCAGATACAGGTACACTAAGGCAGATAAGCATACAATCTTACTGTTATCTATAACAGACAATGCATAGCAAGAAGACTATATCTAAAAGATAAGTCAAAGGGTACCCGCCTCAAAGTCGATGCTCATATCAGCACGAACCTCCCGTCTGATAATCAGTAATGACAAATCCAATCAATGCCCTGTATCAAAACATTACTCAGCTAATTATACAACTAATAAATTAGCTAAGTTACAGACTAAGTATAATGGGACCAATCCCTAATACGCACTCAGGTTAATCCACATACCAACGTCAATCTTTATTGGAAACTTAAATTCAAACCTAAATCCAAATGAATCTAACCCCACACATTGTAACTCACGCAGACCATGGGTGGCTCATGACAATTCTTAATCAAAAATCCTATAACCTAACTTCAAGAACAGAACAGTAACCTTCTACAGCTTTTGAAGAAACGAATTTGGCAGGATCTAACCAAATCTAATGAATCATCATCCAACCTACAATTCCTACTATCTCATACCCTGCCACAATCCAACACAGAGTCAAGACATTCATCAGCAACCCAAAACAAAAACCTAATTGGGTCAATTATTAATCGGAGAACATGGCAGGGATCAAATGGAGGAAATGAAAATAAAAATTCAAACTCTAATTTATCAACTGCAAAACATCCCCACAGATCCAACTCACGGCAACCCAAGAACTCAAGAACGAACTCTAGGAATCAACAAATCCAAATCAACAGAACATAACCCACTAACTTGATAAGAGGCAAACCGAATTCAAATTCTCCACACAGAATCTATTCTAACATCAAAACGATCAAGAACTAGGAACAAAACTCAACCAAGGATCAAACCTAAGTCTCACCGTGGGATCGCGAAGAGGAGAGAACAGTCATTGGGTTTTCCTCTTGGTGGCGGTCGGCTGAAGAGGAGTCGACACTGGTCGTGCCTAGGGCACGCGAAGGAGAGATCAGGCTGGCTGCGGGCTTCGCGAAGGGAGAAGAAGAACTCGGGCAGCTGCAATTTAGGGCTCGCATGAAGGGAGAAGACGCGAAGGGGAGGAAGGTGTCGGGCGGCGCGTCTGCGGCTAGGGCACGAGGGAAGAAGAAGAAAAGGAGCGGCGACTGCTGGCTGCGGCTGCGCCCGAGCGGAGAGAAGAGAGGAAGTAGGCGCGTGAAACTTAGGGCACGAGAGTAATTATAGGAATATCTATATATATTAGGAAATAACTTTTCCTCCATTAATTCCTGACAAAACCATTATGTGCCCAATTAATCCCGCAATCCTTTCCAAAAATCTCAGAAAATTATCCTAAATTTTTAGGTGATTGATTTCAAATTTTAAATTCCTGTTTATGATCAATAAATATATATATATATATATATATATATATATATTATTTTTTTTATTAATTCAACGTATTTTACACAAGTTCCCAAGGTTCTTTGCATTCCAAGTTCCACCATCACACACTCCATATCATCCCTGCCACTTCCGCTACTCTATTTTTCCTTTGCCCTTATCTGCATTATAAGAAAAAATGAAACTATAAGCATAAAGCTTAGTATGTACTATCCTACTCACAAAACAATGCATATTTCGAAAATCATGCCTTCGAAAACACATGCAAGAAAACATATCATGCTTGTCATTTATTCTTACTGAAAGATATAATTAAAACAGATATCATGACATATTCATCATACTAAGTACATGGACTAAATCATATTCTTATACCTAAATTCACATGACATTCATAGAATCTAACTGAACTAAGCATGATCTTAAAACTGTTTTCACTTAAAGCTATTACTGAACTTTTGAAACTTATACATATAGTAAGTGAAAATACTAATCATGCTGCTGTGGGCCCGGCAATGTGCTGCTAATGCACTCATCCCTATATAGATCCGAGATAGCTAATCCTGAACTCATTAGGGTACTACTAGGCGATCTAGGGGCCTAGGGGCGATCTAGGAGCCCACCCATGGACGAACTAGAGTTCAAGCACATGCCATAAAAAGTAAAATACTTTCATAAACATTCTTTTCTTTAACCTTGCTTCTACTAGGCGATCTAGATACTAGGGGCGATCTAGGAGCCCACCCAATGGACGAACTAGGGTCCATAAACATTAAGCAAGGGTAGCTAATTTCATAAACATGCTAAAACTCATATTAGAGCTTCTTAACATTTTCTCGAGCACCTTGCGTGCCTAAAACTCCCCTTTTCTTTTAAGGGCACTCCCTAGGCACTCGACGGTGCGTCTAAACCCCAAACTAAAGGGGGAAGCACGCCCAACCCATCTAGTGGTGCCTTTAAAGTCTATAGAGAGAGTTAATCTACACATGTGAGCATAAACTTGCAAATTGATAAAACTAAGACGATTAGGCATACAAACGAAGCTATTTATACTGCAGGTGATGGTTACTTACATCCTGCGCTTGTTCTTACAACTCTAATGCATAGGGTTTAGGGAGAGGGAAGATCCTTGGAGTCTCGGAGAGACTCTAACGAAGAACTACTCCTTGAGAAGATCTCCTAGCGTGTTCTCCTTCTTGAATCCTCCCAACACATGACCCTTGGACCTCCTCCTTGGGTTTCCGTAAGTGAGGAAGAATGAGAGACTCGGGAGAGGGGAAGGAAAAATCGCACGAGAGAGAGGGTCGACAGTGAGAAGGTGAGGAAAAGAATAAATCTAAAAACCCTTAAGTTTCCCTTTTATACTTATGGGAAAATTTAACTAACTTCACCTTATTTATCTTTTCCTCTATTTTATTTCAATGAAAATAAACCATCTCACTTAGTGACCCTCTTTCCTCTCACATTAAAGGTCTAAGGGTCAAACGTCACTTAAGGCTCTTTATTGCACATTATATTTTTATTCATTTTTGCCTTATTTGTCCATGGAAAAATTCTATAAAAATATCCATAAATTCGGAATAAATTCTAGGATATTTCTAAAATTAGTTTTGAGAATTTTCGGGCATTGCAATCCCCCATACCTTATAGAAAGTTCATCCTCGAACTTAAAACAACTCTGGATATTTTTGACTCATGTTGTCCTCTGGTTCCCATGTTGCCTCTTCTACTCTGTGATTTTACCATATGACTTTCACTAATGGTACCTCTTTGATCCGCAATTTCTTAACTGCTTGGTCTATTATCTGAATTGGCCGACTATCTGTAACGCCCGTCTTTTTTTTCCTAAAGCGGCGTTACGCTAACGTACTTAGGGGCATGTGAATATCGTAAGGCAGCGGAATACTTAAATCTTACACATACATGCACCTAACTATCCTTCCTAGCATGGTGACATGGAACTTAGCATTGTAACTTCATACTTAGCATCATAGCATACTTAACATCATATCATACTTAACATCATATCATAAAGTCACCTAAGTCATTCAGTAAGCACATAAGTAGCAAACGTAAAGTTTTAGCTTAAGACTTGTAAATGTATCTCTTCCTTGGCCAAGTCACTACCACACACATATTCTTGTCCCTCCTGCTGCTTCCCCCTAATGTCCTCTTGCTTGATCTGCGGTACAGGGAAATAAGATTATAAGCACATAGGCTTAGTAAGACTCTTTCCTACTCACTAAAACCATTCGTCACTTAAACATCAGCACACAAAACATTAACATAACTTGGTGCTTGGCATGAATCATAAGCATAAGACTTCAACCATCCTTAACAATATCTAAACATGGCATACATATAACATAAAGAAACATACTTAACAATATCTAAACATGGCATACATATAACATAAAGAAACATACTTAACATGGCATGATACATGGCATACATATAAATATAAAACATAATTAACATGGCATGATACATGGCATACATATAAACATAAAAGCATAATTAACATGGCATGATACATGGCATACATATAAACATAAAACATAATTAACATGGCATGATTTCTATCATAGCATATGACCAACTTCATAACCTCACATAAACACAAGAATTTTTCCATCATGCATAATTCTCAACCATGAAACATAAGCATAAAACATTATTATCTTGGCATAATGCATAGCATGAATGAATGCATGAGTCAAATGCATGTACATAAGGATGCTTACTTTTAAAACCATACTTTTAAATATTTAACATAATCATAACATCATTGGGGGTCCCCGGCTTGTACCACATACATACATCCTAAGCGAGCGTCCCTAAGTAAATACGATGTAGCGAGCCCCGACCTACTAGGGTAGGAACAGCATATACGGTAGTTCCAAAAACCGTGGACAGCATAGTCGGTAGTCCAGAACCGGGGCTTTCTTAAGGTACCCATCCCTGTTGCACAGCTTCGGTAGTGCCAGAACCGTGGACAGCAGAGTCAGTAGTCCAAAACCGCAGCGTTCTTAAGGTGTCCATCCCTTGGACCCATACTTCGGTCTGGTACAAGCCCATTCATAAAGTAAAATAACTTTGCATGTTTCATCATTTATAAGACATTCATAGCATTATCTTCATTATGCCTTAAAGACATAAACCTTATCATCATTCATAAACATGACATGCTTACATAAAACATCATTCTTGTTCATGGTACTTGCATAATCATAGTACATAAGGTAAGCATTGCGTTGTATTCATAGATCATGACATGTTTATCTAAACCATCATCCTAATTCATAGAGCTTGCATGATCATGATACATAAGGTAAACATTGCATTATATTCATAAAACATGACGTATTCACATAGACCATTCTCCTAATTCATCTAACTTGCACAATCATGAGACATAAGATAAGCATGGCATCTAATGTAACCATATCAAACATGAACTATAACACCTAAGGCTAGGGTTAAAGGTATCATAATTTCTACCACATGCTTGAACCTATACATCATAATAAGTCATAAACCATCATGCTTGAAACCCTAACCTCACTTAGACCCCAATCAATTAGCTTGGCCGAAACATGTAAGGAAAGGTTCAATCATTCAAATGACATGTGATGTAACATAAGGTAAGGAAAAGACCATACATTACTTATAAAACCATAGGAGGCCATTAGGGCTCATGCTTAGGGATAACCCTAACTCCTAACCCTTCTTCCTAGGGATGGCCGAAACCTTCATGGGCCATGGGTCCATGGAAAATTTCATAAAAATTCCAATTAAACACCTAACACCTTCCATACCATACCATAGGAGCCCTTGGGACCCTTACTTGAGGTAAGCCCTAACTTGTTGCCCTATTATCCATCTTGGCCGAAACTTGGAGGGTCTCTAGGCCATGTGAAAATTCACATAACACCTCCTCAACCTCCCTTGTATCATGAGAATATACAAGCCATACACTTGAAGGGTTAGATCCAACCCTAACCATGGGAACATGGTGGTGGCCGAAAACCCTAAGGGTACTAGGGTACTCCAAAAATTCTCCAAATCATATTTTTAACCTATATTCATCATGAGAACACATTAGAAAATATGAAAGATATTTTTAACATCATTTTTGAACCCAAGCATATGGTGGCCGAAAGTTCCAAACAAGGATCATGGGTTTTTCTCAACATAAAACCTAAACGAAACTTCATAATATGATAAACATCAAAGAGAACTATCATACCATAGGTGAGGGAGTCTTACCTTAGGGTATCTTGGTTTTAGACCTTAGGTTTGGGAGAAGCATGAAGACCTTTGTGCTTTTTAACCACCTCTAGCCTTTGTAACCTTGAACAAGAATCTTGGATCTTGAAGGAGTGGACTTCTTGTGGACTTTTTCCCAAAGAAAACCTCTCCTATGGGGTTCGGCTAGAAGGAGGAAGAAGGAGAAGAAATGTGGCTTGGTGGATGAGGAGAAGAGAAATGAACCTTAATGGTTAAGTTATCTCTTATTTATGCACCATGAAGAGGGGTAAGTGAAGAGACATGGTGTCTTCTCTCATGTGACTCTTCACTTCCTCTAGCCTTAACAAGAATTTACTTCATTCCCTCATAGCACTCCCTTGCTAGGTGAATTGGTTAGTGCATGCATGGTTGTAGAATAGGTCCAAGGTTCAATCCTTGGTGCATGCACTTTATTTTTATTTTCTTTTTATTTCATTTTTTTCTTATTTTTGAAAATTCCCTAAAATCCCCCCATAATCATGCTAAAATTCCAAATTACAATTCTTTTATATTTATATTAATTTCTACCTAATTAAAACCTATTTTTTTGAAGCCCATATAAGGCCCATTAGTACTTAACTTCTCAATTTAAATGAGAAAATCATGGATTTCCAACCTAGGGTTCGTACTAATATCTCTAGGTTCCTCGGAAAATTATCTAGACATGATCAATATTTTAAAGAAAATATTAAGATAATTTTCTGGGTCGTTACACTATCATAACTGAGATCTTCGCGGACTTGTACCATCTGTGGATCTATCACCTGGGTAGCATCTGGGATATGTGTAACGACCCGGAAAATTTTCTCAATATTTTTTTTAAAATATTGAGCATGTCTAGATAAATTTTTGAGGAACATAGAGATACTAGTAGGAACCTTAGCATGATTAGCCATGATTTTCTATGTTGAATAAGAAGCTAAGTACTAATGGGCCTTCCATGGGCTTTTCTAGTACCATGGTTATTAGTGGATCTTAGGTAGAATTTAATATAAATAGAAATGGGCTTCAATTAGGAATATTAGCATGGCTATTGGTAGGCCTTAGGGGGGCATTGCCGAAAATAAAAGAAGAAAATAAAAATAAAAATAAAATGCATGCACCAAGGATTGAACCTTAGACCTAGTGTAACACCATACATGCACTAACCAATTCACGTAGCAAGGGAGTGCTAGTAGAGAATGAAGTAGATTTTTGTTAAGGCTTAGGGAAGTAAAGAGTCATCAAGAGAAGAGGCACCATGACCCTTCACTTGCCCCCTTTCATGTAGTATAAAAGAGTAGATGAGAAAGGAAGAGGCATTGGAGTTACTCTTTTTCTTCTCTTCTTCCACCAAGGCTATTCCTCTCCTTCTTCCTTCTTCTTCTAGCCGAAACCCACAAGGGTTTGGTTTCCTTAGAAAATCTTCACAAAGGAATCCATCTTGAAGATCCAAGGCTTTCTACAAGGCTACAAGGGCTAGGGAGAAGTTTAGGGTCAAGAAGGTTTCTTTTTATTTCTATTCAAGGATTATATCCAAGATAAGGAAAGGTAAGACTCCCTCACCTGTGGTATAATAGTTTATGTTGCTTATTAAGATTTAAGATGTTGTTTGGGATTTATGTTAAGAAAACAAAGGATTAGGGCCACCAAGATTTTCGGCCAAGCATGTTTTGGGGCTAAAATGATGTTGAAAACCCCTCTTATGTTTCCTAATAAACACTCATGATAAGCTAAGCATAAAATTATGATTTTAGAAATTTTGTAGCACCCTAAAACCCCTTTAGGGTTTCGTCCACCATCAATGTACCATGGTTGAGTCTAAAATTCAACCCTTCAAGCATGGTTAGTATGTTTTCTATGATATATGGGTATTAATGGTGACTTATATGAATTTTCCTATGGACTTATTACCCTTCTAGGGTTTCGGCCAATGCATGATTTAGGGTTAGGACTTAGGGTTAAATCCAATCAAGGGTTCAAAGGGTTTTCTATGGCATGGTATGTAGTGTATTGGATGTTAATCATGACCTATGTGAATTTTCCATGGATTCATGGTCCTTTAGGGTTTCGGCCAAGACCCTAATCTAGGGTTTGGATTGGGTTAAGGTCTCAAGGATACTTATTTATAGGTTACTATGATGTAAGTATATGGTTAAGCATGATGTAAGGATCTTATGTTACCAAAACCCTAGCCTTAGGTGTTATGTAGCATGACTTTGTATGTTTAGGTTATGTATTATGATTTACTCATAAATATTTTACACCATATACCATGAACATATGTAATTGATGTAGGGGTAGGTTAAATAGAATAATGCATGTAGGATGTTAAATGCCTAAAATAGATACGTGTGTATGAAGGTCAATGCATGTTCTATAATGAATGCCATGAACCCAAGTACTGTAGAATGCCATGAACCTAAGGGGTATGTATCATGTTCATATGTATCTTACCCATGTATGCTCTATGAGGGATATTATGATGATGCATGCTAGATGAAATGGACCATGTAAGAAATGCATGTTTATCTTATATACCATGATCATGCAAGCTTTATGGACTAGAATGATGCTCATATCTTAGGATATAATTATGTATGTATGTCATGTTTTATGAATAAAAATGATGAATGAAGATAAAGTTCATGCCTTCGAGGCATAATGATGATATGGAATGAAAATGATGAACGAAGATAAGGATTCATGCCTTCAAGGCATAATGATGATGTTAAACGTTAAGAATGAATGATTATGCCATGTATGATTTATGAATGAAGAACCATGTGAAATTATTTTATTTTATGAATGGGCTTGTACCGGACCTAAGTAAGGTCCACGGTTCTAGACTACCGATGAAGCTGTCCACGGTTCTGGACTACCGATGAAGCTGTCCACGGTTCTGGACTACCGATGAAGCTGTCCACGGTTCGGGACTACCGATGAAGCTGTCCTTACCCTAGTAGGTCGAGATTAGCTACCTCGTATTTACTTAGGGATGCACGCACATGATGTATGTATGTGGTACCAGGCAGGGACCCATGATGTTTTGATTATGTTTAAGTATTTATAAGTATGATTTTCAAATAAGCATCCTTATGTATATGCATTTGACTCATGCATCCATTCATGTTATGCATTTATGTTAAGAATTATGGCATGATAAGTATGTGTATGCTTATGTTCATGTTAAGAATTATACCATAATAAGTATGTTTATGCTTATGTTCATGTTAAGAATTATGTCATGATAAGTATGTGTATGCTTATGTTCATGTTAAGAATTATGCCATGATAAGTATGTTTATGCTTATGTTCATGTTGAGAATTATGCCATGATAAGTATGTTTTATGCTTATGTTCCATGTTAAGAATCATGTCCTGTTGTTAAACGTTCATATGATTATGTTTTATGTGACGTATGGATTTTAGTGAGTAGGAAAGGGTTTTACTAAGCCTGTGCACTTATAGTCTTATTTTCTTATATCGCAGATCAAGCAAGACGGTACTAAGGGAAGCAGAAGGAGAGGCAAGAACGTGTGTGTGGTAGTGACATGGCAAAGGATTCTTCCATTTATACTGATTGCATGTCTTGTGTTTTGAAACGCCTCATTAGGTTCTATGCTATACCTATGATAGTTATGCCTAAAGAATAACTTACACTTATGATGCTAATGGATAAGTTACTCGCTACTTATGAAGCTTATGGATAAGTTATGGAATGGTTAGATCATGATGCTACGTATGCGGTTAATATGCTAAGTTACAATGTCACCATGTTCATGAATGATAGTTAAGGTATACATACATGATTCAAGTATTAGTTGCATGGTAAAACGCATGTGTAATAAGTTTAAAGAAAAAATTATTCCGCTGCATTAAGATGTTCATATGCTTATGTATGTTAGCATAACGCCACCCTCTCGCCCCACCGTAAGGTGTGGGGAAAAGAAAAAAAAAAGGGCAGGCGTTACAATATGCTTCTTCAGCATGGAGACATGAAATACATTGTGGATAGCTGACATCTCCTGAGGTAGCTCTAGCTCATAAGCTACTTTGCCAACTCTTCTAGTGATAGGGTATGGTCCTACATATTTGGGACTTAGCTTGCCCTTCTTCGCAAAACACATTACTCCCTTCATGGGAGCCACTCTGAGGAATACTGAATCCCCAACTTCAAACTCTAATGGTCTACGCCATGTATCAGCATAGCTCTTCTAGCGGCTCTGAGCTATTTCTATTCTCTGGCGGATCTACTGTATGGCTACGGTGGTATCATTTATAAGATCTGTCTGCAGGCCTAACTCTTGCCTCTCACCACCCTCGTACCAGCAGATAGGAGATCTACACCTCCGCCCATATAAAGCCTCATAAGGTGTCATGTCAATAGTGGCCTGATAACTATTGTTGTAGGTGAATTCTGCTAAGCACAAGTATCTGCACCAACTGCCCTTGAAATCTAAAGCACAAGCTCTGAGCATATCTTCTAGTACTTGATTAACTCTCTCTGTCTGACCATTTGTCTGAGGATGGCAAGTTGTGCTAAACATCAGTTTGGTGCCTAGTGTTGTCTATACGCACTCCCAGAAGTGCGAAGTGAACCTACTGTCCCTATCTGAAATGATTGTCCTAGGTACTCTATGTAGTCTGCCAATCTCCTTGAGGTATAACTGAGGTAGCTGTTCCATGGAATAGGAGATCTTGATAGCTAGGAAGTGGGCAGACTTAGTCAATCTGTCAACTATTACCCAGATTGCATCATATCCATTTGTTGTTCTGGGTAGTCCCACTATAAAATCCATGGAAATATCTTTCCATTTACATTATGGAATCTGGATAGGCAATAGAACTCCACCTAGTCTCTGATGTTCTGCCTTGACCCTTTGGCATGTCAGACAGGTACTGACATATCTGGCGATGACTCTCTTCATCCAAGGCCACCAAAAACGTCCCCTGAGGTCATGGTACATTTTGGTGGAACCAGGATGCATCGCATAAGGAGATCCATGTGCTTCCTCTAGGATCTTCTTTCGGAGCTCTTCTTGGTTCGAAACACATAAGCGGTCAACGCAGTATAGTATCCCACTATCTGATAGGAGAAACTCCCCATTTCCTGATTCTGCTATCCCCTGCTTGATTTTCTGAAGGTCAGGATCTTGATCATGTGTTGTCTGGATGTCTTCAAGCAGGGTTGACACTAATGTTAAAGTGGAGAGCTGTCCAACTATAATTTCTAGTCCGAACTCTGATATTTCCTTCCGAATGGGCTGTGACATCGTGTTGGATCGAAGAAAATGATGGGGGGGGGGGGGGTGAATATCATTATAAAATTTTTTAGAGTAGAAGAGTAAATGCGCAGCGAAAAATCATAGAATACATGCGAACACCAATCGATTTTACTTGGTTCGGAGTCGCGGTCGGCTGCTACTCCAAGGTCCACGGTCCTTAACCATTTACTTTGGGCAATTCTATATTCGATAAAGTTTTTAAAAGATAAAAGTAGTGATATAGAATTGGAAATTTAAATCACAACACTTTCGTAAATTGAAATTTTACCGACGCCCGAGGTGGATCGAATTTCGAAGTAGAGGGTCATCGTCGGTGCTGGAATATCGAAATTGAACTTTGTCGGGGCGCAACACTTGAATGAAAGTGTCTGGAGAGTTGAGAGCAATGGATGTCGAAACCTTGGGGGTGAACCCCCTTTTATAGCACCCATACGGGCGCCTGAGTCGATGGGGGCGCCTGACACGTGGCCTTCCCTGCGCAAATCCTTATCCGCAGGCTCAGTCAGTGCTTATCCATCTCCTCTTGGGCGCCTGAGCTGATGGGGGCGCCCGTGACCTCACGGGCGCCTGATTTGCCTTGGTCTAGAGGCTTCACTGCTGTGGTTGGTGTTTTGCCTTTACACTGGGGCGCCCGTATCCTTACGGGCGCCTAGCCCCAGTAAGGCACCTCACTTGCAGAAGACCAGTCCTTCGATCCTGCAACAAAGGTTAGTACCAAAATACAACAAGCAAATGTGTTAGCCATTAGTTACAGCCGTAGCTGTCTTGGTTCTGACTTTGGGTCTCCCAAATGGAACCCTAGGTTGAACCGACGCCTACTGTTCCCTCAACGGGGAATGCCTCCTCCCCTACTCCTCTCAGGAGAGTTTACCTTTGGCCAATCAGCTGCTCCGGTTGGACTTTTGCCCAATCCACCTGACGAGGTCTTCGTGCCTAACTTCCGGTCAGGTCTTCAGTGCCCAACCTCTTGCCAGGACTTCTTGCCCAGTCCTTGACCAGGACTTCTTTGCCCGACATCTAGTCAGGTCTTCTTGCCCAATCCTTGACCAGGACTTCTTGCCCAGCCCTTTGCCAGGACTTCTTGCCAGTGTACCTAGGACTTTTCCTACACACTCAGCAAACATGTTAGATCCCAATAACACCTTAACTTTTGAACCCTTTGCCATTATCAAAACCCAGGTTTGACTTAGGTGGTGCCTGCACCAACAATCTCCCCCTTATTGATTTATGGCAACACGATTCAAAAAGTTAAGTTAAAGAAGACTATAACAGGTAGTGTATTAATCACATTTAGTTTCCTCCCCCTAAAAGATTCTCCCCCTGAGTTTTTCAAACATAAGTGGGGTTTTTGAAAACACTTTCTAAGTTCATGACTAAACAATTTCAAAAGGTTTTCGAGTTTAAACACTTAGAAAATTTTCTAAGACAATATTGAGTTTTAATACTTAGAAAATTTTCCAAAACAAATTTTGAGTTTTAATACTTAGAAAACTTTCAATATAAATTTAGAGTTTTAACACTTAGAAAATTTTTCAAAATAAATTTTGAGTTAAGCACTTAGAAAATTTCTAACATAAATTTTGAGTTTTAACACTTAGAAAAATTTTCAAAATAAATTTTGACTTAAGCACATTGAAAAATTTTCAACATAAATTTTGAGATTTAACACTTAGAAAAATTTTCAAAATAAAATTTGAGTTAAGCACTTAGAATAATTTTCAACATAAATTTTGAGTTTTGACACTTAGAAAAATTTTCAAAATAATTTTGAGTTAAGCACTTAGAAAATTTTCCAACATAATTTTGAGTTAAGCACTTAGAAAATTTTCCAACATAAATTTTGGGTTAAGCACATAGAAAATTTTCCAACATAAATTTTGAGTTAAGCACTTAGACAAATTTCCAACATAAATTTTGAGTTAAGCACTTAGTCAATTTTCCAACATAAATTTTGAGTTAAGCACTTAGAAAAATTTCATTTTTAAAATGCTTCAGATTTGAAAACAAGTATGTTCGTTACTTTACTTTTTGAAAAAGGAGATAAAAGTTTTTGAAAAAATTTAATTTGGAAAATTTTAAAATTCGAAAAAAACTTCTTTTCTCTCCTTTCTAATCTCTCCCCCTTTGCCATATATCAAAAAAAATTATAGCAAGAAGAATTGAGTAAAGAAAGTAAAGTACTGTATTGAACCAATTCTAAGCATAACCTGGACCAAATCAATTTAAATTCTTCTCTTTCGATTCCTGTCTAACCCAGTTAGCTACTTACTGACTGTTATAAACAGTAGCTTTCGCTAGGGTAGTCAAGTTAAGTGATCTTATCATGTTAGATTTTTTAAGCTTGACACTTAACCTGATTACTGTTCAATTGGTATTTATTAGCCCAATTACTGTAGATGCACTGACTTAAAGCATCTTGAATCAAGGCATAGACCTAAGCATCTTAACCCAGTTTAGGATGTCAATCAAAAGTACCCTAAGGTGCTTGTGAGATGCTGACTTCTAGATCTATAGGTGCATGCAGTTCTAGGGTTAGGGCCTAAGCTAAGTCCATTTTTGAAAAAGCCCTAGTTTTGACGGGGGTAAGTTTTAAAAAAAAACTAAGTCAAAATCATTTTAAATTTCAAGACTTTTAAAAACATTAATTAAATAACATATAAGAAATAAAATAGTTTTTGAAAAAAAACATATGTAGAGTAGTCCTATTCTACTAAGCATAACCCTAACTGCCTTCTTAGCGAACTAAACTTAGACTTAGGTAAGGGTTTGGTGAAGATATCAGCTAAGTTTGACTTTGAGTCTACATGCTTAAGGATTATTTCACCCCTGGCTACATGATCCCTTACGAAGTGATGTTTAACCTCTATATGTTTTGTTGTAGAGTGTTAGATTGGATTCTTAGTTAGATTGATTGAACTTATGTTATCAATGTAGACTTGGGTTTGGGTGTAATCAAGCTGGAAGTCCTTAAGAGTGTGCATCATCCATAAGAATTGTTCTACACACTCTTCTAAAGCAACATATTCTGCTTCAGTTATAGATAGAGCTACGCAGTGTTGCTTTCTACTGCACCAACTGACTAGACTATTTCCTAAAAGTTGGCAGCTTCTACTTGTACTCTTCCTATCTAGTTTGCATCCAGCATAGTCAGAATCAGAGTATCCTGACAAGTCAAAGGTTGAGGTCCTAGGATACCAAATCCCTACATTTAGGTTGCCCTTAATGTATCTAAGTATTCTTTTTAGGGCTGCTAAGTGCGTTTCCTTAGCACATGTTTGGTATCTAGCACGCATTCCTACAGAGAATAGGATATCATGTCTGCTAGCTGTAAGGTAAAGTAGACTTCCAATCATACTTCGATATAGCTTAAGGTCTACAGGTTTACCTTCAGGGTCACTATCAATTTTTACATTTGTGGCCATAGGGGTACTTATGCTTTTGGAGTTATCCATTTTAAATTTCTTTATTAGCTCCTTAGCATATTTGGATTGGTGAACATAATTTCCATCCCTAATTTGCTTAATTTGTAGTCCTAAAAAGAAGTTGAGCTCACCAACTAAGCTCATTCTGAATTCATTTTCCATTATTTTTACAAATTCTTTTAAGAAGTTTGAGTTGGTGGATCCGAAAATTATGTCGTCAACATAGATTTGGGCAATGAAAATTTCTTTTTCTAAGGTTTTAACAAATAGAGTTGAGTCAATTTATCCTTGGTTAAATTCCTTAGAAATAAGGTAAGTTGATAGGCGTTCATACCATGCCCTAGATGCTTGTTTTAGTCCATAAAGTGCTTTATTAAGATTGAAAACGTAGTCAGGTTTTTCTAGGTCCTCAAAGCCTGGGGGTTGTCCTACATAGACTTCTTCTTTGATGAACCCATTTAGAAAGGATGACTTAACGTCCATTTGGTAAAGATTGAAACCTTTATGGGCTGCAAAGGCTAACAACATTCTAATGGACTCAAGTCTGGCTACTGGGGCATAGGTTTCGTCATAGTCTAACCCTTCGACTTGACTGAATCCTTTAGCTACTATGCGGGCTTTGTTTCTGACTATTTTCCCTTAGTCATTTAGTTTGTTTCTAAATACCCACTTAGTATCTATAATAGATTTGCCCTCAGGTTTAGGTACTAGTTCCTAGACTTGGTTTCATTCAAATTTGGCTAGTTCCTCTTGCATTGCTATGATCCAATCGGGATCAGGTAGGGCTTCCTCTATAGTCTTAGGTTCAATTTTTGAAATTAGTGCGATCTGACTAAGATTTCTATAGGAAGACCTAGTTCTGACTCCTAAGGTTGGATCACCCACAATTTGATCAGACGGGTGACTGAGTCTGGGTTTCATGGTTCTTCTAGATCTTGGTTCTGTTGGATCGTGAAAAACCGATAGAGGGGGGGGGTGAATATCGGAAATCGTTCTTTTTCGGAAAACTAAGAGTAAGTGCACAGCGAAAATAAAAATACGAGACACAGCGGTTTTTACTTGATTCGGAGCCTGTGTCGACTCCTACTCCAAGGCCCACGGTCGTTGACCGTTTACTATGGGCAATTCTATATTCGCGCAAATAGATTACAATAATTTCAATTACAGAGATAGTGCAATAAAATAACAAACAAATATTAAGCTCTTCGTTACCGACGTCCGGAGTGTATCGACTCTTTTTCGGGGCAGCGGGACGTCGTAGGCTCGAGGTGAGGCGTTTTTGGAGCAAGGCACGAGCGTAGCGGAGCTTTGAGGCGTTCAAAGAATTGTTGTCTTAAGCCTGGGGTCGAGGGGCCTTTATATAGGGCTAGGGGGCGCTCGGGACGTCGGGGGCGCCCCCCACGTGGCTTTTGATCCGCACAAACCTCGGTCGCGTCTGATCCTCTGGATCCGCTTTGACCGGGGCGCCCGGGTCATTCGGGGCGCCCGTATTGACCGGGTCAAAACCTCATCTCTTGGCTTCGAAGGCTTCTGGTTCGATGTATGTGCATGGGGGCGCCCGCAGCGCAGGGGGCGCCCGGGAGCAGCGGGGGCGCCCAGGTGCACGGGGGCGCCCGGCCCAGTGTGTATTCGAACCATTATTCTTGTTACTTGTTTTGTATGGCCCTTGGGGGCGCCCGGGACGCTCCGGGCGCCCTACTCAGTAACTGCCTCTCTCCTTTGAGGCTTTCTGAGCTGCAGACACACGTTCCTTCGGTCCTGCATCCAGGGTTAGTCCAAAACACAATAACATAATAATTTATTAGATTTATACAGCCTTAGCTGTCTTGGTTCTGACTTTGGTCTCCAAAATGGAGCCCTAGGTCGAACCAACGCCTACTGTTCCCTCGACGGGGAACGCGTCCTCACCTACTCCTCTCAGGAGAATTTACCTGATGCCAACCGCTCCTTTGGTTGGACTTTTGCCTGACGGTCCTCTGTCAGGTCTTGTAAACTGGCAGTCCTTCGCCAGTTGCCTAGCAGTCCTTCGCTAGGGCTTCGGTCCCAGGCTGTCCTTCGCCTGGAGCCTAGCAGTCCTTCTCTAAGGCTTGATACTGGCAGTCCTTCGCCAGTTGCCTAGTAGTCCTTCCCTAGGGCTTGGATACTGGTAGTCCTTCGCCAGTTGCCTAGCAGTCCTTCGGTAGGGCTTGGTCTGCATACTCAGTGAACAATGTTAGATCACAAATAAACTTAACTTTGAATCCTTTGCCAATATCAAAACCAGGTTCGATATGGTGCTTCCTGCACCAACAATCTCCCCCTTTTTGATTATGGCAACACAATTCAAAGTTAAGTAAAAACTTTATAACTGTTAAGAACATAATATGAAGTATAGCAATTTTACACAATTCAATGTTAAGTAAAAACTTTATAACATTTACTAACACAAGGTAAGGGTTGAAAAAAAAACCTTTATTTCTCATAAAAAAAACCTTTATTTCTTATACTCCCCCTAAAACCCTGAGTACTTGTGTTATACTACTTAACTTTGACCTTTCCTCCCCCTTTGACATATATCAAAAATAAACATGGGTGAACAAGGTATCTAATAGGGAGGTTTCAGTTTTACCAAAATAAATTTATGTAAAGGAGTTCAAAAGCATAGTTTTCAAGAAAAACTTAACCGTAACTTACTTAGCCAACATTTTGAAAATAAGTTTTCCTTAAAAAGTTTCAACTTTTGCACTCATAGAGAATTTTCCTTAGAACATATTTTCTGCATTAAAAATCATTTTTACTTGGAAAACCTTTAAATAGACAAGTTTTTGCTGAAACATAGATTTGTTTGCTAAGAAAACTTTATTTAGAAACATTTGTCAAAAATTTCTAAAGGTTTTGCTCAGACAAACTTTGTTTACTAAGAAATTTTTACTTAGAAATATTTTCAAAATAACTACACTTAGTGCTTTAGAGGTGTTGAAAGATGCTTAGAACAATTTTAAAGCACTTAAGAATACTTAGTGAAAACAAGATAAAATTTGAAATTTTCTCTCTCTTGGCCATATATCAATAAGGAACATTTAAGGAAAAATTATGTGGATCAGAGCTTATGAGTTTTAAAAATATAAAAATACTTAGTATAATTTTGAAAGCCCACAGATTAAATGTAGCGACCCGCCTTCTCCTGTCTTAGACGGATCGTTACTTTTGTCTACTTCTCGACTCTAATGCACAACTAATAGAAATGCGGAAATCTTTTTTCTTCTTTTTAAATTCATCTAAGAATGATATTCTAACTTAGGTAGTCATGCATGATACCATGTCACACTTCCTTTCTCAAAAACCCGTAAAATGATACTTATTGAAACCTGCCTCACCCAACTCATCCTTCGGGTATCAGTCGACTGATACTGTATCAGTCGACTGATAGGCCTGAATTCTGAATTTACAGGTTTCGGCACTTGCTTCAAAGGTCCACCAATCATGTATTTTCGAGCCATATAAAACTATGATACCATTCCTATACTCTATGCCAGTTTTCTAAACAATTTAGCCAAACAAAATCAATCCATAAACTTGAAATTAGGACTTTTGCGGAAGAAAACAAACTATTCAAGTTATATGAACTTTAACACTAAAGTTTGTACCAATCTTGACTCCTATGCATTCCTAACACCAAATACAGGTTTTATAACCTTGCTAAAGCATTATGAAATATGGATGCAACTTTTCTAAACATATCTAAGTAATAAAACTTGATTCAAGAGAAATTGATACTATCTTGGCACATGCATCTATTTCTCTAACAAAGTATCAATATCTCCAACTACTCACATTTCTACTCATCCAATGCAATCATAAGAATATGTAGGCTAAAAGAAATGACATGGAATCTTTACTCTAAGAAATTGAGTATGTAAAACTATCCAAAACTTAAATGTTCGCTAAACTCCCTAAAATAAGAACTTGAAATTTGAATAAACTATAACATTGTAATTTGGATAGTTAAATTGTCTCGTCTCAAAGATCTCTCCAAAATCAGCCACCACACACACTTTTCTCAGCACCGCCTCGTCGCCTTCCTTCAGAATTGCTTGCCTTTACCTTTATCTGCAATAAGAGGAAATGCATCTAGTAAGCAAAAAGCTTAGTAAGTACTATCTAGCTCACAAAATCTTGAAATGTGCAAACATGCCTCTAGAACAATATGAAAATCATATGAGATACTAATATGCTTGAAAGGAAACTAAGAACATGTATAACTCAAAACATGCATACCCAAGCAATAATAAATCTCAATTTACTTTTCTTGGCTCAACTTGAAACTTTAGCTATTCTTTAACTTTTGAAAACTTTCTTAAACTTTAGAAAACTTTGCTAAAGCATATACTTGAAAATAATAATCACTTGGATCCACTGAAGACGTAAGTACCATCTCATATGTGCGTTCCCTAAAAGGTTGGGGTAGCGAGCCACCAATCCTAATAGAGCAGACCTTGGTCTACCAGGGCCAAGACCTTGGAATTGGACACCTGGATTTCTTTAACGACGCCCTTGGACGCCGGGTACTGGCCTTAGAAAATAAAATAGCTTTTTCTTCTTTTCTTTCTTATCTGTAAATGCCTTGGCATTTTCTCGAGCACCTTGCGTGCTAAAATCCCTAAGTCTTGACTTTTGGGGATTTCTTAAGGCCTTGGCCTTTTCTTTTCTTATCTTTATCTTCTCTTTTCTTTTCTCATAGCTTTTCTTAGCCCTAATCTCATATAGGGTGCTTAATCAACTTATACAAACATATAATGAACTAATATCACATGCCGAAAATCATAAACAAAAAAACTATCTCTTTTAAAACTTTTAACGGAAATTCTCGCGGAAAAACCGCCTCTTACTGCAGGTGAGCAGTACTTACATTGATGTAACGCCCCGAAATTTCCCATATGAAATATTAGGAAATATATAAATTCATGAATATGAAATATGGTGAAATTCATGAAATAGTATCATGAAATATTATGAAATATTATGAATTCGTAAATATGAAATATTATGGAATTCATGAAATAGTATCATGAAATATTATGAATTCATAAATATGAAGTATTATGGAATTCGTGAAATAGTATCATGAAATATTATAAAATATTATGAATTCAAAAATATGAAATATTATGGAATTCATGAAATAGTATCATGAAATATTATGAATTCATAAATATGAAGTATTATGGAATTCATGAAATAGTATCATGAAATATTATGAAATATTATGAATTCATAAATATGAAATATTATGGAATTCATGAAATAGTATCATGAAATATTATGAATTCATAAATATGAAGTATTATGGAATTCATGAAATAGTATCATGAAATATTATGAATTCATGAAATATTATTAATAATATGAAATATTATGAAATTCATGAAATATGATAATGGAATATTATGAAATATTATGAATTCATGAATATGAAATATTATGAAATTCATGAATTATTATTATTAAATATTATGAAATATTATGAATTCATAAAACATGATTATTATTATGAAAATTCATGATGGGCTTGGCTTAATGGGTTTGGATGTGGAATAGTGCAAAAAGGAAATATAGAAGGGAGGAAGCAGGGATTGAACCTTGAACCTCCTAGTTGCACTAGCAATGTCTTAACCATTGCACCAAGCCATGCTTCTTGTAGAGGGAATAAGAAACATGCTTGTTAAAAGCTAGGGAGGTGAAGAGACATGTCTTTTCATGAGAAAAGTATAAATAAGGGAAGTTGGAATAACTTCCTCTTTCTCTTCTTCTTCCTCCCCTCATCACCGAAATTCTCTTCTTCTCCCTCTCCATTTTCGAAAGTGAACCTAGGGTTCTAACCCTAGGAAATTGGAAGAGTAAAGGAACCCTTTAAGGTTCTTACCTTCTACTAGGGCCAAGATTGCTAAGAGAAGGCAAACAAGGGAAACACTCACCTTCCTTCAACCAAGGGCATCTTAAGAGGTTAGAGAAGGAGAAAATCAAGCGAAAGGATGTAAGTATCCCCTCGCCTGCAGTATAATGGTTATGTGTGATCCTTGTTATTTTTCTTGTACAAAATTTAGGGTTTTTCACCTTTATAAGTTTCGGCCCCCTCTTGAAGGGAGGCCTTGGTCACTTTTTATTACATGGAAAGATTCCTTGAAATTTAGGGTATGCTTATATGTTGTTTCCCTTCATGTTGTAATACCAAAAATTAGGATTTTGCACCCTTATAAGTTTCGGCCATGCATGATAGAAATTAGGGTTTGGGGATTTTATGATTTTCTATAATGAATTCATGCTTAGGAATGTAGATCAAGTGTTTGAATATATGTTTGTATGAATATTTGATACTCCTACCCTATGAAACTAGGGTTAGGGTTTAGATGGGTTTCGGCCAAGACCTAGGAATTAGGGTTAGTGAGGATTGAATTATCACATAATGTATCCATGCTTAGTATATTGTATGATAGTGTATACAAGGTGTTGTATAGATGGTTGTGTGAATATTTCATTGCCAAAAATTGAACTTGCCCTATCATAGGACTTTCGGCCAAGGCATAGAATTAGGGTCAAGGAGAGTTGAATTATCCTAGAAAATATTCATGCTTAGTGTATGGTGTGATATTGTATACAAGATGTTTGTATCATTGTTGTGTGAATGATTAATGCAAAAGTCCTAATATTTCCCTACTCTTGATGTTTCGGCCAACCCACTAGGACTAGGGTTTGTAAAGGTCAAACTACCCTATGATATATGTTTATGGTTGGGGATGATCATATGTATATGTATGTGGTGTTAAATGGAATGGTTGATAAGGAAACCTTAATTGTTAGCATGCTTTGATATGTTTATGTATGAGGTGTTTAAATGAGATGTCTGATTGAAATCTTAATTGATAGCATGCTACCACTTTCTACGATATGAGTATGACCTATGTGACCAAAGCTTGTCAGGTCTAAGGTAGGTTAAGTGGTTGAAATATGATGCATGATGAAATATGATGAACATGTATGAAATGTGATGTATATATGAACATGTATGACATATGATGCATGTATGAACATGTATGAAATATGATGAATATATGAACATGTATGAAATATGATGTATGAATGAACATGCCTTATAGCCCATGGGGCACACTTATGAAATTGCATGTGATATGTTAAAATGCTTGAAGGGATACTCAAATAGTATGGGATCAAGAGCACCCGAATGTGTGGTGTGTCCCTAGGGGATCTAGAGCACCCTTGAAGAGTGGTGTGTCCCATAAGAGTAAATATGGAGTATTCCTTAGCATATATGTAACAGCATGATAAGTATTTTACTTTTAAGTTGTGTACCCGACTCGGAAGGGGGTCGTTAAATAAATCCGGGGTGCATGTTAACGTGGCTCCGGTAGGACGGAAGGGTCCTGCTCTAATGACTTGGTGGCTCGCTACCCCAATTCATTAGGGAACGCGCAATAGTTTCCGCGCGATAGTTGGTACACAACAGGGCCCAATATGATATGGATGTATTTTTAAGTAATACCATTATGGAATTGTTTTGAAAACATTCATTGAAAGCATTTGTTATATGTGAAGAGTATGCTTATGCTACTTGATACTGCATGCTTAGAAACTTAGATGTTTAATATGCTTTGATGAACTTATACTTATGATTGATTATGTGTACATGTTATATTCTTTCGTACGGATTTTGCGAGTAGGACAGGATCCTTACTAAGCATTTTGCTTACTAGTTTATGTGTTGTCTTATGCTGCAGATAACACTTAAATGGAAGGAAGAGGCAGGAGGCTGAAGATGTGTGGGGTGGTGGCTCGGGAAGAAAGATTTCTATATCTACATAGTTATGCTTATGTTATACTCCTTGACAATAAGTATTAGTGATTAGGATTGACATGGCATGATAGTGTATACCTTGGAGGCCTCTTATACTTGATTATGTTATGAGTTACATTACTAGTGATGTTAACATGTTATAGAATGACACTTGATAATTTTTGCAAGCATGCTTAGTACCTAGTTCCCTTAAGTCCTTACATTGTGGTTTTAATGTCATGCTAGAAGACAGAAATAGAAAAAAAAATATATTACTATATGATTGAATGTACGTAACCCCGCCCTGAGAGTAGATATAAGGGCGGGCGTTACAATTGATATCTTGGACTTACAACCAAGATTGACGTCTAGGACTCGTGAGAAACTTGAGATCTCGGAGAATTCTTCACGTCTACGCGTTCCTCTCGCCGCGGGGATCCCGAATATAGAATTATCTCTTGGAGAAGAGTCTTGGCCGGCCCTCTTGGCCTTGATGTTGGTCGGCGTCACCCAAGAGAGGAGAGGGAGAGGGGTCGGCGGATGGTGAGGGTTTGGAGAGGAGAGAAATAAAACTTCTCTCTTTAATTATCTATTTATACCTATGGGGCGGATCGACCTAACTACCCCTTAAATATAAGTCTCTCCACCCTTTGCTGTGCTTGATACCCCTAGCCCAGCCGGTTGCGCGCTTGTGTGGTCTCGCGGTGGTCGCGGGTTCGATCCACCCGCTGCACTTAATTGGTTTTTCCATTTTTTTTTCCTTTTTTCTTTTTTTTTTCTTTTTCCAAAAATACCAAACGGACTCGGAAAATTCCATAAAAATACTCTAAAAATTCCTAAAAATATCTAGAATATTTCTAAACCATTTCTAAATAATTCTAAGGACTTTAAGAACTAAAAATGGAAATTTTGGGGCGTTACAATCCCCCATACCTTATAAAAAGTTCGTCCTCGAACTTAGAATAATTCTGGATATCTCTCTCTCATGCTGTCCTCACATTCCCAAGTAGCCTCTTCATGCTTTTGATTCTGCCAGATGACCTTCACTAGTGGCACTTCTTTGTTTCTTAATCTTTTAACTGCTTTGTCCACTATTTGTGTCGGTCTGCTCTCATAGCTAAGATCTTCTTGAATCTGTACTGACTGAGGCTGAATCACTTGGCTAGGGTCGTGAACACACTTCTTTAGCATAGAGACATGAAATGTACTGTGGATAGCTGACATATCCTCTGGTAAGTCCAGCTCATAGGCTACCTTCCCAACTCTCTTTATAATTTCATAGGGTCCTATGTAGCGAGGACTTAGCTTGCCCTTCTTACCAAATATCACCACTCCCTTCATGGGAGCGACCTTGAGAAATACTGAATCTCCAACTTGGAATTCAAGTGGCCTACGGCGTGTGTCAGCATAACTCTTCTGTCTACTTTGGGCAGTCTCAATCCTCTGGCGGATCGTCTGGATAGCCTGAGTGGTCTCATCTATAAGCTCAGTCTGGCTGTCTAGTCCTGACTCCATCTCTTTCTTCTCACCAGCTTCTTGCCAACATATGGGTGATCTACATTTCCTGGCATATAATGCCTCATAAGGTGCCATCCTGATGGTGGCCTGATAGCTATTGTTGTAGGCAAACTCAGCTAAGCACAGAAATTTGCACCAACTCCCCTTGAAGTCCAACGCACAAGCCCTCAGCATGTCTTCTAAAATCTGATTTACTCTCTCTGTTTGCCCATCTGTCTGGGGATGGAAGGCTGTGCTGAACTGAAGTTTGGTGCCTAGGGCGTCCTGAATACACCTCCAAAAATGGGAGATGAATCGCCCATCTCTGTCAGAAACGATCGACTTCGGGACTCCGTGAAGCCTGATTACTTCTTTCACGTACAGCTGTGCTAATTGCTCTACCGAATGCGATAACTTGATGGCTAGGAAGTGGGCAGACTTGGTCAATCTGTCCACTATCACCCAAATTGCATCGTGTCCATGGGTGGTTCTTGGAAGGCCTGTGATAAAGTCCATGGATATTTCTTCCCACTTCCACTCTGGAATGGGAAGAGGCTGCAGAACTCCTCCTGGTCTCTGGTGCTCGGCTTTGACCCTCTGGCAGGTCAAGCAGGTACTGATATATCTGGCCACGTCTCGCTTGAGTCCAGACCACCAGAACCTTTGCTTTAATTCTTGGTACATCTTGGTAGAACCAGGATGCATAGAGTACGGGGTACTGTGGGCTTCTTCTAAAATATTCTTTCTTAGTTCCTCATCATTGGGGACGCAAAGGCGGTCTCCAAGATAGAGGATGCCACTATCTGATACTCGAAACTCTGAATTTTCTGCCTCTTGGATCCCCTGCTTGATCTTCTAGATCTCTGGGTCTTGACTTTGCTTTCTTTGTATATCGACAAGCAGGGTTGACTCTAAAGTAAATGCAGAAAGTTGCCCAATTATTACCTCGACTCCAAAATCCTTTATTTCTTTCTGAAGTGGTAGAGACAGTGATGATAAGGACATCAGTGCCGCACAGGATTTTCTGCTCAGTGCATCTGCCACTTTATTAGCTTTACCTGGGTGGTAGAGGATTTCACAGTCATAATCTTTGACCAACTCTAGCCACCTGCGCTGCCTCATATTCAGATCTTTCTGAGTGAAGAAGTACTTCAAACTCTGATGGTCAGTGAAGATTCTGCACTGCACTCCATACAAGTAGTGTCTCCAGAGCTTCAGTGCGAAAACCACAGCTGCTAGCTCAAGGTCGTGGGTAGGGTAATTCTTTTCGTAGTCCTTGAGCTGTCTGGAGGCATATGCTATTACTTTACCGTCTTGCATGAGGACAGCTCCAAGGCCCATCTTGGATGCATCACTGTAGATGTCAAAGGCCTTGTCACTCTCGGGAACAGTCAGGATGGGAGCACTAGTCAATCTCTTCTTCAGCTCTAGAAAACTGTGCTCGCATTTATCTGACCATTCAAACTTCTTGTTCTTTCTGGTCAAAGCTGTGAGTGGAGAGGCTATCCTGGAAAAGTCCTCCACAAATTTTCTGTAATATCCAGCCAGGCCTAAGAAGCTTCTGATCTCACTGGCATTCTTGGGTCTACACCAGTTGCTGACTGCTTCTATCTTGGCTGGATCAACTTGAATGCCTTCTTTGGATACAATGTGACCTAGGAAGGTCACCTGATCTAGCCAAAACTCACACTTTGAGAATTTTGCATAGAGCTTCCCCTTCTGGGCTCTGATACCACCTGTAGCGACCCGCCTTCTCCTGCCTTAGACGGATCGTTACTTCTATCTACTTCTCGACTCTAATGCACGACTAAAGAATGCGGAAATCTTTTTTTTTCTTCTCAATTTAAATCTATCTATGATATACTAACTCTAATAGTCATGCATGATACCATGTCACACTTTCTTCCTCAAAAACTCCTAAGATGAAACTTATTGAAACTTGCCTCGCCCAACTCCATAAAGCAATAACTTGAAATTTGAATAACCTAAAACATTATAATTCAAATAACTAAATTGTCTCGTCTCAAGGATCTCTCCAAAGTCAGCCACCACACACACTTTACTCAGCACCGCCTCGTCGCCTTCCTTCAGAATTGCTTGCCTTTACCTTTATCTGCAGTAAGAGGAAATGCAACTAGTAAGCAAAAAGCTTAGTAAGTACTATCTAGCTCACAAAATCTCGAAACGTGCAAACATGCTTCTTGAACAATATGAAAATCATATGAGATACTTATATGCTTGAAAGAAAACTAAGAACATGTATAACTCAAAAACATGCATACTCAAGCATTAATAAATCTCGATTTACTTTTCTTGGCTCAACTTGAAACTTTAGCTATTCTTTAACTTTTTGAAAACTCTTTAAACTTTAGAAAAGTTTGCTAAAGCATATACTTGAAAATAATAATCACTTGGATCCACTGAAGACGTAAGTACCATCTGATGCGCGTTCCCTAAAAGGTTGAACGATGAAGTTCTTAACAACCTTACCGTTAGGGGAAGTAATGGCCTCTACTGAGAGGCTAAGGGCAGTATCAATTGGAGAATTATCTCTTGGAGAAGAGTCTTGGCTTTTTCTTGTGTGAACTTGACTTTTTCTTGCGGCAGTCTATAGAAGCATTATACTTGCTCAAGAAGTTCATTCCTAAAATGACATCGTAATCCTTCATCTCAAGGACTATGAGAAGAATTACCCTACCCACGACCTTGAGCTAGCAGCTATGGTTTTCGCACTGAAGCTCTGGAGACACTACCTGTATGGAGTGCAGTGCAGAATCTTCACAGACCATCAGAGTTTGAAGTACTTCTTCACTCAGAAGGACCTGAATATGAGGCAGCGCAGGTGGCTAGAGTTGGTCAAAGATTATGACTGTGAAATCCTCTACCACCCAGGTAAAGCTAATAAAGTGGCAGATGCACTGAGCAGAAAATCCTGTGCCACACTGATGTCCCTATCATCACTGTCTCTACCACTTCAGAAAGAAATAAAGGATTTTGGAGTCGAGGTAATAATTGGGCAACTTTCTGCATTGACTCTAGAGTCAACCCTGCTTGTGGATATACAAAGAAAGCAAAGTCAAGACCCAGAGATCCAGAAGATCAAGCAGGAGATCCAAGAGGCAGAAAATTCAGAGTTTCGAGTATCAGATAGTGGCATCCTCTATTTTGGAGACCGCCTTTGTGTCCCCAATGATGAGGAACTAAGAAAGAATATTCTAGAAGAGGCCCACAGTACCCCATACTCTATGCATCCTGGTTCTACCAAGATGTATCAAGATTTAAAGAAAAGATTCTGGAGGTCTGGACTCAAGCGAGACGTGGCCAGATATATCAGTACCTGCTTGACCTGCCAGAGAGTCAAAGCAGAGCACCAGAGACCAGGAGGAGTTCTAGAGCCACTCCCCATTCCAGAGTGGAAGTGGGAAGAAATATCCATGGACTTTATCACAGGTCTTCCAAGAACCACCCATGGACACGATGCAATTTGGGTGATAGTGGACAGATTGACCAAGTCTGCCCACTTCCTAGCCATCAAGTTATCGCATTCGGTAGAGCAGTTAGCACAGCTGTATGTCAAAGAAGTAATCAGGCTTCACGGAGTTCCGAAGTCGATCGTTTCTGACAGAGATGGGCGGTTCATCTCCCGTTTTTGGAGGTGTGTTCAGGACGCCCTAGGCACCAGACTTCAGTTCAGCACAGCTTTCCATTCCCAGACAGATGGACAAACGGAGAGAGTAAATCAGATTTTAGAAGACATGCTCAGGGCTTGTGTATTGGACTTTAAGGGTAGTTGGTGCAAATTTCTGTACTTAGCTGAGTTTGCCTACAACAATAGCTATCAGGCCACCATTAGGATGGCACCTTATGAGGCATTATATGGCAGGAAATGTAGATCACCCATATGTTGGCAAGAAGCTGGTGAGAAGAAAGAGATGGAGTCAGGACTAGGCAGCCAGACTGAGCTTATAGATGAGACCACTCAGGCTATCCAAACGATCCGCCAGAGGATTGAGACTGCCCAGAGTAGACAGAAAAGTTATGCTGACACACGCGTAGGCCACTTGAATTCCATGTTGGAGATTCAGTATTTCTCAAGGTCGCTCCTATGAAGGGAGTGATGAGATTTGGCAAGAAGGGCAAGCTGAGTCCTCGCTACATAGGACCCTATAATATTATAAAGAGAGTTGGGAAGGTAGCCTATGAGCTGGACTTACCAGAGGATATGTCAGCTATCCACAGTACATTTCATGTCTCTATGCTAATGAAGTGTATTCACGACCCTAGCCAAGTGATTCAGCCTCAGTCAGTACAGATCCAAGAAGATCTTAGTTATGAGAGCAGACCGACACAGATAGTGGACAAGGCAGTTAAAAGATAAAGAAACAAAGAAGTGCCACTAGTGAAGGTCATCTGGCAGAATCAAAAGCATGAAGAGGCTACTTGGGAACGTGAGGACAGCATGAGAGAGAGATATCCAGAATTATTCTAAGTTCGAGGACGAACTTTTCATAAGGTATGGGGGATTGTAACGCCCCAAAATTCCCATTTTTAGTTCTTAAAGTCCTTAGAATTATTTAAAAATGGTTTAGAAATATTCTAGATATTTTTAGGAATTTTTAGAATATTTTTATGGAATTTTCCGAGTCCGTTTGGTATTTTAAAAAAAGGGAGAAAAAAAAATATTAAAAGGGCAGCAGGGAGATCGAACCCACGACCAGCGTGAGACCAGCCAGCTGGTCGCGCTCGTTTCTGGTTCCGGGGTGGTCGCGGGTTCGATCTCCCTGCTGCCCTTTTAAAATTTTTTTTTCTCCCTTTTTTTAAAATACCAAACGGACTCGGAAAATTCCATAAAAATATTCTAAAAATTCCTAAAAATATATAGAATATTTCTAAACCATTTTTAAATAATTCTAAGGACTTTAAGAACTAAAAATGGGAATTTTGGGGTGTTACAAAAACTCACATAGGGTACTTAATCAAACATATATATGCATATAATGAACTAAGATCACATGCAAAAACTCAAACAAAAAAGAAATATCTCTTTTAAAAACTATTAAGAGGAATTCTTGCGGAAAAACCGCCTCTTACTGCAGGTGAGCAGTACTTACATTGATATCTTGGACTTACAACCAAGATTAACGTATAGGGCTCGGAAGAAACTTGAGATCTCGGAGAATTCTTCACGTCTACGCGTTCCTCTTGCCGCGGGGATCCCGAATATAGAATTATCTCTTGGAGAAGAGTCTTGGCCGGCCCTCTTGGCCTTGATGTTGGTCGGCGTCGCCCAAGAGAGGAGAGGGAGAGGGGTCGGCGGATGGTGAGGGTTTGGAGAGGAGAGAAATAAAACTTCTCTCTTTAATTATCTATTTATACCTATGGGGCGGATCGACCTAACTACCCCTTAAATATAAGTCTCTCCACCCTTTGTTGTGCTTGATACCCCTAGCCCAGCCGGTTGCGCGCTTGTGTGGTCTCGCGGTGGTCGCGGGTTCGATCCACCCGCTGCACTTAATTGGTTTTTTCCATTTTTCCTTTTTTTTTCTTTTTTTTTCTTTTTCCAAAAATACCAAACGGACTCGAAAAATTCCATAAAAATACTCTAAAAATTCCTAAAAATATCTAGAACATTTCTAAACCATTTCTAAATAATTCTAAGGACTTTAAGAACTAAAAATGGAAATTTTGGGGCGTTACAATCCCCCATACCTTATAAAAAGTTCGTCCTCGAACTTAGAATAATTCTGGATATCTCTCTCTCATGCTGTCCTCACGTTCCCAAGTAGCCTCTTCATTCTTTTGATTCTGCCAGATGACCTTCACTAGTGGCACTTCTTTGTTTCTTAATCTTTTAACTGCTTTATCCACTATTTGTGTCGGTCTGCTCTCATAGCTAAGATCTTCTTGAATCTGTACTGACTGAGGCTGAATCACTTGGCTAGGGTCGTGAACACACTTCTTTAGCATAGAGACATGAAATGTACTGTGGATAGCTGACATATCCTCTGGTAACTCCAGCTCATAGGCTACCTTCCCAACTCTCTTTATAATCTCATAGGGTCCTATGTAGCGAGGACTTAGCTTGCCCTTCTTGCCAAATCTCACCACTCCCTTCATGGGAGCGACCTTGAGAAATACTGAATCTCCAACTTGGAATTCAAGTGGCCTACGGCGTGTGTCAGCATAACTTTTCTATCTACTCTGAGCAGTCTCAATCCTCTGGCGGATCGTCTGGATAGCCTGAGTGGTCTCATCTATAAGCTCAGTCTGGCTGCCTAGTTCTGACTCCATCTCCTTCCTCTCACCAGCTTCTTGCCATCATATGGGTGATCTACATTTCCTGCCATACAATGCCACATAAGGTGGCATCCTGATGGTGGCCTGATAGCTATTGTTGTAGGCAAACTCAGCTAAGCACAGAAATTTGCACCAACTACCCTTAAAGTCCAACGCACAAGCCCTGAGCATGTCTTCTAAAATCTGATTTACTCTCTCTGTTTGTCCATCTGTCTGGGGATGGAAGGCTGTGCTGAACTGAAGTTTGGTGCCTAGGGCGTCCTGAACACACCTCCAAAAATGGGAGATGAATCGCCCATCTCTGTCAGAAATGATCGACTTCGGGACTCCGTGAAGCCTGATTACTTCTTTCACGTACAGCTGTGCTAATTGCTCTACCGAATGCGATAACTTGATGGCTAGGAAGTGGGCAGACTTGGTCAATCTGTCCACTATCACCCAAATTGCATCGTGTCCATGGGTGGTTCTTGGAAGACCTGTGATAAAGTCCATGGATATTTCTTCCCACTTCCACTCTGGAATGGGAAGTGGCTGTAGAACTCCTCCTGGTCTCTGGTGCTCTGCCTTGACTCTCTGGCAGGTCAAGCAGGTACTGATATATCTGGCCACATCTCGCTTGAGTCCAGACCACCAGAATCTTTTCTTTAAATCTTGATACATCTTGGTAGAACCAGGATGCATAGAGTATTGGGTACTGTGGGCCTCCTCTAGAATATTCTTTCTTAATTCCTCATCATCGGGGACGCAAAGGCGGTCTCCAAAATAGAGTATGCCACTATCTGATACTCGAAACTCTGAATTTTCTGCCTCTTGGATCCCCTGCTTGATCTTCTGGATCTCTGGGTCTTGATCTTGCTTTTCTTGTACATCTTTAAGCAGGGTTGACTCTAGGGTCAATGCAGAAAGTCGCCCAATTATTACCTCGACTCCAAAATCCTTTACTTCTTTCTGAAGTGGTAGAGACAGTGATGATAAGGACATCAGTGCCGCACAGGATTTTCTGCTTAGTGCATCTGCCACTTTATTAGCTTTACCTGGGTGGTAGAGGATTTCACAGTCATAATCTTTGACCAACTCTAGCCACCTGCGCTGCCTCATATTCAGATCTTTCTGAGTGAAGAAGTACTTCAAACTCTGATGGTCGGTGAAGATTCTGCACTGCACTCCATACAGGTAGTGTCTCCAGAGCTTCAGTGCGAAACCACAGCTGCTAGCTCAAGTTCGTGGGTAGGGTAATTCTTTTCGTAGTCCTTGAGCTGTCTGGAGGCATATGCTATTACTTTACCGTCTTGCATGAGGACAGCTCCAAGGCCCATCTTGGATGCATCACTGTAGATGTCAAAGGCCTTGTCACTCTCGGGAATAGTCAGGATGGGAGCACTAGTCAATCTCTTCTTCAGCTCTAGAAAACTGTGCTCGCATTTATCTGACCATTCAAACTTCTTGTTCTTTCTGGTCAAAGCTGTGAGTGGAGAGGCTATCCTGGAAAAGTCCTCCACAAATTTTCTGTAATATCCAGCCAGGCCTAAGAAGCTTCTGATCTCACTGGCATTCTTGGGTCTACCCTAGTTGCTGACTGCTTCTATCTTGGCTGGATCAACTTGAATGCCTTCTTTGGATACAATGTGACCTAGGAAGGTCACCTGATCTAGCCAAAACTCACACTTTGAGAATTTTGCATAGAGCTTCTCCTGCTGAAGGATCTGCAGCACTATCCTCAAGTGTGTAGCATGTTCCTCTGGATACCTACATGTAGCGGGTCGAATTCCGCCTCTAAGACACGTGAAGACGCCACCTGTAGCGACTCGCCTTCTCTACCTTCAGACGGATCGTTACTTCTCTCTACTTCTCTACTTTTGATACATGACTACAAATGCGGAAATCTTTTTTTTTTAAACTTTTAAATTCATCTAACAATCATATTCTAACTTAAGCAATCATGCATATTAACATATCACTCTTACTATCTCGAAAACTCGTAAAATGGTACTTTTTGGAACCGGCCTCACCCAACTCAGTTTTCGGGTATCAGTCGACTGATACTGTATCAGTCGACTGATAGCCTGAAATCTGAATTTTCAGGTTTCGGCACTTGCTTCAAAGGTCCACCAATCATGTATTTTCGAGCCATATAAAACTATGATGTCATTTCTATACTATATGACAGTTTTCAAATGAGTTTAGCCAATCAAAACGAATCCATAAACTTGAAATTTGGACTTTTGCGGAAGAAAATAAACTATACAAGTTATATGAACTTTAACACTAAAGTTTGTACCAATCTTGACTTCTATACATTTATAACACCAAATACATGTTCTATGACCTTGCTAAAGCATTATGAAATGTGAATGCAACTTTTCTAAACATTTATAAGCAATAAAACTTAATTCAAAGAGAATTTGATACTATTTTGGCACATGTGTCTATTTTCCTAACAAAGTATCAATATCTTCATCTACTCACATTTCCACTTCTCCAATGCAAGCATAAGAATATATAAGCTAAATGAAATGACATGAAATCTTTACTCTAAGAAATTGAGCATGTAAAACTGTCCAAAACTCAAATGTTCGCTAAACTTTATAAAGCAAGAACTTGAAATTCAAATGATCTATAACATTGTGAATTAATAGCTAAATTGTCTTGCGCCAAAGATCTCTCCATAATCAGCCACCACACACACTTTTCTCAGCACCGCCTCGTCGCCTTCCTTCAGAATTGCTTGCCTTTACCTTTATCTGCAATAAGAGGAAATGCAACTAGTAAGCAAAAAGCTTAGTAAGTACTATCTAGCTCACAAAATCTCGAAATGTGCAAACATGCTTCTAGAACAATATGAAAATCATATGAGATACTAATATGCTTGAAAGAAAACTAAGAACATGTATAACTCAAAACATGCATACTCAAGCAATGATAAATCTCAATTTACTTTTCTTGGCTCAACTTGAAACTTTAGCTATTCTTTAACTTTTGAAAACTTTCTTAAACTTTAGAAACTTTGCTAAAGCATATACTTGAAAATAATAATCACTTGGATCCACTGAAGACGTAAGTACCATCTCATATGCGCGTTCCCTAAAAGGTTGGGGTAGCGAGCCACCAATCCTAATAGAGCATACCTTGGTCTACCAGGGCCAAGACCTTGGAATTGGACACCTGGATTTCTTTAACGACACCCTTGGATGCCGGGTACTGGCCTTATAAAATAAAATAGCTTTTCTTTCTTTTCTTTCTTATCTGTAAATGCCTTGGCATTTTCTCGAGCACCTTGCGTGCTAAAATCCCTAAGTCTTGACTTTTGGGGATTTCTTAAGGCCTTGGCCTTTTCTTTTCTTATCTTTATCTTCTCTTTTCTTTTCTCAAAACTTTCTTAGCCCCTAATCTCATATAGGGTGCTTAATCAAACTTATACAAGCATATAATGAACTAAGATCACATGCAAAAACTTAAACAAGAAAGAAACATCTCTTTTAAAAACTTTTAAGGGAAATTCTTGCGGAAAAACTGCCTCTTACTGCAGGTGAGCAGTACTTACATTGATATCTTGGACTTACAACCAAGATTGACGTCTAGGACTCGAGAGAAACTTGAGATCTCGGAGAATTCTTCACGTCTACGCGTTCCTCTCGCCGCGGGGATCCCGAATATAGAATTATCTCTTGGAGAAGAGTCTTGGCCGGCCCTCTTGGCCTTGATGTTGGTCGGCGTCACCAAGAGAGGAGAGGGAGAGGGGTCGGCGGATGGTGAGGGTTTGGAGAGGAGAGAAATAAAACTTCTCTCTTTAATTATCTATTTATACCTATGGGGCGGATCGACCTAACTACCCCTTAAATATAAGTCTCTCCACCCTTTGTTGTGCTTGATACCCCTAGCCCAGCCGGTTGCGCGCTTGTGTGGTCTCGTGGTGGTCGCGGGTTCGATCTAACCGCTGCACTTAATTGGGTTTTCCATTTTTTTTTTCCTTTTTTCTTTTTTTTCTTTTTCCAAAAATACCAAACGGACTCGGAAAATTCCATAAAAATACTCTAAAAATTCCTAAAAATATTTAGAATATTTCTATACCATTTCTAAATAATTCTAAGGACTTTAAGAACTAAAAATGGAAATTTTGGGGCGTTACATTAAATTGCACTAAAAAGACTCCGCTTTGAAAGATATTGTGCCATTTTGAAAAAAGATTTTGTATTTTTAGCCAAGTCTTTAGAAAATTCACGTACTTAGAACACTATTGCCTTGGAAAAGTATTAGAACTTTTTAAAACATTATATTTTGAGATATTATGTAAATTTTGGAAAATATAAGTACTTTTGAAAAGTATGCATGTAAGTACTTTTAAACATAATATTTTAAAAGAATTTAATATTATTTTGAGATCATGATACTCTACTTTGTTTCTTTTCTAGTATGACACAATCCTAGGAAACCTTGTTAACTACAAGGACATTTTCCTAAGTGTCCTGGAAATTTTTCAACCCTAGTAAATATTATTTCAAAAGGTATTTCAAACAAAACATTTTAAAATAATATTATTTTGTAAGACAAATGTTTTCGACCAAAATATAGTGTATGAAACATATTATTTAGAAATATTTAATAACTCTTTTAATTTGACCTCCCCCTAAACTTAATACAGTCCTTGGAAGCTTGTTGACCACAAGTATTCTTCCTCTGAGTTCTTAGGGTTCGATTCATATCAAAAGAATTACTTAATAATTTCAAAGATAAATGCCAAGGAAAATACTTGTTAGAAATAATTTCTTTTGGTTTAGACTCCCCCTAAATTTGACATATCCTTGGAGTCCTTGTAGATCATTAAGTAGACCTTCCTTTGTGTCTTTAGGGTTTACTAAAATCAAAAGAATAGTTTTGAATACTAGCATGGTAATAGAATTTTTAGTAAATTAAATTTGAGCAGAAACCCTGTTTTCGAAAACCATTTTGAATTAATAATGGTTTTTGTAAAGCATAATTTTATTTTTTAAAGAAAATATCGTGAGATTTTATTTAATGAACAACACAAGTCCTAGATTTCTCACCCAGTTCTATGTGATCAAGTATGTTAACCCTATGGGTTGTGTGAGACAAATATTTTGATTTTGAAGATAAATGATTGACAATAATTAAATTGAATTTTGAGTATGATTAAGAGTAATTAAGTTGAATTTTATTGAATTATTTTGAATTTGATTGAATTAAATTGATTTAATTAAGATTTACTCGAATTTAATTGATTTAATTAAGATTTAATTAAATTTAATTGAATGAAGTTAATTGATTTAGTTGGTTGGGTTGGACTTAACTTTTAGGTCCTAAGCATCTCACCTATTTCTAAGTGACAAAACAGGATATCCTTAACTGTTTTGTGAGATGCATATTTTAATAAAAAGATTTATTTTGAAAAGGTCATGATTAATTTTGAAAAGTTAAATTAATTTTTAAACCCAATTTATTTTGAAAGGAGATATTTGAATCTAAAATTAACTGAAAATTTGTGTTAGATTCGAATTTAACAAAAAGTAAATTGAATTTGAATTTCAAAAATTGGCTTCCAGGTCTTGGCGATGCACTAGGCCTTCTTTGGCCGTAGCCTTATGGGATCATCCACCCTTTCTTAGACAAAGCCTTTTAGTGAAATTTCATCTTCAAAATTATTTTTTGGTAAATTTTGGTCTAACTAGTTTGGGTCTTGGATCGGTAGCTTCGGCTAGTTTCACCAGTCTAAAGAGATCAAGTAAACTTGATCTTATTAGAATTGGCTTCCCTAACGTACTATCATCTCACCGCCACCCAATACTATGTTGTTCAAATTTCAGTTAAACCTTTAGTCCTTAAACTAAACAATCCTAATTTTAAGCAAAAAAAGCATAAAAAGAAACATACAATTAAAGCAAACAATTATCTAAGTAAGATCACCATTGGAGTAATACTCCGGATTTTCAAAATTAGCAAGACTATGAATTAAATTTTCTAACATATTAAATTTATATGAATTAATTACGTTGTTTGAGATAAATAATGGTTTTTTAAATTCTGTAAATTTACCTTTTGATTCCCGGTTGGGAATCTCCCCCTTGATACTTGTCGTCTTTCCTTTTTGTGTCTTTAGCATCTTGTAGTGATCACGAGCTGATCGGACCGGTTTAGTTCGATCTCTTTCTTTGTCGTCAAATTCTGAGTCTGAGTTGGACTCAGGTATAGGTTGAATCTTCTTCTTTGGTGGTTCTCTTGGAGTTTTCCCTGAAATAAAAACTATACCTTCCTCGACCATTATAGTATCAGTTTGATTATTTAATTCTAATTTTGAAAAGAATTTAAAATCAATTACCGTCTCAGTTAATTCGTTTTCTAAGTCTGGGTTGGATTCGGGTTCAGACTCTAACTCGGCTGTTTGTGCTTGGACCAAGAGTGCAAGACCGCTTACTTGATCTTCTTCTTCAAAGACCTCAATATTGGAGCTCTCTTCGTGTAGGTTGATTAGCTTCTCCCACATCTCTTTAGCACATCCATATGAACCGACTAGCTTGAGTTGTTCGTTGGTTAGACCACACTGAAGAATTGCAGTTGCCCTTGCATCTGTCTCAATTTGGTTGAGCGTTGGTTCATCCAGTTTGTCCCACGCAATTGATTGTCCATCTTCTGTAGGAAGGGAGAACCCTGTTTGGATGATCATCCATATATCCATATGGGCCTTCAGATGGAACTCCATTAGACATCTCCAGGAATTGAAGTTCACGCCGGAGAATAGCGGCGGACGAACACGGTTGCATTCTTGATTGTCCATTAATAATAGATCTTGCACACAAAAAGAAAAAAATAGAAATGCACCAAGACTTGGTCTTGGATTAGTAGTGCGGGAGAAAGAAAAAAAATATCAAAAAAAAATAGCACGAGTTTCGAGGCAGAATAAAGTTTTGACTAATTTTTGAAAATGGTGGTTTTATCAATTTTAATTAATGATGAAAAGATAAAACTTTTAATGTTGGGAGAAAATTTGCTCAAATTAATATAGCACGATTTTCGAGAAAAATAATATTAAAATAATAATAAAAAAGTTTATGACAAATTTTCAAAAATTGTTCGTTTTATCAATTTTGACTTATAGTGAAAAAATGAGAATTCAAAATTGAAAAAGGCGTAAGGATTTTTTAAATCCACCTACAGATATTTTTTATTTTAAAATAAAAGGGCGGAAACGATCGAGTGGTGTTAATTAAAAAAGAAAATAAATAAAATGAAAAAAAATTCGTAAATCCGAAAAACTCCCAAATTGGTGGTTGTACCAAATTTGAGCTTCCCCGCTCTGATACCACTTGTTGGATCGTGAAAACCGATAGAGGGGGGGGGTGAATATCGGAAGTCGTTACTTTTTCGGAAAACTGAGAGTAAGTGCACAGCGGAAATAAAAATAACATACACAGCACAAAGACACAGTGATTTTTACTTGGTTCGGAGCCTGTGTCGACTCCTACTCCAAGGCCCACGGTCGTTGACCGTTTACTTTGGGCAATTCTATATTTGCGCAAAATCGATTACAATAATTTCAATTACAAAGAGAGTGTAATAAATTAATAATAAAATATTAAGCACTTCATTACCGACGTCCGGAGTATATCGAATCTTTTTGGGGCAGCGGGACGTCGTCGGTTCGAGGTGAAGCGTTTCCGAAGCAAGGCACGAGCGTAGAAGAACTTTGAAGTGTTGGAAGAAGTGATTTATGAAGCATGGGGTCGAGGGCCCTTTATATAGGGTCTGGGGGCGCCCGGGATGTCGGGGGCGCCCCCCACGTGGCCTCCGATCCGCAGAGCTCTCGGTCACGTCTGATCCTCTGGATCCGCTTTGACCGGGGCGCCCGGAGCGGTCGGGGCGCCCGCGTTGACCGGGTCAATTCTTATCTTCTGGCTTCGAAGTGTTTCGGTTCGAGGTGTGCGCATGGGGGCGCCCGCAGCGTAGGGGGTGCCCGGGAGCAGTGGGGGCGCCCGGAAGCACGGGGGCGCCCGCAGCTTGTACTGTCGAAGCGCACTTTTTGATTCTGTGTTTGGTGTGCACCTTGGGGGCGCCCGGGACACTCCGGGCGCCCTGGTCAGCAGTTGCCTCACTCCTTTGAGGCACTCTGAGCTGCAGACTCACGTTCCTTCGGTCCTGCGTCTAGGGTTAGTCCAAAACACAATAACATAATAAATTATTAGATTTATACAGCCTTAGCTGTCTTGGTTCTGACTTTGGTCTCCAAAATAGAGTCCTAGGTCGAACCGACGCCTACTGTTCCCTCGATGGGGAACGCGTCCTCACCTACTCCTCTCGGGAGAATTTACTTGATGCCAACCGTTCCTTTGGTTGGACTTTTGCCTGACGGTCCTTTGTCAGGGCTTGTAAACTGGCAGTCCTTCGCCAGTTGCCTAGCAGTCCTTCGCTAGGGCTTCAGTCCCAGGCTGTCCTTCGCCTAGAGCCTAGCAGTCCTTCGCTAGGGCTTGATACTTGCAGTCCTTCGCCAGTGCCTAGCGGTCCTTTGCTAGGGCTTGGATACTGGCAGTCCTTCGCCAGTGCCTAGCAGTCCTTCGCTAGGACTTTGTTTCCTGGCAGCCCTTCGCCAGGTGCCTAGCAGCCCTTCGCTAGGACTTTGTTTCCTGGCAGTCCTTCGCCAGGTGCCTAGCAGCCCTTCGCTAGGACTTTTCCTGCACACTTGAGTAACATCATTAGATCACAAATAAACTTAACTTTGAATCCTTTGCCAATATCAAAACAAGGTTCAATATGGTGCTTCCTGCACCAACAAGCTGGCGTTGGCATGTGAGTAGCTGGAGGCTGCAGTGAGGTGGTGACCTGGCGCTAGTGGAGAAGACTTAAGCTACGTAGCGGAGAAGTGGAGGTGAGACTTCTCGCTAGAGCTTACTGCAACTTCTTCTTACTGCATTCTTGTGCTTGTGCGATTACTTCCATCATCTCTTGAGCAAGCGATTGTGATCTTTGAAGCAACCATCTGTTACTTGTGCACTTGGAGGAAGAAACAAGAGGCTTGGCGAGTCCATCAGCGAGAAGACACGAAGAAGAGAGTTCTTGCGTGAGATCTGCGCTGGGTGGAGCTCGGGAGAAGTTCTGCTTGTGTTCTTGTCTGTTCTAAGTGCTAAGTAAGATCTTTCTTGTGTTTCATTGTGCTTAACATTTTATCTCTGTTGAAACGCTGTGGAGAGGTTACTCCACCGAGAAGGAGGTTGCTTCTATCCGGATTTTTCGGGGCTTGATCTGCCGACGATCAAGGGATCACCCACCTTAAGGGCACGCCAAGGAGTAGGGGCAAGTTATCCCCGAACCTTGTAAATCCTCTTGTTAGCTTTCTTGTGTTTGCTCGTAGCTTAGAGTTTTCATTTCTGCATACTCTGTTTTCTTTAGCTTCCGCTGTGCTACTAACATTTGAGGTGCAGAATTTCAAAAGCGCTAAAGTTCAAGTGTCTGGCTACATTCACGCCCCCCTCTCTAGCCATCCAAGGTCCAACATCTTGTACTTTACGTAGATGACATTTTGTTAATTGGCAACAATGTCAAAGTGTTATCAGACGTAAGGGTATGATTGTCCAAACAGTTCGATATGAAGGACTTGGGAGAAGCGGGACACATCCTTGAGATCAAGGTCATAAGGGATCACCAGAAAAAGATGTTGAGCTTCTTGCAAGCTTCATACATTGACACTGTCCTGGCTCGTTTTAGCATGGAAAGCTCCAAGAAGGGTTTTCTACCTTTTAGGCCTGGAGTTTCTCTATCTAAGGAGATGTGTCCGAAAACATCAAAGGAGATAGAGGAAATGAAGGCAGTTCTTTATGCATCGACTGTAGGAAGCCTCATGTATACTATGTTATGCACAAGACCAGATATCTATTTTTCCGTGGGCATGGTCAGCAGATATCAGAGTAACCCTAGACAGGGACATTGGACTGCGGTAAAACATATATTGAAATACCTGAGACGGACTAGAGATTATATGCTGGTTTATCGGGCAGACCAATTAGTCCCTGTGGGTTATACGGATTCGGATTTCCAGTCAAATAGGGACAAGAGTAAGTCTACCTCGGGGTTTGTGTTTACTTTAGGAGGTGGAGCCATAATATGGAGGAGGGTCAAGCAGAAATGCATGGCGGACTCCACCATGGAAGCTGAGTATGTGGCAGCCTCAGAGATAGACAAGGAAGTTGTATGGCTCAGGAACATCATCATGGACTTGGATGTGATTCCTGGTTTGACCAGATCTATCACAATCATTTGTGATAACAGTGGTACAGTTGCAAACTCGAAGGAACTATGAGCCCATAAGGTGAGTAAACACATAGAGTGCAAGTACCACCTGATATGAGAAATCGTAAAGCGAGGAGAAGTAGCTGCCGCCAAGATTGCATCAAAGGACAACTTGGCGGATCCTTTCACTAAGGCCCTTCCGGCGAGAGCTTTTGATCGGTATGTGGAGAATATGGGAGTCAGATGTATGGCAGTGAGAGAACAGCAGAGTCTTTGAGTATAAGTGGGAGATTGTTGGATGTGTATACTAAAAGACTTGCTTTTATATATGATCATCTTTATTTTGAAAAAGAGAATTACAACAATACAGATGCTTATTTATATTAGTATATGCATAAAAGTTCTATACTTTGCGCTGTAAATAACATGGTATGTGGTGTCACACAGAAGATCGCGTTATCAGTCCCTTACATAGTATAAGAAGTGGCTCACAACCGAGATGGAGTTGGACAAACCATCGGGATGGTTGTAGTATAATTAGGTGTGATTTTTCTTGACCATAGAATTATACTAGTGTGCTTTGTGTTCATTGAGCAGGACCAAAACTAGAGATCATCCAATTTGTACTGACTTAATAATTGGATTGGATCTTGAATTTTATTATGGAGTACAATCCCTAAATCCCAATATAATAATGGGCACATATAGTTAATAATTATTTCTTTGATTTATCAATGGGCGAGATTTATTCTGTTAAATCGATAGGCCCGGTATGTCGGAAAATAATATTAATTATATGGTGTACCATTGATTATTGACAGAATCCATGTCCTGGTGAGTCAGAATGATGATGCCCCCTTGATGAGCCCATAAGGTTCATCATGTTAAACTCTACAGATGGATTTGATTCGACATGATGATAAGGTTGAGGGGTACTTTTCAAGGAGCCAAAAGTCATTAATTAAAATTATCAGTAATTTAAATTAATCGACGGACATTTAATATCTTAAACATGGGGGGATGGATGACTCATAATAGGTGGAGTCCATTAGAAAATATAGGGGTTGGTGAGGTAATTCAATGATGATCCTTTAGTGGAATGGATCTTCATTAATGGATTGAGTTTGGATCCATTAGCAGGCCAAGATCCAACTCCTTCTCTTGGTCCCTGCCTTAGCCCTTTAAATACCCCATGAGATCATGAAACTAAGGCTTAATCCAATTATTCACAACCCAAGGTCTCTCTCCTTTTCTCTCTCCTAGGGCTTGTGGCCGGCACAAGAGAAGGAGACCTTCTCCTTCTCTTTTCTTCTTCCCTCCTCCACTAACACTCGGTCGAACCTCACATAGACAAGGAAGAGCTCCTCTCTTCCTTTTGTGGTGCTCGGAGGCGAGAGGGAGGCGACCGACGGCCGGTGGGATGCGGTGCAAGGAGATCTTGCGGCGACACCGCAAGGTTAGAGGAGAGTGGGTTTTTGGCCAGCTTTGGGTGAGAAAGGAAGCTCCTTCTTCCTTTCTTCTTCTTCATCATCACCCTCTTGAGGACTGCAGGTGGTCGGCGAGGCTGCGGTGACCGGGTTTGGCCGACGGCGCAAGGGAGAGGGAAGCAAGGTCCGACAGCTCCTAACCCTAGAGTTAGGGTTTCGGTTAGGGCAAGAAGAAGAGGTCTTTTGGTGGCTTTTGGTGATCTCGGTTCTCGGTAGCTCGTCGCCCACACGGCGTCCGAGTGGGGAGGGACATAAGGTAGAAGGCTACGAGGTAAAGGGAAGGTATAATTCTCTTCCTTAGCTCCTATTATTCCTTTAGTTTTGTCTTGTAATTTTATGTGGTTGATTAATTATTATCGTGTTAATTATTTGATAATTAATTGTAATAATTAATCAGATTTTGGTCCCCGATAATAAACACAAAAATCGGTGATCCACTCGTTGCCTTTTCCGCGGTCATTTGGTTAAAAGAATTGCAAGGCTCGATCTTTGTGATTGGCCAAGTTGTAATTCGTACCAAACGATACGACGACGAGATGGTCGTTTGGAGATGGGTCTCCATTCAGATTAATTTTTAATCCATAGACATGGAGAGGTCTCTCAATGACGACAAGTATTCGCTAGGGAAACTTGCCAAGTCGGTTCCATCAGGGAGGTGGTGATGAAGAACCTCCAGGTTTTTTCGTTGGTGATAGAGCCAACTGAGAAGGCAGACTCCTCCCCTCCCGACTAAGACGGCTTGTCCTGCCCAATGAGGAGGATGAGGAGAGCGAGCTACAGGTCTCCAATTAATCCTTAATCAATTCAACTCCACTTAATTCTTAAATAATCCTTAATCAATTCAACTCCAATTAATTTTTAAATAACTTAAACTCGAACTAAATAAAATCTTACCCAAATCGCAACAATTAATTTAATTAAATATGTCAAAGTGGGTTGACATATTCGCGGGTTCACACGACATGTATCAAATCGAGAATTTGATACATTATTAGAAAATTAAGTAAAATGTCTCGAATTGTTTGACTCATGCATAACTACCATGTCATGCATCTGCTATGTTTTTTAATATATGTCATGTCATTCATGTTTAATTTTATGCATGATTTAGAACGGCTATAGGAAAAAGACTAGCTGAAGCTTGAATAACCTAGTATTAGGTGGAGGTGAGATGATAGTACGTTAGGGAAGCCGTCTGGTGGAACTAACCGAAGCTACCGATCTAAAACCTAAGCTAGTTAGACCAAAATTTTTCAAGAAGTAATTTGAAAATGATTTTCCGATAAAAGGCTTTGTCAAGAAAAAGGTTGTTGCTCCAATAAGGCTACAACCAAAGAAGGCCTCTGTGCCTCGCCAAGCCTTGGAAGCCGATTATCGAAAATCAAATTCACTTTACTATTTGATAAATTTGAATCTAACACAAGTTTCAATTAAATCTTAGATTTAACAATGAATTAAGAAAAATGATTCAAGCATCTCACAATGCACCCATAAGGCAACCTTGCTTGCTTGTATTGAGACATCTAGAATAGGTGAGATGTTAAGGACTAATAAATTGAAGAATATTTTTCAAAACTATTTTCCAAAATTCTTAGAATATTTTTCTAAAAATTTATTTTCAAAATAGTGCTTTAACATAATAATGTTTTTATGGATTTCATGCTTGTTTGATTGCTTATATATTATATATTTTCAAAATTATATCTTTTTGAAAATTGTTTGACCTACACAATTAGACACAAGCCTCTAAGGCACTTAGATAGAGTCAAACGGTGTTGGATACAAGGGGAGTTTTTTTTAATTTTTAAAAAATCTTTTTAATGTTTTTTGAAAACTGTGCTTTAAACATCACTATCTTTTAAAATGTTTTTCGAAAACAGTGCTTTAATTACTATCACTTATGTTTTTGAAAAGGTTTATGCTTTAAAAATTATCTTCTTGAAAATTACCATACTCAAAATGTCAGTCAAAACTATTCTTGTGATTTTTGATAAACCCTAAAGACATAGAGGAGGTGTACTTCATGATCTACAAGAACTCCTAGGATGTGTGAAATTTAGGGGGAGTCTAAATAAAAAAGAAGTTATTTCTAACAAATATTTTTTTTAAATTTATTAGATAGTTCCTATAATTTGAATCAAACCTTAAGACTCAGAGGAAGAGTACTTATAGTTAACAAGCTTCCAAGGACTGTGTCAGGTTTAGGGGGAGGTCAAATTAAAAGAATTATTGAACATTTCAAATATATTTTCATGCACTTTAATTTCAAAATCCTTTTGAAAACATAAGTAATTTTTTTCTTTCAAAATACTATCGTTTTTAATCATTTTGTTTATATCTATACCGTCACTTTCTAAAATTGTTTTTTTTTGCTTATCAGATTTTTTTAATACTTTTAGAAATAGTACTTACTTGAATTTGGAGATTTTCCAGGACACTAAGGGAAATGTCCTTGTAGTTAACAAGGTTTCTTAGGATTGTGTCAGACTGGAAAAGAAACCAAGTCAAGTAAAATATTATGTTTTCAAAGTGCATAATAGTTTCCAAAGTATTATTCAAAAATTGCATAGTATTATCAAAGTACTTATATTTTTCAAAATGCATAATATATTCTCAAAAGTTTTTATATTTTTCAAAATGCATAATATCTTTTCAAAAGTATTTATATTTTTTCAAAATGCATAATATCTTTTCAAAAGTACTTATATTTTTTAAAATGCATAATATCTTTTCAAAAGTACTTATACTTTTCAAAAATGCTAATATTTTTCAAAAGTACTTATACTTTTCAAAAAATGCCTAATATCTTTCAAAAAGTACTTATATTTTTCAAAAAGATCATAATATTTTTCAAAAAGTACTTATATTTTTCAAAAAGCTCAATATATTTTTTCAAAAGTACGTGCACTTTTCAAAATGTTCACAATATTTTTCAAAATATAATGTTTTCGAAAGTACTAATATTATTTCCAAGGTACTAATGTTCACAAAAGTATGATTTTTTTTACTTTTCAAGAGTGCAGATATTTTGTCCAATCTTATTTAAAGTGAAAATGTGAAAAGTGTAAAATATCTTTCAAGATTATTTTTACAATATTTTTCAAAGTATTTGTTAAGTAAAAAAACTTTTTATGAGTGCAATCTTTTGAAAAATCTTTTCTAAATGAAAGTTTTTCTAAGGCAAGACTTTTTCCAAAGTTCAAACATTTTCCTACAAATATAAAATATTTTTTTTCAGAATTGTACAATACTTTTCAAAGTGGAATTTTTTGAGGTGAAATTTAAGTACTTAGTTTTTTAACTTGCTTTTTGCTATGCTTTCAAAAATTATACTAAGTACTTTCAAAAGGAAATCTTTTATTCATTGTTGGTGCAAGTGTTTTGGTCATATTTTTTGATGTATGACAAAGGGGGAGAGTGAGTTATGTTAAAAATTATTTTTTTATTCCCAAAGGATCAAAACAAAAAATCAAAATGTTTTGTCAAGAAAGGGGGGAGAGTGAGCTGAAGTTAAAAAAAAAATTTCTCCCAAAGTATAGAGAGCTGAAGTTAGAATTTTATCTCAAGGATTATAATTTAGCCCTTTCATCCAATCTAACTTAAGATATTGTCAAACATCAAAAAGGGAGAGATTTTTGATGCAAGATGCATCAGTGATGTCATCCGCTAAGTGTTTCAATGTTTGACAATATGCTTAAGTCAGTGATACATTGAACAAGGGAAGGGTAGACAAGAAAACTGGACCAAAGTGATGAAAAGTCCAAGTTAACCTAGGCACTAAGTCCTGGTTCGTGGAATTGGGCACTAAGTCCTGGTCATGGACTAGGCACGAAGACTTGGTTCGAGGAATTGGGCACTAAGTCCTGGCCAAGGGTTGGGCACCTAAGTCCTAGTCGCGGACTGGGCACGAAGACCTGGTTCGAGGAATTGGGCACTAAGTCCTGGTCGAGGGTTGGGCACCGAAGTCCTGGACCTAGGGTTTGGGCACGAAGTCTTGATCCGAGGGATTGAGCAACTTAGCTGAGCGATGACTAAGGACAGAAGTAGAGACAGGTCGATGTTCGGACGTCTCGAGATCCGAGAGTATCGAAGGCTAAGCAAAAGTCCAACCGGATGGGTGGGTGGCAACCATCTCCTGAGAGGAGTAGGTGAAAGGCGCGTTCCCGGGGGTGGGAACATAGGCGTCGGTTCGACCTAGGGCGTCGCGGGAAATCCGAAGTCAGAACCAAACCCTTAAGGCTAAGGATATACATGTGTTTGCCTTGTATTTATGTATCTTGCAGGTACCTAAAACTGAAGATAAAGTAGGCAAACAAAAACACAACATGGCTGGAAAGAAGGCTGCTAGGCGCCCCCATCAACCAGGGCGCCTGAATGATACAGGCGCCTCAATGAACCAAGGCGCCTCAATCATTGAGGCGCCTCCTTCAACACAGGCGCCCTGGATCAAAGGGTTATCTGCTACTACGAGTTCGGAGCGGAGGTAAGCTTTGACCAAGCCCTGTGAGGCGCCTCCTTCAACACAGGCACCCTGAATCAAAGGGTTATCTGCTGCGATGAGTTCGACGCGGAGATAAACTTTGACCAAGCCCTATGAGGCGCCTCCTTCATCACAAGCACCCCATACAAGACTATAAAAGGGGCTTCGACCCCTCAACTCAGGACAACACATCTACGATCATTCTGAGCATTCCAAGCTAAAGAAAAGCGCGAGAGACAAAGCCCTGCGACCAAGGAGGCTCCAGGAGGAAGTGTGCGGCACTTCGGAGGTCCAGATCGGCCGGGCGTTCGACTTTTCTATTTTGGTTTGATTTACTTTTCTGCACTTACTTTTCGTATATTTTTTATTGTAAATTGTACACTGTAAGACAGGTTTCTCCGCCTTCGGAAAAGAGACCATTAGTGGATGGGCGTTCCCGTGCTTAGGCCTTGGATGTACTGACCCTGGGGGGTCAGGAACCAAGTAAATCCCGTGTGTACAAAGTAAATCCCTTTCTACTGCGCACTAACTCTCTGTCTAGAACGCTCGAAAGACTTGCTTTCCGGAAAAAGTTTTTACGTTCGATATTCACCCCCCCTATCGACAGCACCGGTCCCCACAAAATAGATCAGTTGAAATTGATTTAATGTAATTTTAATTCAACTAAAATTTCCTTATATCTTTGGCTGATTGTCCAATAAGATCTCCCTTCAAGCCATATATACGACTTTCATCAAATATAACTTTCCACATAATTCTATGTGTATCTATGAGATCGAGTATAGAATTCTGTTTACTCAGTTTAAATTAAGTATTTGTTTCCCTCCTTTTCCCGCTAGGATTGGAAATCCTGTATTTTACATATGCATATGGTTGAGTCCTTAGGTTTCTGAAATAGTATAATGTAAAATGAAGTGCTTCAAATCATTGCTATTCGACTTGGACCCATTCTAAAAAAGTTGAGGTATTTTGAATTGTTTGTTGAACAGACAAAGTTAGGGAAACCTCTGAAATGATTTCAATATTGGACCTTGGACATATAATAGTTCCGAATTGAATATCTTTAGAAAGATGATCTTTTGTCTCATGGTAGCCTGATACAATCCCCTTATGAAACTTTTATTATTGGGTTAGCCATACACTTCACATATTTCTAGTGATTCACATGGCATCATCAAATGATGCAAGTCTTGGATAAGAATCTACAATGTACTAGAACAGCCTTGTTGACGATCTTTTACTCCGACAATATCTAGGGTTCCTCAAACAATGTGATATCTCACACCGGGTAAATCTTTAACCCTTTCTCCTCTTACTAATATTACATAATATTCTTGTAAATTATGGCCAATACCATGTATATAAGTAGTGATTTCAAATCTAGAGGTTAATCATACTCTGCAACTTTACATAAGGCAAAGTTTGATTTTTTGGGGGTGATAGTGGAAAAGTTGACAGATAAGTAACACTTATTGTCATTCTACAGAACTGTAAATGTGGTTTTTACCTCAAATGGCTCCTCGTTCAATTCTTTTGAAATAATTAGATCCTTTTCTTCATTCAAGCATCTCCTCCTTTATTCCACCCCTACCGAAGAGTAACTAAGACCAATTCAGTTATGTTTTCCTGTTCCAATCGAACACTTTCTAGTTATTACATGGATTTGTATGAACTTTTTACAAATGTAATTTTTTTGGTATAGTTATTTTTGGACTATTAATAGCATATGTTTTATATGAGTATGTTTATTTATTGTTCTAGAATTTGGAATTCATTAATTCATTTATAAAAAGAGGTTCTAAAAGAATTTTCTTGGACAAAATAAAAAATAGAATATACAATTGGTCCTACAATTATTGTTATATAGATATTTTTTATGCTAGAATTTTTATCTTTGGTATAAGGGATTAACCAAACTAATTTAGTTTTTTTATAGAAATATAAATGATGAAATTATCAACGAGGTTGTTTCTGCAGGTTTATTTTTAGGGGAAGGAGTCAAATCTATGGGAAAAGTATATACAAAAGATAGTTTTTTATATTATATTTAGTATTAGTTAACAATCCTGATTCGGTGAGTCCTTTCTTCCCTAATGAACTATTGGCATCCGTCCTACATTTTCTCTATGGACCACGGAGAAAGGAGGTTTAGCAGGAAGAGAGTTGTACCATGAGATAAGCAAAGAGGTCAACCTACTTCAAATATATAACATGGATTTCGACAAATATAATGGAGTTGGATCCTTGTGTCGATCCGAATGAATCAGTCTTTGTACAGAGGTAAATGTTTGCCTGCTTGGCAAGAGGATAGTAAGTTACAAATTCTATCTTGGTAGGACATGTATTTCTATTACTATGAAATTAATATTTCTATAACTATGAAATTAATACATGAAAATGAAAATAATGATTAACCTAGGTAACACTGAACCTAGGGTGACCGGCTCGGTCCTACAGAAGTTTTCCACTGACCAGTAGGGTAAATCTTGAAGGGCTTACGACGGCATCCCAGAAGCCCAACATCCCGTAGTTGTGTGCCCTATTTGGAGAAAATTCCTACAAATACGTCGTAGCTAGGGATCGAACCGTAGGTGCTTGTGTGATAACTTGGCGCACTTCCACTATGGGGGTTACCTTTATCCTTTTTCTTGTATATATTCCTAAGAAAAGGAATTTGTCCATTTTCTTTTTCGAGGTCTCAAAAAATATGTAGAAACACATAGGAACTCTTGAATGGAAATTGAAAAGGAATGCAGCTCCAGTTTCTTCGGAAATGGTAAGACTTTAACGTAAGAAGAAGGGGTGATCCATATCATCTTGACTTGTTGACTTGGATCTGCTTTCCCTTTTTTTTTCAAGAATACCGAGTTGGCTTCTTCTCCTATCAGTGTCATATAGAACATGTTGAACAAAATCTTCTTCATGTAAAACCTGCTCGATTTAGATCGAGAAAATCAGATGATGAAACCTTGTGCCATGACTCAAATATGTAGTCAATCCTATTTCCAATAGGAGTAGTTGATAATTGAATCTAATTTTTCTCATTATTTTACTATGATAATAGTAAGAGTATGAAAAGAAGTCCCATTTTCAGGAATAGTAGCATTGAGTGTCTCGTCCCTTTGTCTTAGGATTAGTTAGTTCTATTTCTTGATGAGATTGGGAAGGGATATAACTCAGTGGTAGAGTGTCACCTCGACGTGGTGGAAGTCATCAATTCGAGCTTGGTTATCTCTAAATCCAATATAAGTTTTTCTATTTTGACTTGCTCCCCTACTATGATCGAACGAGAATGCATAAGAGGTTTGTGTAATTGATGTGATAGGGTAGGGATGACTAAATTGTTGGGAGCAAACTCTAGGGCTAATATGAAGCAGATAGATACAAGGTGATAGCGCTCATCTCAGGTGGCCTAGTATTGCTGGCCTCACTCCTCCCCGGCTAAATACAGATAAATAAATCACGGGAAACATTTTTATTCTAGTACAATGACTCCTTCATTGAAGAAGTCAAACACCTAACGAAACATTTTATACCATTAGAAATGAACCGTAAGACTTATTGGAATAATCACTATTCAATTTTGGTTTGTTCCAACCCATTAGGGCTATAATTAGATCTTGTAGGAATCTTATAGAGTTCATATAATTTTGTAGAACTTAATATTAGAATTGATGATTAAGAATTTCTATTGTTAATCTATTTTCTGAGTTAGCCCTGGAACGGGTTAGCGGGGGCGCTAGAACGAGCGAATCATTTTTTACCGTCTATGATATAGTTTGTCCTTTTAATAAATTATTATAAATTATTTATCATCTTGGATCACTCAAGAAACAAAACTATATATATATATATATATATATATATATATATATAGTTGAAGGATTAATCCAATACATGATGTTAAAAGTCAATTTACTCGTCTCCAGTATCCCTGCCAATCCGTCCTAGGATCAACACGGAGGAGGTAAATCAAGGGAGCTACTACTTCGGATGCTAAGATCAATCCAATACATGCACCTTAGAAGCTTAGCATCCCTATTATCTCATTAAAAAGCATAGGATACCTATTATGTTAATATCCTCAGTCTCTCATATTCATTTTAATATTAATACTCATTATTTATGGGTCTTGTTTGTTGGATCGAGAAAATGATAGAGGGGGAGGTGAATCTCGTTAAAACTTTTTCGAATAAGAATAAGAGAAAATACGTAGCGGAAAGAAAATAAGTGCACACGAACACAAGCTGATTTTTTACTTGGTTCGGAGTCACAGTCGGCTCCTACTCCAAGGCCCACGGTCCTTGACCGTTTACTTTGGGCAATTCTATATTCGGAAAGATTTGTTACAGATTGAATACAGATATAGAATTTGAAAAGTAAATCACAACACTTTCGAAAATGAAAACTTTTACCGACGCCCGAGATGGATTGAATTCCGGAGCAGAGGGTCGTCGTCATCGCTGTAATCTCGAAATGGAAGTTTGCAGGGGCGCAGCGCGAGAGCGAAAGTGTTTTGAGCGTTGGAAAGAATGATGTTGAAGCCTTAGGGGTCGAGCCCCTTTTATAGTCTTTCTGGGGGCGCCTAATTCGCTGGGGGCGCCTGACACGTGCCTTCAGATCGGAGAACCTTCATCCGCAGCTCGGTCAGCGCTTATCCCCTTTAAATCGGCTCCGGGTCAGACTGGGGCGCCCGGGACCTCCTGGGCGCCTAGCTTGACTTGGTCTGCTGGCTTCATGGCTGATTTGCTTTGATGACTTGTTTGGCTTTGACCTTGGGTGCCTGGGACCTCCTGGGCACCTAGCTCAGTGTGATTTCGAAGCGGTATTGCTTAACTGCTGTAACGACCCGGAAAATTCTCTCAATATTTTCTTTAAAATATTGATCATGTCTAGATAATTTTTCGAGGGACCTAGAAATATTAGTACGAACCTTAGCCTAGAAATCCATGATTTTTCTCATTTAAATTGAGAAACTAAGTACTAATGGGCCTTATATGGGCTTTTCTAGTACCATGATTATTAGTGGATTTTAGGTAGAATTTAATATAAATATAAATGGATTTTAATTAGGAATATTAGTATGATTATGGGTGAGTTTTAGCATGGTTTCATATTTAAATTGAGAAATTAGGCACTAATGGGTCTTATATGGGCTTTCTAGTACCATGATTATTGATGAATTTTAGGTAAAAATTTATAGAAATATAAAGGGGTTTTAATGAGAAATATTAACATAATTATGGGGGAATTTTTAGGGGATTTTCGAATATTAGGAAAAATAAAATAAAAATAAAATGGAAAATTAATGCATGCACCAAGGATTTGAACCTTGGACCTCTTGTATAACCATACATGCTCTAACCAACTCACCTAGCAAGGGATTTCTATGAGGAAATGAAATGGAGTTTGGTTAAGGCTTAGGGGAAGAGGAAGAGACACCATGACTCTTCACTTACCCTCCTTAATGTGCTATAAAGAGGGGGTTTGGGAGTTTCTTTCTTCCTCCCTCATTCTAGCCGAAAATCTCAAGAGGAGATTTCCCTTGGAAAAGCTTCACAAGAGGGTCTCATCTCCAAGATCTAAAGGGTTCCCAAGGTTACAAGGGCTAGAGGTGACTTAAGGTCTAAGGAGTTCTTTTGATTCTCTATAATCAAGGTGAAAAATCAAGAAACCCCAAGGTAAGACTCCCTCACCTGTGGTATAATGGCTTTTCTTGAAGATTAACATGATATGAAAGTCTTGTATGTGATTTTTATGTTGGAAAACAAAAGGAAACCCATGGACCTAACCTTATAGGTTTCGGCCACCATGGATTTTTTGTTCATAATGATGATAAAAATCTATATCATGTTTTCTAATGTGTTGTCATGGTAAATATGGAATAAATATAATTTTTGGGAAATTTTTGGAGTACCCTAAAGACCCCTTAGGGTTTGGGACTCTCAACATGACCCTTTGGTTAGGAAGGGGATAAACCTTTCATGTATGTACTTTGGGTATACCCATGATTCAAAAGGGGGTTTAAAGTGAATTGTGTGAACATCCACAAGGTCTTGTGACCCTTGTGAGTTTCGGCCAAGAAGGTTCTAGGGCAAAAAGTTAAGACTTCCCTTAAGCAAGGGTCCTAATGACCCTATGGTAAGGTATGGTTGGTGTTGAATGTTTGATTATGGTTTTTGTAGAATTTTTCCATGCACCCATGGCCATGTAGGGTTTCGGCCAGCACAAGGAAAGGGGGCTAAGGGTTAGGGATAACCCTAATTAAGAGCCCTAAGGGCCTTCCATGGTCTTATAAGTAATGTAGGGTTGTTCCTTTACCTTATGTTATCCTACATATTTATGGAATTGATGGAACCCCTCCCTATAGGTTTCAGCCAAGCCATGTATTTAGGGTTTGGGGTGGAGTTAGGGTTCAAAGAATGATGGTTTATGCTTATCATGAAGTATATACATATACATATAGGTCCAAGCATGTGGTAGAAATCATGTTACCTATAACCCTAACCTTAAGCACCATGTTTTATGTTGTATGATAAGAATGATGCCATGATAAGTATGTTATGGTTATGTTCATGATAAGAATGATGCCATGATAAGTATGTTATGTTTATGTTCATGATAAGAATGATGCCATGATAAGTATGTTATGTTTATGTTCATGATAAGAATGATGCCATGATAAGTAGGCTATGTTTATGTTCATGATAAGAATGATGCCATGATAAGTATGTTATGTTTATGTTCATGATAAGAATGATGCCATGATAAGTATGTTATGTTTATGTTCATGATATGAAGGATGCTATGATAAGTATGTGATGTTTATGCTCATGATAAGAATGATGTATGCCATGTTTTACGAAATGATGCATGCCATGTTTTATGAATGATGATGCTTGTCATGTTATGAATGAAAGATGATGCTTATGTCTTTAAGACATAAATATGCTAAACGGCACGGTCGATGGTTGACGGTACGACGGTCGTGAGGACCGGTAAATGGGCCGGTAGACGGGCCGAGCCGTAACAAGTTATGCTATGTTAAAGATGCCATGAATGTCTTATGAATGATGAAGCATGTAAAGTATTTTACTTTATGAATGGGCTTGTACCGGACCGAAGTATGGGTCCAAGGGATGGGCACCTTAAGAACGCCCCGGTTCTGGACTACCGACTATGCTGTCCACGGTTCTGGCACTACCGAAGCTGTGCAACAGGGATGGGCACCTTAAGAACGCCTCGGTTCGGGGACTACCGACTATGCTGTCCTTACCCTAGTAGGTCGAGGCTAGCTACCTCGTATTTACTTAGGGATGCGCGCTTATGATGTATGTATGTAGTACAAGCCAGGGCCCCAATGATATGATGATTATGTTTAAACATTTAAAAGTATGTTTTAAAAAGTTAAGCATCCTTATGTATATGCATTCCACTCATGCATTCATTCATGTTATGCATTATGATATACTGATAAGATTTTATGCTTACGCTTTATGTCAAGAGGATGCTCATATGCTATGATAGGAAATATGCCTATGTTTATGTCATGTTTAGAAGGTGATCATGTTTATGTTTATGTCACGTAGAATGCCATGCTTAGAATGTTACCTTGTTTATGTTTATGTCACGTAGAATGCCATGTTTAGAATGTTACCATGTTTATGTTTATGTCACGTAGAATGCCATGCTTAGAATGTTTACTATGCTTAAGTATATGCCCTGATTTATGCCATGCTAGAAATGTTTATTATGTTATGTTTATATCAGGTATTATGCCATGCTAGAAATGTTTATCATGTTATGTTTATACCATGTATTATGCCATGCTAGAAATGTTCATTATGATATGTTTATACCATGTCTCATATGCTATGATAGGAATGTTCACTTATGTTTATGTTCATGCCATGTCAAGTATATGATAAGTGATTCAAGTTGTTATGTTCTAAGTAGATCACCAAGTATGTTAATGTTTTATGTGCTCATTATGAAATGACGAATGATTTTGTGAGTAGGAAAGAGTCTTACTAAGCCTGTGTGCTTATAGTCTTATTTCCTTATACCGCAGATCATTCAAGGGGACAATGAGGAAGCAGCAGGAAGGGCAAGAACGCATGTGTGTGGTAGTGACTTGGCCCAGGAAACCCTATGTTTATCGTTATGCTAAAACTTTATTTTAGTTACTTATAAGTTTGAATGCTTGCATAATGACTTATGGAACTCTATGATGTGATGTTAAGTATGACATGATATGATGTTTAAGTATGAAGTCAATATGCCGAGTTTCCATGTCATTATGTTAAGAATGGTAGTAGGGCATGTATGTGTAAGAGTAAAGTTATTCCGCTGCCTTATGATGTCTACATGCCCTAAGTATGGTAACGTAACGCCGCTTTAGGAAAAAAAACGGGCGTTACAACTGCTGCATTGGCCTTTTACCTTGGGCATCCAGGACCTCCTGGGCGCCTAGCCCAGTTGCCTACCCCCTTCCTTTGGGGTGTTCTGAGCTGCAGAAGCACAGTCCTTCGGTCCCTGCAATCAAGGTTAGTTCCAACACAAACAAAGCAAGAGTATTAGTTATTATTTACAGCCGTAGCTGTCTTGGTTCTGACTTCGGTTCTCCCAAATGGAACCCTAGGTTGAACCGACACCTACTGTTCCCTCGACGGGGAACGCGTCCTCACCTACTCCTCTTAGGAGAGTTTACCTTTTGTCAACTGGCTCATCCGGTTGAACTTTTGCCCGATCCACCTGACCAGGTCTTCGTGCCCAGACCTCGACCAGGACTTCGTGCCCACCTTCCGAGCAGGTCTTCGGTGCCCAACCCCTTGCCAGGACATCGTGCCCAGTCCTCGACCAGGACTTCGTGACCACCTTCCGAGCAGGTCTTCGGTGCCCAGCCCCTTGACCAGGTCTTCTTTGCCCAGCCCTTTGCCAGGACTTCTTTCCTAGTGTACCTAGGACTTCTTCCTGCACACTCAGTGAACACATTAGTGTTGATGCAGTCTGACCCTGATTGTTGTTTTGGTGTTGACATTGATTTTAGTTTAGGTTGATGATTATGATGATTATGATTAAGTCCTGATCGAGGATCAGGCATGGTATGGAAAATCCTAGCTTGGAGGGCTAGGTATTGGAAAATCCTAATCTGGAGGGTTAGGTGTGGAAAATCCTAGTTTGGAGGGCTAGGTGTTGAAAAGTCCTAATTCGGAAGGGGTGGGTGAAAAGTCCTAGCTTGGAGGGCTAGGTGAAAAGTCCTAACTTGGAGGGTTAGGTGAAAAGTCCCAACTTGGAGAGTTAGGTGAAAAACCTTGGCTTGGAGGGTCAGGTCCTAGCTTGGAGGGCTAGGTATAGAATGTTCTAACTCGGAAGGTTGGGTGAAAAGTCCTAGCTTGGAGGGCTAGGTGAAACGTCCTAACTTGGAGGGTTAGGTGAAAAGTCCCAACTGGAGAGTTAGTGGAAAAACCCTGGCTTGGAGGGTCAGGTCCTAGCTTGGAGGGCTAGGTTGGAGCCCCTGGATCGGTCTGGTGACCGATCAGGGAGTTGGCACAGTGCTCCTTCGAGGATCGGTCTGGTGACCGATCAGGGAGTATGCGTTTCACCCATTGCTTGGCTCCTGATCGGTCTGGTGACTGATCAGGGAGTAAACAGTGAGGTTGAGTTCCCTTGCTGATCTGCTCCTGATCGGTCTGGTGACCGATCAGGATCACTGTGCAGATCATTCTGGAGAACGATCCAGCGTCGCGGGTTCCTCTCTATGATCGATCAGGATGGAGCCTGATCTATCTGGTCATGACCTGATCGGTCTGGTGACCGATCAGGAGGCTCCTTGATCGGTCCGGTGACCGATCAGGAGAGTTGGACTGTGAAGCTCAGAAATCGCCCAGTAATAGGGTGGATCGATTTGATGATCGATCCACAACCTGGGATCGGTCTGGTGATCGATCCAGGAAAATCCCAAAGAAATCGCGATTTCTAATTGAGCATTGGGGACCGATCAGGACGGAGCCTGATCGGTCTGGACCCAGCCTGATCGGTCTGGTGACCGATCAGGAGGCTCTCTGATCGGTCCGGTGACCGATCACTTTAATTCAAATTGCACTGTCAGACGCTCTGATCACGTCTGACCGTATCCGATTCTCTGCGCTTAACATCTGAAATATGATTTGCTATTTGATATGCTGCTCTAACTCACTGATTAAGCTGCAGGTGATAGGGAAGGATTCAAACACTCAAGGAGAGTCAATGGTGGTCTTTACTTGGAGCAGGTTTGTCTGTTTTCCATCCCAGGTTGCAATGGGCGCTGGCGCTGGCTGGAGCTGCTGTCTGGGGCTAGTCTGAGGGAAGCTCAGGAGGTCCAGAAGGGCTCAGTGGTGGCTGGTGGTTGCAGGAGAGCAGCTGGAGGCTGCTGTGGGATGGTGACCTGGAGTTGTGTGGAGAAGACTTAAGCGCCGGTGGCGAGAAGTCTTCAACAACTAAGTGAATCAGTATTGCTGTGATGTTCTTGAAGCTTGCTGCGTGCTTGTGATCTTGCTGTTCCATCATTCCTGAGCAAGCTGTTGAGATCTGAGAAGCAACCATTCCTTGCTTGAGCACTTGGAGGAAGGAACAAGAAGCTCCGAGTCCAACAGCGAGAAGACACGAGGAGAAGGCTCTTGCGTGAGATCGTCGCTGGGTGGAGCTCAGAGGGAGATTCCTGTGTTCTTGTCTTTGCTAAGTGCTATGTAAGATCTTTCTTGTTGTTTCATTGTGCTTAAACATATATCTGTGATTGAAACGCTGTGGAGAGGTTTCTCCACCGAGAAGGAGGTTGCTTTCTATCCGGTGATAACCGGGGCTTGATCTGCCGACGATCAAGGGATCGCCTACCTTAAGGGCACGCCAAGGAGTAGGGGCAAGTTATCCCCGAACCTTGTATACCCTCCTTGTTAGCGATCTTGCTAGTTGTGTTAGCTTGCTTTGGTTTTTTGTTTTCTGCTTACTCTGTGATTGTTTCTTCCGCTGTGCTACTGATAAGTTTGAGTGCAGAATTTGTTAAAAGCCTAAAGTCCAAGTGTTTGGCTATATTCACCCCCCCCCTCTCTAGCCATCCGGGTTCCAACAAGTGGTATCAGAGCTTGTGGCTCTGTTTTTGCGGATTAACAACCGAGAGCTACATCCATGGCGTTGAGAGAAGGCTTCTCCACCACCTGACCTCCATTCTTCAATGGCGCAGATTTCCAATATTGGAGATCGAAGATGGAATATTATTTGAAGATGGACATCAACACTTGGTTCGCGGTGAAGGAGGGTTTCACTCCTCCTAAGGATGATGAAGGCAAGGAACTTGAATCATGGCGTTGGACAGCCGAACAAACTCGCAAGAGTGAAGCCGACGCGAAGGCGGTTGTCAATCTACAATGCGGCATGAACAAAGACCAACTCATCAAGGTTGGTCCTTTCACGAGTGCAAAGGACTTGTGGAACAAGCTCATCGAACTCGCCTACAACAACAGTTATCATCCAGACCTTGGAGGACTTACTGCGAGCCTGTGTTATGGATTTTGGAGGCAGTTGGGAGGATCATCTGCATCTTGTCGAGTTCGCCTACAACAACAGTTATCATGCGGCTATCCAAATGGCATCGTATGAGGCGTTGTATGGTAGGCCTTGTCGGACACCCACCCTTTGGGAGGAGGTTGGGGAATCACAACTGTTAGGACCTCAGAGAGCTCAGCACGAGGCAGAGTTAGTCCATACTATCAGACGCAGGATATCTGAGGCGCAGGATCGTCAGAAGTGCTATGTCGACCGGAGACGAAGACCTCTGGAGTTCTCCGTAGGTGATCATGTGTTTCTGCGAGTTTCACCCACGAAGGGGGTGAAACGATTCGGGCTTCGAGGTAAGCTTGCTCCGCGTTACATCGGTCCATTCCAGATTTTGGAGAGAGTTGGAGCAGTTGCTTATCGTTTGGCTCTTCCACCATCCATCGCCGATGTACACGATGTATTCCACGTATCTATGTTGAGGAGATACGTACCCGACCCTTCACATGTGTTGTCGGATGTCTCGGTTCCACTTCAGCCTAACGTGTCTTACGAGGAGATTCCTGCACGGATATTGGGTCACCGAGAGCGTCAGTTGAGGAACAAGACAATCCGGCTGGTTAAGGTCGGATGACAACATCACTCAGATGAGGAGGCTACCTGGGAGCTTGAGGATGTCATACGAGCTCGTTACCCCCACCTGTTCACCTGAGGTATGTATGATAGTTACTGTTCAGTATTTATATCAGTATACTTCTTGATAATGTTTACTATAGTGAGTATCGAAATTTATGGACCAAATTTTTATTAGTGGGGGAGGATGTTAAATCTGACACATTTGACTAGGTCCTGGTAATTTTCGGAGGATTACCGGATAGGTTCTGGGGCTTCCGAGTCCTTGGACACAAACTTAGGGACCAAAATGCATTAGAACTAAAAGTTACAAGGGTTAATGAGGACCTAACTTTAAACCCTAGGGGTGATCTTGCAATTAGAAGGAAATTGGTTGGACTAAAGTGTAAAAGGTCCCTCTCTTATATACCCTAACCAAATCCATTCGGTCGACCCCTCACGCCCGAGCGCCTCAATCTTCTCTTCTCCCCTTCACTTCACGTGCCCTAGTTGCGGCTACAACCGCCGACGACTCCTCCTCATCCCTTCCTCTCCAATCGGGCCTCAACTGAGGGACCACTGGAGCAGACGAGCTCTAGCTCGCAGCCGAAGCTACCCGACAGCCACTCTTCTCCCCTGCTTCACGTGCGAGTGTGGGTTGCCCTTGCCAGCATTCATTCCGGCCACGGTTGGGTATTGAGGAACTGGGCTCACTAGATCCGGGCAAGGGAGACTTCATCAGCACAAACCCCTGAATTGGTTGGAGTGTTGCTGCCGTCGGAGCTGTGGAGGTCGCCGGAAAGGCAAGGTTGTGGTGAGTTCTGTTGTGGCTATCTCGATTGATATAAATGAATGCTTTGTCGTGAGGCTTTGGTTTGGATAGGTGGTTGTGTTGAAGCTATATTGGGTTGCAGTGGTTGCGTGAGCTTCATTGTTGGGTGGCGATTGCTTCCACTTGCGGTGTGGATTGGAAATTGGGCTTAATTCCTGCCTGCTGTGGTGTTCTGCAGTTTGGATCCAGGTATAGTTAGGTTCGTTATTCCCAGTGGTTGCTAATTGGGTAACTTAATTGCGTTGATTGGATTAGATCAGTTTAGTTGTAGCTAATTAGTCAAATTAGAGCAAATGATAGTTTCTGTGAATTTGAATTAAGACTGATGGATGAAGTTGTCCTGTTTGTATTAGATCAGTGAATGTTAATAGCTCTATTTGTGTATGGTTTTGGAAGTAGAGAAGGGAGTAGTTTTGCTCTGGGTTGTATTTGGGATTAACCGAAACCTAAATCTTAATTACGTGGGCTGATTAAGAATCAATCGGTTAATTTGATATGATTAACTGAAATGCGAGGATTAGGTTAACCCTAATATGACTTAGGGACTTGTTAGCTAGCTACTATCTTTGTGATAGCTAATTAAATGCATCCTTGATACAGGAGCTTGATTGGAGTTATTGCTGTTTATTATTGGCGGGTGGTTCTATCGCGTTTGATACGGACTTCCACTCTTGGAGGCGGGTACCTTTTGACTTATCTTTACTGATATTGTCATATTGTTATGCATAGACTGTTATAGATAGCAGTAAGTTTATACGCTTTCCTTGTTTAGTATGCTTGTTCTGGATACTTGTTGTCTATCCCTGGGTTATTATGCTGGTAGTTCCATACAGTCTCAGGTATTGTCATATCTATATGTATGCTTAGATATCAGGATGTATCTCTTACATTGACATCGAGGGATCAGGAGTTTCCGGCCAGTATACCTAGTAGGTTATCTGTATTTCCTGTTATAGGATTCAGACTGAGACTTAGTATACTGAGGACTGGGTGAGGGAGGTATGTGTATCTATCATACACCATCTCTGCACTGTTGCATGCCGGCGATCAGCGACTCCCTTGTGGTTGAGCCTATCGTCTTCCGGTACATGATATGCGCACACGGCCACTCATGGGTTAGTGGATACCGTAGGATGTGCGCATTTGCCCTGTATTGCTCCGTTCGGCCACTATTTGGAGGGTGAGCCCGGGAGTGGTAGCAGCCAGGGATCCCTTCTCGTACTGAGCCACGAGGAGATGAGAGCTTGACTCCCCCGTTGCTTGGGGTAGGAGCGGAGTCTCCACCAGCATCCTGTCCACCCGGTCACTCAGGAGCAGTGATGGCAGGGTGCGTACAGTTGTCATAGCTCTACCCTCTCAGACGTCACGTATGACAGGTGTACGATGATCTGACTGGTGTCAAGGGTGACACATGTCATTGCACCATGTGCATATTTTGCATCGTGCATTGTTTGCTGCACTTAATTTCTGCACTTGTTTGACATGCATTTTCTGGAGACTTGTTATCTGAGATTATATGTCTATTGGTATTCCATTGGTATTTATTACCCTCCTTTCAGGTTAGATGGATTTTGGTATGTATCTACCTCAGTACTTTCAGTTCTAGTCTTTCCCTATTGTTGATATGAGACTGTATTAGCGGAACTCTTATTGTTAGTATAACTTTCTATGCATATCTACTCTGGGTATCCGCAGAGTTCTTTTGGACTCACACCGTTGGTTATTTTTCTTAATTTCAGGTTGATGTCTGCCAGGAGAACCCTAGCCGCCAGTCCCCAGCTCGAGAGGAGCTCCGTTTTGGTTTATCTTATGTTGTTTTTCGGTTATGACCCTGTAGTATATACTTTGCTTCCGTTGCCATGTTTTGGACATGTATTCATGTTTTATTCGATGGTATTGTACTTTTGAGTCCTATGTTGGACTTCATGGGGTTTTGGCTTTGTTCCTGACCCCTGGCAGCTCAGGTGAGTTCGTACTTTGGTTTTGCTATGGTTATAGTCATATATATTTTGTTTCTGCATGGATTTGAGGCCTGAGGTCATTTAACTGCGTGGTTGTGTTATTTGTATCTGTGTGTTTGTGTAAATTGTCCACCGGACGGGGGAGGTGCTGTCCGATTCTCTATTAGATCAGCGGCTCCAAGGTCTCGGGGCGTGACATAGATGATTTGTTTTGTGAGATGGAATTGCATGAAATGGCTAACAAAGGCCCCAAGGAGAAAAGAATTGCCTTAGTTGCAGAGGACCGAACCAACAAGAAGAAGAAGGAGAAGGAGGTCTCTTCATCTTCATCCTCTTCCGAATCCGAGTCCGATTCCGAGAAAGATGGCAGCGGCTCCTCATCCTCCGAGATGGCGAACTTTGTGAGAAGGATGATGAGAAGGGGTCGACGCTTCAAGAGTAGAGGTAACTCTAGTGAAGCTAAACTTAATAAGACTAATGCTTCTTGCTTTGAGTGTGGTAGGAAAGGGCATTTCAAGAATGAATGTGTAGGCTTTTCGGGCCGCGAAAATCGCTTTTTCGCATCGCGGAAACCCCGAAAGCCCCAATAGAAAGGATCCGAGCGAAGAAAACCATTTCAAAAATTTACGAGTGCTCGTTTACATGCTTCAAAACCGATCTACAACCTAGATCTATTAGAGAAGAGAAAACTACCTTCGATGCGTGCCCCGCAATTCCCGCTCGCTCCTCGGTTGGTGTCGGATCTCAAGGATGCAAAGTAGCAACCCTCTAGAAGTATCCACACAAGCAAGAGAGTGGAGAGGAGAGCCCAAAAGTGTGCTAGCACTACTTGGGGTCTCGGCAAGATGAGAGGAGAGGGAGAGCCAAACAAAACAAAACCAAGTAAGGAGAAGAATCAATCACCCACCCACAAAAAACTCCTTTTGTGTGTTTTAGTGGCCAGCCATTTAATGGCCATTATTGGCCATTAAGTGGCCGGCCACCACCTTTGGTAACCCCCTATTTGAATTCAAAATTCAAATGGGGAGGTTACTTAGCCTTGATGATGATGCCAAGTCATCACTTGGTCAAGTCAAGGTGATGTGGCTTGAGTCAAGTCAAACTTGCCTCTTATGGACTTTCCATAATTAGCCAAAGTCAAACTTTGACTTCATTACTCTCCTATGATTAGATTCATCCAACACTTGGATCAAACTCGAGTCCAACTCAAGTTGTCTAATTTGAGTCAAGTCAAACTTGTCTTTTATGGACTTTCCATATTTAGCCAAAGTCAAACTTTGACTTCATTACTCTCGGTCCATCATATGGACTTATTCTCCATCTATTGCTCTATGTGTGTGACCCTATAGGTTCTTGTAACGTTGGCAATGCCCTTAAACCTATTTAAGGACATAAGCAATGAGAGGTATCTAGCAACACATCATTGCTCCCCAAGTTACAAGAATGTCGAGATCCAACATCACCATTGTAACTAATAATTGTGACCATCACAATATGTGACAACGTCCTTCTATCCTCGATATCTAGATTAATCTTTCATGAGGCATAGACCATGTCATCCTCAAATCAATCTATATGTCTTGATCTCCAAGTAGACTCACTATAATCAAATAAGCTCAATATCTAATATTGCCTTATTTGGGCATGGCCATGCACTTAGTGGTCTTACTCTATCAAGAACGAAGATATCACTCCCGTCATATAGGAGGGATAGATCCCATCTACGTTACTTACATCCCTCCGCATAATTTGTTACAAACCCAGTAATCGCCTTTATAGTCCACCCAGTTACGGGTGACGTTTGACGAAGCCAAAGTACGTAACTCCTTATGTAGGGAACTATGGTAACTTCAGGTCTAGGACTATAGTCATACTAATAGTCACATGAGAAAGTATATATGACACTCATATAACGATCCATGATACTTTCTCATGACGGGCCATTCAGTATACATTCTCTAATGTATACCCATGTGTCAACTTGATATCTCATATCCATGACTTGTGAGATCAAGTCATCATATTGACCTACATGCTAGTCTCTATGCATTAACATTGTCCATGAATGTTAATACTTGACTAGGAATAATTAAGAGTAGTGTTCTCTATATCATTTCACTATCGATTCAACTAATCGATTGATATAGATAAGAACCTTCTACTCAAGGACGTTATTATACTAAGTTATTTAGCACCAATACACATAAGTACAATAACCATAAGAAATGCCTTTATATATAAGAAATATATATACAAGAATATGATACAATGAGTCCAAAAAGTAATCATCATATGATTGACTCTAGGGCTCTCACTAACAATCTCCCACTAGCACTAGTGCCAATCGCTGTAGTATCTAATACCCAATGACCTAGTATGACCATCATGCTTCATCTGTGCCAAAGCCTTGGTCAAGGGATCTGCGACGTTAGCCTCTGTGGGTACTCTGCAAATCTTCACATCTCCTCGATCGATGATCTCTCGAATGAGATGGAATCGCCGTAGTATGTGTTTGGTCCGCTGGTGTGAGCGAGGTTCCTTAGCCTGCACAATAGCTCCATTGTTGTCACAATAGAGCTCTACGGGATCAGATATGCTAGGAACCACCCCAAGCTCAGTGATGAACTTGCGAATCCAAACTGCCTCCTTTGCTGCCTCTGATGCAGCAATATACTCAGCTTCTGTTGTAGAATCTGCAACTGTGTCCTGCTTCGAACTCTTCCAGCTCACAGCTCCGCCATTCAAGCAAAACACGAACCTTGACTGCGATCTGTAATCATCCTGGTCGGTTTGGAAGCTGGCATCAGTGTAACCCTTTACAACTAGATGCTCATCGCCTCCAAATATCAAAAAATATTCCTTAGTCCTTCTCAAGTACTTAAGGATATTCTTGACCGCTATCTAGTGACATTCACCTGGATCTGACTGGTATCTGCTCGTCATGCTCAAAGCATACGAGACATCAAGACGAGTACATAACATGGCGTACATGATAGATCCTATGGCAGAAGCATAAGGGATCTTATCCATGCGGTCTCTCTCCTCTCTAGAAGAGGGACTCTGAGTCTTCGAAAGACTCACACCATGTGACATTGGCAGAATTCCTCTCTTGGAATTCTGCATGGCAAAACGGTGTAATACCGTATCGATGTATGTACTCTGACTTAGGCCAAGCAATCTCTTAGATCTATCTCTATAGATCTTAATGCCTAGAATGCAGGCTGCTTCACCTAAGTCCTTCATTGCGAAACAAGTCCCCAACCAAGTCTTCACAGACTGTAGCGAAGGGATGTTGTTCCCAATGAGTAGTATGTCATCCACATACAAGACTAGGAAGACTACTGTGCTCCCACTAACCATCTTGTAGACACAAGGTTCATCTTCGTTCTTGATGAAACCAAACTGTTTGATCGCATCATCGAATCGAAGATTTCAACTCCGAGAAGCTTGCTTTAGACCATAAATGGCCCTATGCAGCTTGCATACTCTGCCAGTATGCTGTGGATCTACAAAACCCTCAGGCTGTGTCATGTCCACATCCTCGAGGAGGTTTCCATTCAGAAACGCTGTCTTGACATCCATCTGCCAGATCTCATAATCGTGGTAGGCTGCAATAGCAAGCATGATCCGAATGGACTTAAACATCGCTACTGGAGAAAAAGTTTCATCATAGTCAATACCATGAATTTGCTTGAAACCTTTAGCTACCAGTCTACCCTTATAGGTATGAGTAAGTCCATCCATGTTAGGCTTTCTCTTAAAGACCCACTTACACCCAATGGGTTTGACCCCTTCAGGTGGATCAACCAAGGTCCAAACTTGGTTAGTGTACATGGATTCCATTTCGGGATCTCATGGCTTCCAGCATGACTCAGAATCTGGGCTCATCACAGCTTCCTGATAGGTGGTAGGCTCATTCTCAATGAT
>JAGFNQ010006144.1:50802-167178 GCA_024364735.1 Boesenbergia rotunda | reverse complement strand
TTGTTAAGAGGGAGACTTGGCAAGGGAGAGGATACTATATAAAGGAACCAAAGGCAAGCCTTGAATTCCTAATTAAGTGATCAAGAGATTAATTCTCTCCTCTCTCTCTTAATCTCTCCCTCTCCTTCTCCTTCCTCCTAGGGCCGGCGCCCCCCTTTGCTCACCTAGGGCCGGCGTCCACCCACCTAGGGCCGGCGCATCACCCTCCCAATCCAAGGGATGCCGTGAGTTGTCATCACCAAGAAGGAGCCAACGAAGAAGAAGAAGAAGCGGATCGCGTCTCCTTCCTTCCCGGAATTTAGATTCCGTTTCTTGGTGGTTAGTTTCCTTTCTTCTCTCTTGATCTTCTAGTTGTGCCTTTAGAGAATCTAGTAGTTCTCGTCGGCACAAAACTCGTGACTTTGCGAAGTCATCCCGAAGAGAACTCGGTGTGGACGCGAATAGAGGCGGAGCTTCCAAGGGACGCTATGGTTGGATCTCGTCCCTTTCTTCGAGTTACGCGAGGTACAAAGTAAATTAGTTTATTTTCCCGCAAAGTTTTAATTTATGATCATGTCCACACATTATAAGGTTGCATGCTAGATACGTGGTTAAAATAATTTGAGAAATTATTTTATGCTAATTCTTCCGCTGCACGTAAAAATTTAAAATTTTACGAACCCGTATCCTTGTCAACATGCACCCGGTCCCAACAGTGGTATCAGAGCCGGTTAGTATTCGACATAATCATATAATTGTTTTGCGGAAAACTTTGTCATAATCTCAATTTTGGAAAAATTTTCAATTATGGAAATTTTCCAATTATTATAAGTTTTAGATTTAGGAATTTCAAAGTTTGGAAATCCTCATGAAATTTCGCAAACGTTTGAAATATCCTAGTTTCTGAAATTTTATGATAATTGTGAAAACTTCCCATCTTTGGAAGCTTTCCAATTTTGGAAATTTTCTATTTTAGAAATTTTCCAATTTTGGAAATATGTAAGTTTTCTTTGTACCAAAAACTTACAATTATTCTGAAAACCTATTATGAAATCTCGCAATTTTGGGCACTTTCTTTCAAGAAAGTCTAGACAAATTTATGGACAATTAATTGACAATTAAATTTGAATTGGTTTTTAAATTGACAACAAAATTCTTTATTTTGGATTGAGCCTTGGGGAGCCGTCCAATTTAAAGTTAGTTGTTGTAATTTAATTTCCCAATTTTAAATGAAATTGTCATGTTTAATTTGGTTACGCTTCCGAAGCGGACCAAATTGGATTTACGACAAATTACTTTTCTTTGGGTATCTGAGCCTCGGGGAGCCACCCTTAGAAAACGATTTGTTGTAATTAATTAAATCCATGAATAAAATATGATTTAAGAGGTGATGCTCTTACATATTGTTGTCTCCAAAATTAATTAGGAAAATGGTTTCCTATAGAGTTTCTTAAATGAGATTTTCATGAAAATAATATGTGATTGAATTAAGGGAATTGTCTCTTAATTTAATAAGATTTGATTTAGAGAAATCAAAGTCTTAAACATATTATTTCCGAAATTGATTATGACAATTTAGAAAATTGTTTCCCAAAACAATTCCTTTAATAAAGTATGAAATTAGAATTAGGAAATCCGGTTCCTAATTCAATTCATGGGACTTGATAAATTAAGTTACATACATACTTTATTAAGGAAATCGTTAGTCATGACATAATTATATGTCATGAATGTGCTTAGAAAAGAAAGGACGAGACCCAAAACCCCTTACAAAATATAAAGGCCAACACCTTCCATTAATATGGTTAGAATCGGAGTTTTGTTTCTCGTTTGAGTTGATGGACACATCCATGCCCGGCTTGAACCTCAACATGTTCAAACCATGGAATTAGTTTACGAATAATATAGTTGGAGTCAGAGGTCAATCCTTAGTTTTGGTTGTTGGACACATCCAAGCCTGACTAAACGGTTGAATGAGCTCCAACCATATTAAAACTATTTCTTGATTAATGGGTCAGCCTTAAGCTTGGAGCATCGATTTGTTGTGCCACAACCAAGGTCGATGCAAAGAGAGGTGCAGTTGGGTGCTATGTATAATGTCGCATACTTGTTAATGAGTTAACAACCCAATGATTTATGCAAACATTCAATTAGTTGATAGCATAAAGTGATAGTTACATATATGTGATATGTAATCGGTATAATTACCTACCTTCATAGCTAAGAATAACTTGATGGCCACAGCCATGGTTGTTCTTATCTATGGTTGGATATCAACCTATTTGGAGATGTTCCTACAATCTCCCGAATTGATAAAAAGGGTTATTCAATTTGAAAATAAATAGGATTTTTAATTAATGTATATTGATACATTCTTTATCATTCTTCTCACATAAGCTCAATTTGTATTTCTAGGTTAATCACTCGATCATGTCTTCTCTAAACTTGCGTTCCATTTTGGACACCAATAAACTGACCGAGCCGAACTTCATGGACTGGCTTCAAAACCTGAGGATAGTCCTCAAGGCAGAGAATCTTGCTTATGTCATTGAAGATCAACTTCCTAACCATCCTCCAGAAAGTGCAACTCCAGACCAGCTAGTGGCCTATCAGAAACATGTGACCGATTCTGAACGTGCAAGTTGCATCATGCTAGCCTCTATGGTACCTGAGCTGCAAAAGCAGCATCAGCATTTGGATGCTTATACCATCATCTTCCATCTTAATGAGTTGTTTGAAGAGCAGGCGAGATCCGAAAGGTTCGAAGTCTCCAGACTCATCTTCACCACTAAGATGCAGGAAGACACTTCTGCCTCGCAGTTTGTGTTAAAGATGTTGGGGTACATTGAGCGACTGAGCACACTCGGTTTTGCAATGGATCATTAACTAAGTATTGACTTAATTCTGAGTTGTTTGCCCAAAAGTTATTCACAATTTGTGATGAACTATCGGATGAACAAACTAGAGACTACCATTCCTGAGTTGCTCAACCTGCTGAAGACTGTGGAGCCTTCTGTAAAGCCGGATCAAAAGATGGTACTGTTAGTTGGTTCCTCAAAGAAAGGTACTAAGAGGAAGGCCAAAGAACAGAATAAAGGGAAGAAGAAAAAGGCCAAAAAGACTGAAAAGAAACCAAAAGGAACTTGCCATCATTGTGGCAAGGAGGGTCACTGGCGAAGAAACTGCAAGATTTATCTTGAGTCCTTGAAGAATAAGGCATCCGATGCCCCATCCTCTTCAGGTATCTTCGTTATTGAATGTCACTCTATTTCCTCAAATACCTGGGTACTTGATACTGGGTGTAGCTCACATATATGTAATGACATACAGGGGCTAAGGAATAGAAGAAGACTCGTCAAAGGAGAAGCGAATTTACGAGTTGGAAATGGAGCAAAGATTGCTGCTGTTGCCATCGGAACATATTTGCTAAAGCTCCCCACTGGACGTGTCTTAGAATTGGATAATTGTTATTTTGTTCCTTCGTTAATAAAGAACATTGTATCTATTTCATGTTTGAATGAAAAGGGTTATCATTTAACTTTTAGTAACAATTGTTGTTACATAACTTTAAATGACGTTCTTTATGGGAATGGAACTTTGTGCAATGGTATCTACATGTTAGATTTATCCAATGACGTTTTCAATATCGAAGTTAGCAACAAACGTGCTCGAATAGATAATCGAATAGACTCCTACACTTGGCATTGCCATCTTGGCCATGTAAGTAAGAAACGCATGACCGAATTACACCGATGTGGAATTCTGGAATCATTTAAACCCGGTTCATTTGATACATGCGAATCATGCTTAAAAGGCAAGATGACCAAATTACCCTTTTCTGGAAAAGGTAATCCAGTGGGAGAATTGCTTGGTCTAATACATACTGATGTATATGGACCAATGTCAACTCTTGCACAAGGAGGCTATAGCTACTTCATCACCTTTATCGATGATCACTCACGATTCGGGTATGTGTTCTTGATGAAACACAAATCTGAAGCTTTTGAGAAATTCAAAGAGTTCAGAAATGAAGTAGAGAAACAGCTTGGCAAAAGTATTAAGATACTTCGATCCGATCGAGGTGGTGAATACTTAAGTCAAGAGTTTCAAGATTATCTTAGGGACAATGGGATATTGTCCCAATGGACTCCGCCATATACACCACAGTATAATGGTGTATCTGAGAGGCGCAACCGAACCTTAATGGACATGGTTAGGTCGATGATGAATCATGCAACTCTTCCAAAATCCTTTTGGGGCTATGCACTTAAGACAGCTGTTTACTTGCTAAACAGAGTCCCGACCAAGGTAGTCTCTACTACTCCATATGAGACATGGAATAGTAAGAAACCTCACTTAACTCACCTTAAGATATGGGGTTGTCCTGCTTATGTGAAGCGGACTGTATCAGACAAATTGGATGCTAAGTCTGATAAATGTCTATTTATTGGATACCCTAAGGAAACGAAGGGTTACCAATTCTATCATCCCTTGGAACAAAAGGTGTTTGTTTCAAGGCATGCTGTATTTCTGGAAAAAGAATTTCTTTTACAAGAAAACAGTGGGAGTGACATTGAACTTGATGAAGTTCAAGAAACTCCAATAGACATTACAGAGACACCTAGTCTAGACCCACAACCAATAACTCATAATGATGAGCTATCAGTTGAACCTAAAACAACACCACCTCTTCGTAGATCTGGTAGGACACACAATATTCAAGAGAGATACGGATTTCTCATAAGTGAATCGAATGACGTGTTACTCATAAGCGATGACGAACATATCAGTTATGAAGATGTTCTGAAATGTTCAGAAAGGGACAAATGGCTTGAAGCCATGAAGTCAGAAATGGATTCCATGTACGAAAATCAAGTATGGGACTTGGTTAACCCACCTGAAGGGATTAAACCCATAGGGTGCAAGTGTGTTTTCAAGAAGAAAACCGACATGGAAGGTAATGTTGTTACCTTTAAGGCTAGATTAGTGGCAAAAGGATATCGTCAGAAACAAGGAATTGATTATGACGAAACCTATTCGCCAGTAGCTATGCTTAAATCCATTCGGATGCTCCTAGCCATAACGGCTCATTATGATTATGAGATATGACAAATGGATGTGAAAACAACTTTCCTTAATGGAAACCTGCTTGAGGATGTATACATGATACAACCTGAAGGTTTCACATCGGTTGATAAAACCAAAGTATGCAAGCTTCGACGATCCATATATGGACTGAAGCAAGCATCTAGGAGTTGGAACATCCGTTTTGATGAGACCTTCAAAGAGTTTGATTTCTCACAAAATCCTGACGAACCTTGTGTGTACAAGAAGGTTAGTGGGAGTGCAGTCATATTCCTAGTATTATATGTCGATGACATATTACTTATAGGAAACGATATATCAGTTTTACAGACAGTTAAAATTTGGTTGTCCAAAACATTCTCCATGAAAGACCTGGGAGAAGCAACCTATATCCTTGGGATTAGAATCTATAGAGATAGATCAAAACAGTTGCTTGGTCTTTTGCAGTCTACATATATAAACCGAGTGCTAAAAAGGTTTAGCATGTCGGAATCCAAGAAAGGTTACCTTCCCATCAGGCATGGGATCAACCTTTCAAAGTCTATGTGTCCGCGCACAGAAGACGAGAGGATTTGCATGAATAAGATTCCTTATGCATCCGCGATAGGATCTATCATGTATGCTATGTTATGTACTAGGCCCGATGTATCATATGCTCTGAGCGTCACGAGCAGATACCAGTCTGATCCAGGTATGGATCACTGGGCGGCTGTCAAGACAATCCTTAAGTACTTAAGAAGAACTAAGGATGTGATCCTAATATATGGAGAAGGAGATATGGTAATACGTGGGTATACAGATGTCAGTTTCCAGACAGATAAGGATGACTCCAAATCTCAGTCTGGATACATATTTACTTTGAATGGAGGTGCAATAAGTTGGAAGAGTTCCAAACAAGACACCGTAGCGGATTCTACCACGGAAGCGGAATATATCGCAGCTTCGGAAGCAGCAAAGGAAGCAGTCTGGATCAAGAAGTTCGTCTACGAACTTGGTGTGGTTCCAACCATTGATGAAGTAGTGCCGGTTTATTGCGACAACAATGGAGCTATTGCACAAGCAAAGGAACCAAGGTCTCATCAGCGATCCAAACACGTGCTTCGCCGCTATCATCTGATCAGAGAGATTATAAATAGGTATGATATACAAATTGAGAAAATTCCCACTGAAAGGAATTTAGCGGATCCTTTAACTAAGGCCTTGCCTCAGAGCAAGTTTGAGGGTCATGTTAGAGCCTGTGGTATTGGATACCGTAGCGATTGGCATTAGGCCAAGTGGGAGTTTGTTAGTGATATGAGAGAAGTGTCCTAAGGCAATCGCCTTGTGATTGTAAACATTTATTTTAATAAATGAAAATTCACTATTTGAGTATACATGTTTGTGTATTTGATTGGAATCTTAAACTCATCTACTGAATGTCCGCAATACAATTCACAACATAAGAGAATTTGTGATGAGATCACAACTAGTGATTATCTCTACATGTGCAATTGTGAAGTATTGAAAATATCCCTAGTCGATGAATTGATAAAAACGGACACTATCAATTCTGTTGAGACTAGCATGGGTTATTCTCTAATCAGCTGATTCTCACTGGCTGGTGACATTGGGATGTCCGGAGATAAACATGGATGCTAGTTAAGGGAACTAGTTCATTGGAGTGACTAACTGTAAAACTTCATATGGTAATCTATATAGATATGTCAGTGAAGTTCTTACTGTAGCTTAAGTGCGATGTTCCTTTAACTTGCGGTGTTCAAGTCATCTTGGTCATGGAGACTTATACTTTAACATCCTAAGCAAGCATCTCCAAGGAGGTGTGGACCCAGGATGATTGGGTATAAGCCGAAGTGCCCGAAGATGTTTGAACAGCCTACAAAGGATTCACCACTCCTTGCGAGGAGATGTATACCCAGGCCTATCGTCGGATTGTTACTCAAAGCCTCTGGCCAGAGCATGTCATGTTTAGAGTATGAGTCTCTTAAATACATGAGAGTAATTAGAAATCCAAAGGACGAGAAAGACACTACTTGGGCTAGGTGTGACGTAGTCAGCCTAGTGGGGACTGACACACACAGACCATGTCCTGAACCAAGTGGGTATAAGATGGTGAAGGGAATGGGGCACGATTCATTAGAGCTGCTGAAGGGTTTCAGAATTACTTCTGAGGTCAACCGTTGATCTTTCGATTAATTGGGGGTCATGATGTACTACTAGGTGTCACTCATGATCGTTATATAATTAGTTGATTATAGACGGCCAACATAAATCGAAAGCCTATTTAGTCACACGCACTACGAGTAATCCGAGGGATTTAAAATGAGTTAAAAATTAGATTTTCTGATCAAGAGAAATAAGTCGAATCTGAGTTAATCAGAGGCGCAGCGGAAGCTAAAAATGGCTAAGTCTTTTGAAGGCTTATTGGGCGAATTAAATGAGTTTAATTCGCGATGGATTCGACTCGGTTTGGCCGGCCAAAGAGGGTGCCAACCCTCTTTGGTTTGGCCGGCCACCACTTGGGGAGAAACCAATTTATTTGGTTTAATTAATAAAATAAATCTAGCGCGATTTGTTTTATAAATTATGGATAAATAAATTTGTATAAAGAAATTTATAGAAATTTATTCTTTTTTTTTGGAAATTAAAATGATCTATGGAATGGTTTATTTTAATTCTATAAAATCAATTATGAATTGATTTTACCATAATAAAGAAAATTTATTAATTTCTTGTAAAATTTATTCCATAATAAAAGGAGAGATGTATTTGTTTTATTATAAAGTTAGTTATAATAAAACTTGGCTTAAATGGAATAATTCATAAGAAAATTTATAGGATAAATTTCTTATTAAAATTCCGTTAAGAGGGAGAGTTGGCAAGGGAGAGGATACTATATAAAGGAACCAAAGACAAGCCTTGAATTGCTAATTAAGTGATCAAGAGATTAATTCTCTTCCTCTCTCTCTTAATCTCTCCCTCTCCTTCTCCTTTCCTCCTAGGGCCGGCGCCCCCCTTTGCTCACCCTAGGGCCGGCGTCCACCCACCTAGGGCCGGCGCATCACCCTCCCAATCCAAGGGATTGCCGTGAGTTGTCATCACCAAGAAGGAGCCAACGAAGAAGAAGAAGAAGCGGACCGCGTCTCCTTCCTTCCCGGAATTTAGATTCTGTTTCTTGGTGGTTAGTTTCCTTTCTTCTCTTTTGATCTTCTAGTTGTGCCTTTAGAGAATCTAGTAGTTCTCGTCGGCACAAAACTCGTGACTTTGCGAAGTCATCCCGAAGAGAACTCAGCGTGGACGCGAATAGAGGCGGAGCTTCCAAGGGACGCTACGGTTGGATCTCGTCCCTTTCTTCGAGTTACGCGAGGTACAAAGTAAATTAGTTTATTTTCCTGCAAAGTTTTAATTTATGATCATGTCCACACATCATAAGGTTGCATGCTAGATACGTGGTTAAAATAATTTGAGAAATTATTTTATGCTAATTCTTCCGCTGCAGGTAAAAATTTAAAATTTTACGAACCCGTATCCTTGTCAACATGCACCCGGTCCCAACAGTATACATAATGCAACTTGAAGGTTTCACATCGGTTGATAAAACCAAAATATGCAAGCTTCGACGATCCATATATGGACTGAAGCAAGCATCCAGGAGATGGAACATCCGTTTTGATGAGACGATCAAAGAGTTTGATTTCTCACAAAATCCTGACGAACCTTGTGTGTACAAGAAGGTTAGTGAGAGTGCAGTCGTATTCCTAGTATTATATGTCGATGACATATTACTTATAGGAAACGATATATCAGTCTTACAGTCGATTAAAATTTGGTTGTCCAAAACTTTCTCCATGAAAGACCTGGGAGAAGCAACATATATCCTTGGGATTAGAATCTATAGAGATAGATCAAAACGGTTGCTTGGTCTTTCGCAGTCTACATATATAGACCGAGTGCTAAAAAGGTTTAGCATGTCGGAATCCAAGAAAGGTTACCTTCCCATCAGGCATGGGATCAACCTTTCAAAGTCTATGTGTCCGCGCACAGAAGACGAGAGGATTTGCATGAATAAGATTCCTTATGCATCCGCGATAGGATCTATCATGTATGCTATGTTATGTACTAGGCCCGATGTATCGTATGCTCTGAGCGTCACAAGCAGATACCAGTCTGATCCAGGAATGGATCATTGGGCGGCTATCAAGACAATCCTTAAGTACTTAAGAAGAACTAAGGATGTGTTCCTAATATATGGAGAAGGAGATATGATAATACGTGGGTATACAGATGCCAGTTTCCAGACAGATAAGGATGACTCCAAATCTCAGTCCGGATACGTATTTATTTTGAATGGAGGCGCAATAAGTTGGAAGAGTTCCAAACAAGACACCGTAGCGGATTCTACCACGGAAGCGGAATATATTGCAGCTTCGGAAGCAGCAAAGGAAGCAGTCTGGATCAAAAAGTTTATCTTAGAACTTGGTGTGGTTCCAACCTTGATGAAGCAGTGCTGGTTTACTGCGACAACAATGGAGCTATTGCACAAGCAAAGGAACCAAGGTCTCATCAGCGATCCAAACATGTGCTTCGCCGCTATCATCTGATCAGAGAGATTATAAGTAGGAATGATATACAAATTGAGAAAATTCCTACTGAAAAGAATTTAGCGGATCCTTTAACTAAGGCCTTGCCTCAATGCAAGTTTGAGGGTCATGTTAGAGTCTGTGGTATTGGATACCGTAGCGATTGGCATTAGGCCAAGTGGGAGTTTGTTAGTATTGTGAGAGAAGTGTCCTAAGGCAATCGCCTTATGAATGTAATCATTTATTTTAATAAATGAATATTCACTATTTGAGTATACATGTTTGTGTATTTGATTGAGATCTTAAACTCATTTACTGAATGCCCGTAATACAATTCACAGCATGAGAGAATTTGTGATGAATTCACAACTAGTGATTATCTCTACATGTGCAATTGTGAAGTATTGAAATTGTCCATAGTCGATGAATTGATAAATACGGACACTATCAATTCTGTTGAGACTAGCATGGGTTATTCTCTAATCAGCTGATTCTCACTGGATGGAGACATTGGGATGTCCGGAGATAAACATGAATGCTAGTTAAGGGAACTAGTTCATTGGAGTGACTGGCTGTAAAACTTCATATGGTAATCTACATATAGATATGTCAATGAAGTTCTTACTGCAGCTTAAGTGCGATGTTCCTTTGACTTGCGGTGTTCAAGTCATCTTGGTCATGGAGACTTATACTTTGACATCTTAAGCAAGCATCTCTGAGGAGGTGTGGACCCAGGATGGTTGGGTATAAGCCGAAGTGCCCGAAGATGTTTGAACAGCCTACAAAGGATTCACCACTCCTTGCGAGGAGATGTATACCCAAGGCCTATCGTCGCATTGTTACTCGAAGCCTCTGGCCAGAGCATCACATGTTCAGAGTATGAATCTCTCAGATACATGAGAGTAATTAGAATCCGTTGGACGAGAAAGACATTGCTTGGGCTAGGTGTGACGTAGTCAGCCTAGTGGGGATTGACACACATAGACCGTATCCTGAACCAAGTGGATATAAGATGGTGAAGGGAATGGGGCACGATTCATTATAGCTGCTGAAGGGTTTCAGAATAATTTCTGAGGTCAACCGTTGATCTTTCGATTAATTGGGGATCATGATATACTACTAGGTGCCACTCATGATCATTCTATAATTGGTTAATTATAGACGACCAACATAAATCGAAAGCCTATTTAGTCACACGCACTACGAGTAATCCGAGGGATTTAAAACGAGTTGAAAATTAGATTTTTCGATCAAGAGAGATAAGTCGAATCTGAATTTTTCAGAGACGCATCGGAAGCATAAAATGGCTAAGTCTTTTGAAGACTTATTGGACGAATTAAATGAGTTTAATTCGTATGGTATAGGCTTGGGTTTGTGTCACGCCCCAAGGAGCTGCCGGTCCGATACTGACCGAACGGCCGCTCCCTCGATTGACGGACAATGTTGAACCCTCACCTCAACGACTCACTCAGCTTGCTCGCACCTCAGCCTATAGGGCTGGAGCAAGCATCTGAATAATAAGGAACCGAAAACGTAGACAATAAAAACTGCGTACCGGTACGACTTACGACAATGCAAAACACAAGACCTCCATGACTCACAAAAGTACAACTATACCGCCGTATAAAAAGACACGACCAGACATAAACACAGCAGCGGAAAAGTAAAGTAACGGAGACAGAAAATGGGTACCAACATGTACCACTACTAAGTAAAAGAACATCCCGGAGTCATCTCGAAGAAATACGCGAACTGGGACAGGCTGTCGGGCGCTCCAGACAATCATCCTGAAATAAAAACAGGGAGCTAACGGGGTGAGTAACAATACTCAGCGAATATCTCATCAGATATACAGGATAATCTAAGCTAGCAATAGAGTAACAGGGAAGTCGAAATAATACAGGTACATACAGTGGTAGACATAACTGGAATAGGAATAGAAATACCATACCAATCTAGCCGAGTAGTCGAAACTGACATAAGGGTCTCCTGTATGTACATGTCAATCATATACAGCGTCCAAGTATAACAAGCACGGGCAAGTGTCCGTTCACTCTCCTGCGTAGAGCTGTGACTGTCGTCCGTACTCTGCCGCTGCTACTCCTGAGCAACCGAATAGACGGTATGTTGTCGGTGTAACACCCCTACTCCATGACCTATCCTGGCGATATCATTAATAACCCCAGGCTAAGACCTATCCTGGCAATATATCTATCAGCCCCAGGTCATCACCTATCCTGGCTATATCACTAATAGCCCCAGGCTAAGACCTATCCTGGCGATATCTCTATCAGCCCCAGGCCATCACCTATCCTGGCTATAGCACTAATAGCCCCAGGCTAAGACCTATCCTGGCGATATCTCTATAAGCCCCAGGCCATCACCTATCCTGGCTATATCACTAACCGCCCCAGGCCATCTCTGGAGGATATCACTATCTGAGTGTTAACACCTACCCCATGTATATAAATGGGGGAGAGACTTCTCTCTCTCATCTCCTGGTATATGGACTACTCAAGGAGGGACATCTGCCTGCTACCACGCTCCGGTTCACTAACCCATGAGTGCATGAGCGGAGCAGCACAGAGCACACTACCCATACTCCGTCAACCACTAACCCATGTGTGGTCATATGGATAGGTCAGTATGACTGTCGACCTGACTCACCCATAAGGGGCCCCTGATCGACAGTGATGCACAGTGCACGATGATGCATGACTCTGGTCAAACAGCATCCACTATCTAATCCACCTATATCAACATGATATGCAAGGATCATAAACAAATGCACCATAGCCTAAGTCCTAAAGGTATAGGTATCACATGTCAGGTACATCATAAACAGTATCAGCCAAGGTAGAGCAGGTATAAATACTACATTACCCTACCGCTAAACATAGCATATCAAGCATATCTGCTAGGACTAATCTAAAAGATAAGTCAGAGGTACCCGCCTCCAATGTAGTAGAGAGTGTGCGAAGAGAATCCCCGTCTAAATACTATCTGCCACAAGCAGAATCCAAATAGCCGCGTCAATGACCTGTATCACATACACAACCTTAGCTATTTATATGAATAATAAGTAGACTAGACACCCAGCTGAAAACCGGATTTAACCCCTAGGTGTGGTTCATGGTAATCCCAAACACATCATTAAGCTAACCCTAAGTTCCATTAGAATTAACCCTAGTTAAGAACTAATCTCACTTAATCCTAATTTTAAATATCAATTCCTTTTTCCCAAGCTAGCTCACGGTGGAACCTAATCAATGAAGTCCTAGCAATTCTCCCAAATCCTTCAAAACTTGCAAGAACTCAGCCACCTAAACAGAACAACCAACAATGGCAAGGAAATCAATCGAGATACTGGACGCAACTTAAATCCCTAGGATCATGATCACAAACAGAACAAGAACACAAAGATGAGTTCACAGTGGCGAAGCTAACAAAGTCAGCAACCGGAACACGATTATACAATAACCCACGCACAGAAGATCATCCCAAGATCAAATATACACTCTAGCATTCAATCCTGGCAGAAATTAATCAAACCACTACAACAGATCAACCTCTAGAAACCTTTGCAATTCAAATCCAACAAAAGGAATAGAGGGTTACCTGGCACGTGATCACCCACTGAGCAACCGAAAAAAATATCCCAGGGATATCCTCCAACCTTGCTCCAGTGAAGTCGAAACCGATCGATGGCAGCTCAAAACCCACGATCGCCTAACCTTGAGCCAAGTCGACAACAAGATCAGAGATAACCCTAAATCCTCCAAGATCTACTCGATTAGAAACCGGAAGAACCACAGGAGAAAACCTTACCTCGGTCAATCGCGATGAAAAGGAAAAAGAAAACCCACAACCTCGATCCGTGCTTGCGGGAGATAAGGGAAACCCGAAATCTCGATCAGACTTTAGTGGGGAAGATGAAGTCGTCTTCCGATGTCGCCTGGCCGCCGCACAGAACCGCTCGCCGACGCTCCGACCGCACGAGGAATAGAAGGACGACGGCGAGGAGGAAGGGCGAAGTCGGCTCGGGGCGGTATCCTAGGGCAACTGAAGTGATGCCACATAAATATATATATCATTGCGCCCTTTTTCATTTAACCCCTCCATATATATATATATATTTTTTTTAAAACATTAGCCCTCTGGTTCAGATAATTTACATCTTAGCCCTTAATGTTTTCATATTTTAACAGTTTGGCCTGCCAAAGAGGGTCCCCACCCTCTTTGTTTGGCCGGCCACATTAAAAGGGGAGAATCAAATTGTTTGGTTCAAATTATAAAATAAACCGAGCGTAGTTTGTTTTATAAAATTATGGATAATATATATAAATTTTATAAACCGAAGTTTGGTTTATTATTTTCATGGAAATTAAAATAAACTTTGAATAGTTTATTTTATTTTATAAAATCAATTATGAATTAATTTTTTCATGATAAGAAAAATTTATATAATAAATTTCTTGTGAAAATTTATTCCATAATAAAAAAAGGGAGACATGGTTGTTTTTATTATAAATTAAATTATGATAAAAACTTGGCATGATGAAATAATTCATAGAAAAATTTATATGATAAATTTCTTATGAAAATTTATTCCATAAAAAGGAGACTTGGCGATTAAGAGACTACTATATAAAGGAACCAAGGCAAGGCTTGGAAATTAATCTAAGAGATCTAGAAATAAGCCCTCTCTCTCTCTCCTTCTCTCCCTCTCCCTCCTCTAGTGCTGCCGGCCCTAAAAGGAGGACCCCTTTGTTGCCGTGAGCTTCATCCACCAAGCAGCTGCCGAAGAAGAAGAAGAAGCGGGCGCAACTCCTTCCTTCCTCCCGGAATCTTGATTCCGTTCTTCGTTTGGTGGTTAGTCTTCCCATCTCTCTCTTGGTATTCTTGTCGTGCCTTTGGAGAATCTAGTAGTTCTTGTCGGCACGAAACTCGTGGCTTTGCGAAGTCATCCCGAAGAAAACTCGGCGTGGACGCGAATAGAGGCGGAGCTTCCGAGGGATGCTTACGGTTGGATCTCGTCCCTTTCTTCGAGTTACGCGAGGTAACAAGTAAATTAGTTTACTTTCTGCAAAATTTTAAATATATGATCATGTCTACACAACATAAGGTTGCATGGTTAGATGTGTGGTTAAATAATTTGAGAAATTATTTATGCTAAACCTTCCGCTGCACGTAATTAATTTTAAAATTACGAACCCGCATCCAAGTCAACATGCACCTGGTCCCAACACTGGCTTCACTCACCAGGACCCGGCTTCACTCACCGAGATTTCAATTACCTGGCTTCACTCACCGAGATTTCAGTCACCTGGCTTCACTCACCAGGATCCGGCATCACTCACCGGGATTTCAATCACCTGGCTTCACTCACTAGGACCCGGCTTCACTCACTCGGATTTCAATCACCTGGCTTCACTCACCAGTACCCGGCTTCACTCACCGAGACCCGGCTTCACTCACCGGGGTTTCATTCACCTAGCTTCACTCACTAGGATTTCGTGCCCAGCCCCCGACCAGGACTTAAGTCGAATTACTCAACCAAACTTAAATCGGTGTCAACACCAAAACAACAATCGGGCCAAACTGCATCAACAATCTCCCCATTTTTGTTGTTTGACAACCCGATTTACATTTAGGTATTAGAAATCAAATGAAGTCAATTATCATAAGGGAATCAAAATCCTCCCCCTATAATAATTAACCCTAAACTTAATCAACCATTCTCTCCCCCTTTGTCAAACATCGAAAAGGGTATGGATATTAAGTTTCAACATAACTCCCCCTTAAACGAGGGTCTCTCTCCAAACCCAAAATAACGAAAGATAAGTTTTGAATTGCATATGAAAACATATACAGAATTATATCATGGTAAAAGCATGTATATGCTTCATACGACAATAAGTAAAGCAGCTTTATCAGACTGATGATTGATACAAAAAAATTTTTGATTTATCTATGGACCGATCAGATTTCAGAAAAAATTTTAAACTTCTGATAACAGACTACATTGACAATTGATGCGGTCAAGTCTCTAACATATCACAAAAAAAATCTAAATCCCTTAGTTTTTTTTCAAAAATAGCCCATGGCATAAACTTAATAAACAGTTCATCTAAATGGATCAAACCATTTCATCAACACTTCAGAGACAGAACTCAAGTCCATGAATTGATCCAAAATCGAAACCAACATAAACATTTCCTCTAGGGTAGTAAATGGTTATCCATTAAGTGGAGGGTATGGAAAGCACATCCCTAACTAGGAATGACTATGTGTTTGGAGCACCAATTATCAACAACCCATGTTGATAGATGCTCCCCCTCAACCAATGCCTATATAATTCGAAATATAGATGTTTTAGGTACCCAAATTTTGGGACCTAAAGCATCTACAATGAATAATTTTGGCACCCAAGCCTTGATCATTTTCTTTTGAACCCTAGGAACCTTAGATGATCTAACATGGGTTCTTGACATCAATGAAAAAAAGGTTGGTTCTTTAGGTCGATAACCTATACCGGCCTTGTTGTAAACTGCTCTTTGAGAATTAAGGATCATATCTAAAGTTTTGGAGCTAGTTGAAAATTTCTCAAGAATATTCTTGAGGTTTTCAACTTCTCTTTTCAAGTCCTTATTTTCATCCTCAAGAGTCTTCACATGCAAGTCATCAATTACCTCATCCTTAGAGGTTTTTAATTGTTCTACTTCCAATTTCAATAATTTAACCTTGTTCTTAGATTTTTTTTAAGTAGACTAGTTAAGTATGCAATGGTTCTATAACATTTATCTAACTCCGGAGAAATTACCTCTTCATCATCCGAAGATGATGAAGCTACGGTTGAGGAGTCACTTGATTCATCTCCACCTTCCATGTTCGAATCTTCTAAGGCCATGGAGGTCATGTGACAGAAGCTCTTCTCTTCCTCCTTTTCCTTCTTCTTCTCCTTCTTCTTCTTTCTTCTGTCCCCTTCCACAAAAGCCACACCTTTCTCCTTTGGGCTTTGGTTAGCAATCTCATGTAGTTCCATTTCATAAAATAAATCCTCTAATTTAACAAATAAAAGATCCTTGGAAACCTTGTAAGCATCCACCATGGATGACCACAAGGCATTCCTAGGGAAGGCTTTGAGAGCATACCTTACAAGGTCTTGGTTTTCTACCTTCTCACTAATGGAATGCAGACCATTGAAAATCTCTTTGAACCGACCATGAAGTATACTTACAGTTTCATCTTCTTTCATTGTCAAGTTCTGGAGTTGGCTGAGAAGGAGGTCTTTCTTGGCTGTCTGGGTATTTTGAGTTCCTTCATGGAGCTCAATGAGCTTGTTCTAGAGGTCCTTGGCAGTGGTGAAAGGGTCAACCTTGATCAGTTGCTCCTTGGTCATCCCACATTGTAAGGTGACAACGCTTTCGCATCGGCCACCTTGAAAAATCCAGCTCTTTTCCCTCAGCGTCAATTGGAGGGGTGAATCCCTCCTTCACCGAGAATCACATACTGATATCCATCTTGAGGTAATACTCCATCCTCGACCTCCAATATTGGAAATCAGCCGCGTCGAAGAACGGAGGTCGGTTAGTGCTGAAGCCTTCCCTCATCGCCATCGTTGTAAGCTCTCGGGTGTTAGTCCGTTGAACAGAGCTCCTTGCTCTGATACCACTTGTTGGACCTTGGATGGCTAGAGAGAGGGGGGGGGGGGGTAAATATATCCAGACACTAAAAACACTTGCTCTTTAAAACTTTCTACGATCAGAGATTAGCAGGAGCGGAAACAATACAGAAATGCAGAAATGGATTAAGCAAAGAACAGAGCACGCAAACCAGTCGCTAACACGAGGATGTACAAGTTTCGGGGATAATTTGTCCCTACTCCTTGGCGTGCCCGTAAAGTGGATGATCCCTTGATCGTCGGCAGATCAAGCCCCGATGAACCCGGATAAAATAGAGTCTCCTTCTCGGTGGAGAAACCTCTCCACAATTGTCTCAACATGATATGAGATTGAGTACAGGAGATCATGAGAGGAACCCTCACACAAATGTAGCAGGAAGACTTAAGCACGAAGCTATACAGAGAACTCAAAACAACCCAGCCAAAACCCTCAAGTTTTCTGTCTGTTCTCGTTGTTGTTCTCCTACGCTCCTCTGCATCTCAGCTTCCTCTTAAGCTCCTGCTTACCATCGCCAGGCTCCATCAGCACCCAATGAGCCACAGCCTGACCCACTGACTCCACTGAGCGCTCAGTCCACTGAAGACCTCTTTAGCTGAGCCTCCGTTAGTCGCCAGCCGCGCCAGAAGCCGTTGAGACCTGGAAACAGGAAACAGACAAGCCTGCCACGGTGAAAGTCGCCATTGACTCTTCTCCTTGGCTTGTATCATCCTTGTAACGTCTGCACACTTCAACAGATGATTAGCAAAGCATATCAACAGAAATCAGCAGTGTATCTGAAAAGATCAGATTGATTCAGAGCGATCTGACAATGCTTTCAAATTAAAGTTCAGACACTGATCGGTCACCCTGACCGATCAGTGACGGTCCTGATCGATCAGGCACCAACCTGAACGATCCAGTGACTCCCTGATCAGTCACACTGACCGATCAGGGATAGTGGATCGGTCACTCTGACCGATCCATCAACTTACTGGCCAACAACCCTTTGTTCTCTGCCAGAAATCCCTGATTGGTCACCAGACCAATCAGGGTGTTCCCTGATCGGTCACCAGACCGATCAGGCCACTCCTGGACCGATCAAGACCCTTCCTGATCGGTCCAGAAGAGCTTTGATTAGTCCAAGTGACCGATCAGGTCACTTGGACCCTTCCTCCAACCCTTCTTCTGATCGTTCACCAGAATGATCAATAACTACACAGAAACCATAAAATGTTTCTGTTCCCTCCTTGATCGTTCACCAGAACGATCAAAGATCGATCCGGGCTCAGGAGTTCGGGAACCTCACTCGGGAGCTTCACTCGGGAGCATATGCCAACTTCTGATCGGACTCCAGACCGATCCAGACACTTGGCTTACTCATGCTTAGTCCCCCGGACCAAGATTTCATGCCCGGCTTCAATCACCGGGACTTTGTTCAACCTAGCTTCACTCACTAGGACCTGGCTTCACTCACCAGGGTTTCGGTCACCTAGCTTCACTCGCCAGGACCCGGCTTCACTCACCGGGATTTCAGTCACCTGGCTTCACTCACCAGGACCCGACTTCACTCGCCGGGATTTCAGTCACCTACCTTCACTCACCAGGACCCGACTTCACTCACCGAAATTTCAATCACCTGGCTTCACTCACCAGGACCCGGCTTCACTCACCGAGATTTTAGTTACCTGGCTTCACTCACCAGGATCGGACTTCACTCACCGGGATTTCAATCACCTGGCTTCACTCACCAGGACCCGGCTTCACTCATCGGGGTTTCAATAACCCGGCTTCACTCACCGGGACCCGGCTTCACTCACCGGGACCCGGCTTCACTCACCGGGGTTTCATTCACCTAGCTTCACTCACTAGGATTTCATGCCCAGTCCCCGACCAGGACTTAAGTCGAATTACTCAACCAAACTTAAATCGGTGTCAACACCAAAATAACAATCGGGCCAGACTGCATCAACAATCTTTACTTGAGCTCTTCTCTTCTTCAATTTCGGATGATGTGGAGGCAATGTCTTCAATACCCATTAAGGCAAAATGGATACATGATTCTCCTCCTCTTCTGACGATGATGAATCATCCCATGTTGCTTATAGACTTTGGACCTTCTTCCCTATTTCTTTTGTTTTCTTCTTTTCTTCTTTCTTCTTTCCTTCCTTTTTCTTCAAGAGTGGACACTCATATCTCATATATCCTTCTCCTTGACAATTGTAACATATGATCTTCCTTGTTCTACCCTTGCTCCTTGAACTTTTCCTACCATAAGATTTGTTAGTAGAAAAATATTTAAACGCTTTCCTCATTTTTCTTACCATGTAAGCTTCCGCATCACTATCCATGGAAACACTCAATTCTTCCAAGTCAGATGAGGAAGTCTTCTTCTTTTTACCTTTTCCCTTATTTACCACAAGGGCTATACTTTTCGGTTTGTAGACTTCTTCAATAGATCCTCCAATTCGAGTTTCATGGAGCTCCATGGTTGAGAAGAATTCCTCTAGAGAAGTTTTCTCTAGATCCTTGGATATGTAGTATGAGTCCACCATTGAGCTCCAATTTGATGTTCTTGGGAAGACATTGATGGCTTTCATCAAGGTTTCTCGGTTTGAAAGTTACTCTCCTACACTTGTTAGTCCATTAATTTTTTCTTTAAATCTAGCATACAAATTTGATACCTTCTCCCCTCTATCAAGCTTGATGTTGTTGAGTTGAGATCGGAGAAGATCTCTTTTTTGCCAATTTTCCCTCTGAAGTGCCTTCATGAAGCTTTACTAGCTTATCCCACAAATCCTAGGCACCTGAATAGCTCCCAATTCTTGTTACTTCTTATTGAGGAAGCACACTTAATAGATGATGCAAAGCTTTGAAATTTGGTAGATGATCATCTCTTTGCTTCTTGCTCCATCTTATCTCTTCAAGTAGCTTGTTCTCTTGATCCTTAGGCACTTCAAAATCGTTTTTCATTATTAACATAATATCAAAATCGGTATTGAAGAATACCTCCATTCTCTTCTTCCACCACGAGAATTCTCCCTCGAATTTTGGCGGTTGGATGTGCAAGCCGACCATTTTGATAATTTTGTTCTTCTTGGCGGTTAGTCCGTTGAAGGTGACCTTGCTCTCTGATACCACTTGTTGGGACCGATGGCTCGGCTAGTAGGGGGTGAATAGCTTGGTCACCCGATGTAACGCCCGAAAATTCTCGAAACTAATTTTAGAAATATCTTAGAATTTATTCCAAATTTATGGATATTTTTATAGAATTTTTCCGTAAACGAAAGTGGCAAAAAAGGTTATAAACAGAAAATCGCATAAGTGGGAATCGATCCCTTCACCTACGCTGTGAGAGGAGAATGGGCGGACCAGCTGGGCTGGTTCGTTTTTGTTGAAATTGATTAAGCGAAACAATAGATAAGGTATAATTAGGTAAATTCGCCCCCATAAGTATAAAAGAGGGAGTTACGAGTTTTAGGTTAATTTTCTCCCAACCTAGCGGCGCCGACGGCCTCCCTCACGCACGCGACCTCTCCTCTTCCTCTCTTGCGTTTTCTTCATCTTCTCCTCTTCTTTTGCCGCCCAAGACAAAGGGGAACAAAGGGAAGGTCTCAAGAGGCCCTATTCTCTACGAGAATTCTCGTAGACGCGAGGAGAACACCAAGGAGCAAGAAGAACGTCGAAATTCGACGTTTCCTCGGGAATTTCAGATTTTATTCGTAAGGAAAACCTAGCGCAGGAGGTAAGTACTGCTCACCTGCAGTAAGAGGCGGTTTTCCGCAAGAATTTTCCCTTCAAAGTTTTAAAAGAGATATTTACTTTTAGTTTAAGATTTTGCATGTGATCTTAGTTCATTATATGCTTATATATATATTTGATAGAGTACCCTATGTGAGTGTAGGGTCTAAGAATAGTTATGAGAAAAGAAAAGAGAAGATAAAGATAAGAAAAGAAAAGGCCAAGGCCTTAAGAAATCCCCAAAAGTCAAGACTTAGGGATTTGGGCACACAAGGTGCTCGTTAAAATGCCAAGGCATTCAAGATAAGAAAAAGTAAGTATTTTATTTTCTAAGGCCAGTACCCGGCGTCCAAGGGCGTCGTTAAAGAAATCCAGGTGTCCAATTCCAAGGTCTTGGCCCTGGTAGACCAAGGTCTGCTCTACTAGGATTGGTGGCTCGCTACCCCAACCTTTTAGGGAACGCGCATAAGATGGTACTTATGTCTTAAGTGGATCCAAGTGAGTTATTATTTTCAAGTATATGCTTTAGCAAAGTTTTCTAAAGTTTAAGGAAATTTTCTAAAAGTTAAAGAAAACTTTAAAGTTAAAGAATTGCTAAAGTTTCAAGTTAAGCCAAGAAAAAGTGAGTTAAGACTTATTAATGCTTGAGTATGCATGTTTTGAGTTATACATGTTTTAGTGTTTCATTTAAGCATAAAAGTATCTCATGTGATTTCACATTGTTTAAAAAGCATGCTTGCACATTTCGAGATTTTGTGAGCTAGATAGTACTTGCTAAGCTTTATGCTTATTAGTTGCATTTCCTCTTACTGCAGGTAAAGGTAAAGACAAGCAATTCTGAAGGAAGGCGACGAGGTGGTGCTGAGTGACGTGTGTGTGGTGGCTGACCTTGGAGAGGTCCTTGGGACGAGACAGTTTAGCTTATTTGAAATGCAATGTTTAAGGTTTCCAAATTCCAAATTATTGTGTTATGGAGTTTATTAAGCAATTATGCTTCGGATAGTTTTACATGCTCAATTTTGTAGAATGAAGATTCCATGTCATTTCAATTAGTATGCATACTTTTGTGAATGCACTAGATGAGCAAGGGCATGAGTAGTTAGCATGTGGATACATTGAATTTTAGACTTATTCTTGAGCTTATTATTCCCTTTTGGACTAAGTCCTAATTGTGCTTAAAATGCTTGTAAATTCGGTAGAAAAGTAAGATTTACATTCTATGAAGTTCTAGAAATGTTAGAGAATCTTATATGTGGAGTTTGGATAGGGATGTTGTTAGTCTCCTTTTGAATTAAGTTTTATTGCTTTAAATATGCTTAGAAAAGTGGCATTCATATTCTATAGTGCTTTAGTAATGTTATAGAACCTTGTGTGATGAGTTTAAATGGTTAGAATTGCTAGTAATGTGCCATTGTATCATGCATGACTATTAAAGTTAGAATCTCATTCTTAGATAGATTAAATACAAAAAAAAAGAAAGTTCTGCATTTTTAGTCGTGCATTAGAGTCAGATAGTAGACAAAGTAACGATCCGTCAAAGGTAGAGAAGGCGGGTCGCTACAGTTGGTATCAGAGCATTTCCCATTCTCCAGCATCACACACACACCAGCATCAACCTTGCCGTCTTCAAGTAAGAAAGTTTTAAGTTTCAGTTTTTCTATTGCTCCTTTATTTAATTTCAGTATAGAGAAATGCTTAAGTACTTACTCATATGTGCATAGAACAAGGAAGCATGTTTAATACCTTAGTATCACGGAATCATGTTTAATCCCTAGAATGGATATTAGGTTACTAAGTAAGAAGACAAGTTATACCTAGAGGTGTAGTAGTGATTCTTGTTCCCTTATGCATTATTAGATGGCAAGAAGAGGCCGAGCTCCTAATGCAAGGAACGGAACTCCAGTTCAAGATAACAATGAGCCTGGCACAGAACAACCAAACCTGATGGCAGTCATTGCTCAAATGCAAGCCCAGATTTCAGAGCAACAGAAGACCATCACCACACTGATGGCAAATCAGCACCCAATGCCCCCTACACCGCCCACAGCAGGAGTGGAAACTCCAGTGGTGGCTGAAGTTCCACCAGTCACACAGGAGACCCCTGCCGTGAACCGAAGACAAGAAGCATACCTCGTCCAGTGGCAGAGGCTGAAACCTGAAAGCTTCTCATGCACGACTGAGCCCTGGGATGCCCAGGCTTGGTTCAAGACTTTAGAGAGCACAATGGAACTTCTTGACTGGCCAGAAGTCGAGAAGGTCAAATGTGCCTCCTTCTGCCTAACTGGAGATGCTCGTATGTGGTGGGAGCGGGTCAAGAGTAAGAGGATAGTCAACCAGATGAGCTGGACAGATTTCGAGCAAGAGTTCTATGAGGAGTTCTTCCACATGCGGGTTACCAACAAGCACTACGAGGACTTCATGGAGTTCAGACAAGGTAACCTACTAGTGGGAGAAGGAGTCGCGAAGTTCAACAGACTAGCTCGCCTCTGCCCAGAGCTAGTCAGCACAGAGAGGGAGCGAGTCAGACTGATGCTCCGTATGCTAAGACCTGAGATAGCACTCAACGTGAACAGCGGGATTCATCGACCCCAGACCAGCGAGGAGCTGGTCAGTAGTTCTCTAGTCTCAGAGCACTACCTGAACAGCATCAAGGCACAGCAAGCACAGCAGAAGCCGGTCCTGATTGAGAACAAGGCAATAGGAGGCCAGAAGCCTCAGTCAAATAACCAGAACTGGAAGAACAAGAACCACAAAAGGAAGCAGTGGCCTGGCAGCCAAAAAGGAAACCCAGAGAACAAGCAAGCTAGGTATCCACCTTGTCCTAAGTGTGGGAGGACCCATCCAGGAGCATGCCTTTTGGGTGTAACTGGATGCTACTCATGTGGACAAGAGGGACACAGATCCAAAGACTACCCAAACAAGTTTAAGGTACTTCCTCAGTAGTCCGTACAGTATGAAGGCAAGCCTCAGTTACATTACATGCCTACTATACTGGAGGGACCTCAGATCAGTCAGGGAGGGTTGGAATCAGCACCAGTTTCAACCAATGCCAGAGTCTTTTCCCTCACGAAGGAAGAAGCTGCCAGCGCCTCCACGGTCGTAACAGGTCAAATAATTATTTTTCAGCATTTAGCTACTACACTGTTTGACACTGGGGCGACCCATTCTTTCGTATCAGTACCTTTTGCTAGTAAGTTACAGGTGCCTGCAGAGAGTTGGGAGTCCAGATTCCTGACAACTCTCCCTTCAGGGGAAATCATGGAATCCACCCAGCGGCTCCGGGCTGTGTCAATCAAGATTTCAGACCGAGAGCTATATGTCGATCTAATAGTCCTTGCGATGCAAGACTTCGACGTCATACTGGGCATGGATTTCCTCAGTAAGTACAGCGCTTCAGTGGACTGTCGCCGGAGGAAGGTGGTTTTCAGTCCAGAAGGAGGACCACCGTTCGAATTTCAAGGAGCCCCAAGGAGGAAGACTCAGAAATTCCTCTCAGCCTTGGCAGCCCACCAGATGCTAGAACAAGGGTGTGCTGGTTTTCTTGCACGCATAGTGGACATAGAAGAAAAGGAAGAGCGCAAGCAGGAGGATGTACGGGTAGTCTGTGAGTATCCAGAAGTATTCCCAGAAGAACTACCTGGACTACCTCCCAACAGAGAAGTGGAATTCGAGATCGAGCTAGTACCAGGTACCGGTCCGGTCTCGAAGGCCCCATATCGTATGTCCCCAGCAGAGTTGAAGGAATTACAAGAGCAACTCCAGGAGCTACTAGACAAGGGCTTCATTCGCCCGAGTCATTCACCCTGGGGAGCTCCTGTACTTTTCGTCAAGAAGAAGGATGGGTCTATGCGTCTGTGCATAGACTACAGAGCTCTGAACAAGGTAACCATCAAGAACAAGTACCCCCTTCCTAGAATAGATGATTTATTTGATCAACTCAAAGGGGCTACAGTGTTCTCGAAGATAGATCTGCGTTCTGGGTATCATCAGCTAAAGGTTAAAGAAAGTGACATCCCCAGGACGGCCTTCAGGACAAGATACGGCCACTACGAATTTGTAGTGATGCCTTTTGGAGTAACCAATGCTCCAGCAGTCTTCATGGAGCTGATGAACCACATCTTCAGGGAGTATCTCGATAAATTCGTCATTGTATTTATTGATGATATTCTCATATACTCACAGACTCCAGAGGACCATGCTACACACTTGAGGATAGTGCTGCAGATCCTTCAGCAAGAGAAGCTCTACGCAAAATTCTCAAAGTGTGAGTTTTGGCTAGATCAGGTGGCCTTCCTAGGTCACATTGTATCCAAAGAAGGCATTCAAGTTGATCCAGCCAAGATAGAAGCAGTCAGCAACTGGTGTAGACCCAAGAATGCCAGTGAAATCAGAAGCTTCTTAGGCCTGGCAGGATATTACAGAAAATTTGTGGAGGACTTTTCCAGAATAGCCTCTCCACTCACAGCCCTGACTAGAAAGAATCAGAAGTTTGAGTGGTCAGATAAATGCGAGCACAGCTTCCTAGAACTGAAGAAAAGATTAACTAGTGCTCCCATCCTGACTGTTCCAGAGAGTGACAAGGCCTTTGACATCTACAGTGATGCATCCAAGATGGGCCTTGGAGCTGTCCTCATGCAAGACGGTAAAGTAATAGCATATGCCTCCAGACAGCTCAAGGACTATGAGAAGAATTACCCTACTCATGACCTTGAGCTAGCAGCTGTGGTTTTTGCATTGAAGCTCTGGAGACACTACCTGTATGGAGTGCAGTGCATAATCTTCACAGACCATCAGAGTTTGAAGTACTTCTTCACTCAAAAGGATCTGAATATGAGGCAGCGCAGGTGGCTAGAGTTGGTCAAAGATTATGACTGTGAAATCCTCTACCACCCAGGTAAAGCTAATAAAGTGGCAGATGCACTGAGCAGAAAATCTTGTGCCACACTGATGTCCCTATCATCACTGTCTCTACCACTTCAGAAAGAAATAAAGGATTTTGGAGTCGAGGTAATAATTGGGCAACTTTCTGCATTGACTCTAGAGTCAACCCTGCTTGTGGATATACAAAGAAAGCAAAGTCAAGACCCAGAGATCCAGAAGATCAAGCAGGAGATACAAGAGGCAGAAAATTCAGAGTTTTGAATATCAGATAGTGGCATCCTCTATCTTGGAGACCGCCTTTGCGTCCCCAATGATGAGGAACTAAGAAAGAATATTTTAGAAGAAGCCCACAGTACCCCGTACTCTATGCATCCTGGTTCTACCAAGATGTACCAAGATTTAAAGAAAAGGTTCTGGTGGTCTGGACTCAAGCGAGACGTGGCCAGATATATCAGTACCTGCCTGACATGCCAGAGAGTCAAGGCAGAGCACCAGAGACCAGGAGGAGTTCTACAGCCACTTCCCATTCCAGAGTGGAAGTGGGAAGAGATATCCATGGATTTTATCACAGGTCTCCCAAGGATCACCCATGGACATGATGCAATATGGGTGATAGTGGACAAATTGACCAAGTCTGCCCACTTCCTAGCCATCAAGTTATCGCATTCGGTAGAGCAGTTATCACAGCTGTACGTGAGAGAAGTGATCAGGCTTCACGGAGTTCCGAAGTCGATTGTTTCTGACAGAGATGGGCGGTTCATCTCCCATTTTTGGAGGTGTGTTCAGGACGCCCTAGGCACCAGACTTCAGTTCAGCACAGCTTTCCATCCCCAGACAGATGGACAAACAGAGAGAGTAAATCAGATTTTAGAAGGCATGCTCAGGGCTTGTGCGTTGGACTTTAAAGGTAGTTGGTGCAAATTTCTGTGCTTAGCTGAATTTGCCTACAACAATAGCTATCAGGCCACTATCAAAATGGCACCTTATGAAGCATTATATGGCAGGAAATGCAGATCACTCATATGTTGACAAGAAGCTGGTGAGAAGAAAGAGATGGAGTCAGGACTAGGCAGCCAGACTGAGCTTATAGATGAGACCACTCAGGCTATCCAGATGATCCGCCAGAGGATTGAGACTGCCCAGAGTAGACAGAAAAGTTATGCTGACACACGCCGTAGGCCACTTGAATTCCAAGTTGGAGATTCAGTATTTCTCAAGGTCGCTCCTATGAAGGGAGTGATGAGATTTGGCAAAAAGGGCAAGCTGAGTCCTCGCTACATAGGACCCTACAAGATTATAAAGAGAGTTGGGAAGGTAGCCTATGAGCTGGACTTGCCAGAGGATATGTCCGCTATCCACAGTACATTTCATGTCTCTATGCTAAAGAAGTGTATTCACGATCCCAATCAAGTGATTCAGCCTCAGTCAGTGCAGATCCAAGAAGATCTTAGCTATGAGAGCAGACCGACACAGATAGTGGACAAAGCAGTTAAAAGATTAAGAAACAAAGAAGTGCCACTAGTGAAGGTCATCTGGCAGAATCAAAAGCATGAGGAGGCTACTTGGGAACGTGAGGACAGCATGAGAGAAAGATATCGAGAATTATTTTAAGTTCGAGGACGAACTTTTTATAAGGTATGGGGGATTGTAACGCCCGAAAATTCTCGAAACTAATTTTAGAAATATCTTAGAATTTATTCCAAATTTATGGATATTTTTATAGAATTTTTCCGTAAACGAAAGTGGCAAAAAGGTTATAAACAAAAAATCGCATAAGTGGGAATCGATCCCTTCACCTACGCTGTGAGAGAAGAATGGGCGGACCAGCTGGGCTGGTTCGTTTTTGTTGAAATAGATTAAGCGAAACAATAGATAAGGTATAATTAGGTAAATTCGCCCCCATAAGTATAAAAGAGGGAGTTACGAGTTTTTGGTTAATTTTCTCCCAACCTAGCGGCGCCGACGGCCTCCCTCACGCACGCGACCTCTCCTCTTCCTCTCTTGCGTTTTCTTCATCTTCTCCTCTTCTTTTGCCGCCCAAGACAAAGGGGAACAAAGGGAAGGTCTTAAGAGGCCCTATTCTCTACGAGAATTCTCGTAGACGCGAGGAGAACACCAAGGAGCAAGAAGAACGTCGAAATTCGACGTTTCCTCGGGAATTTCAGATTTTATTCGTAAGGAAAACCTAGCGCAGGAGGTAAGTACTGCTCACCTGCAGTAAGAGGCGGTTTTCCGCAAGAATTTTCCCTTCAAAGTTTTAAAAGAGATATTTACTTTTAGTTTAAGATTTTGCATGTGATCTTAGTTCATTATATGCTTATATATATATTTGATAGAGTACCCTATGTGAGTGTAGGGTCTAAGAAAAGTTATGAGAAAAGAAAAGAGAAGATAAAGATAAGAAAAGAAAAGGCCAAGGCCTTAAGAAATCCCCAAAAGTCAAGACTTAGGGATTTGAGCATACAAGGTGCTCGTTAAAATGCCAAGGCATTCAAGATAAGAAAAAGTAAGTATTTTATTTTCTAAGGCCAGTACCCGGCGTCCAAGGGCGTCGTTAAAGAAATCCAGGTGTCCAATTCCAAGGTCTTGGCCCTGGTAGACCAAGGTCTGCTCTACTAGGATTGGTGGCTCGCTACCCCAACCTTTTAGGGAACGCGCATAAGATGGTACTTATGTCTTAAGTGGATCCAAGTGAGTTATTATTTTCAAGTATATGCTTTAGCAAAGTTTTCTAAAGTTTAAGGAAATTTTCTAAAAGTTAAAGAAAACTTTAAAGTTAAAGAATTGCTAAAGTTTCAAGTTAAGCCAAGAAAAAGTGAGTTAAGACTTATTAATGCTTGAGTATGCATGTTTTGAGTTATACATGTTTTAGTGTTTCATTTAAGCATAAAAGTATCTCATGTGATTTCACATTGTTTAAAAAGCATGCTTGCACATTTCGAGATTTTGTGAGCTAGATAGTACTTGCTAAGCTTGATGCTTATTAGTTGTATTTCCTCTTACTGCAGGTAAAGGTAAAGACAAGCAATTCTGAAGGAAGGCAACGAGGCGGTGCTGAGTGACGTGTGTGTGGTGGCTGACCTTGGAGAGGTCCTTGGGACGAGACAGTTTAGCTTATTTGAAATGCAATGTTTAAGGTTTCCAAATTCCAAGTTATTGTGTTATGGAGTTTATTAAGCAATTATGCTTCGGATAGTTTTACATGCTCAATTTTGTAGAATGAAGATTCCATGTCATTTCAATTAGTATGCATACTTTTGTGAATGCACTAGATGAGCAAGGGCATGAGTAGTTAGCATGTGGATACATTGAATTTTAGACTTATTCTTGAGCTTATTATTCCCTTTTGGACTAAGTCCTAATTGTACTTAAAATGCTTGTAAATTCGGTAGAAAAGTAAGATTTACATTCTATGAAGTTCTAGAAATGTTAGAGAATCTTATAAGTGGAGTTTGGATAGGGATGTTGTTAGTCTCCTTTTGAATTAAGTTTTATTGCTTTAAATATGCTTAGAAAAGTGGCATTCATATTCCATAGTGCTTTAGTAATGTTATAGAACCTTGTGTGATGAGTTTAAATGGTTAGAATTGCTAGTAATGTGTCATTGTATCATGCATGACTATTAAAGTTAGAATCTCATTCTTAGATAGATTAAATACAAAAAAAAAGAAAGTTCCGCATTTTTAGTCGTGCATTAGTGTCAGATAGTAGACAAAGTAACGGTCTGTCAAAGGTAGAGAAGGCGGGTCACTACACCCGAAATCACTTTCTTCCTACAATCGTTAGCACAAGCAGAAACTTAATCTAGTAATTAGAACAATGCTAACTCGTTACCGTTTACGCGGTTCGGAAATTGCTTGCTCCTACTCCACGGTGTGTCCTTGAGGTGGACGAACCCTTAATCCTTCGGTGGATTACGCCCCGGCAATCTCCGGCTAATGCTTTCTCCTTCTCGGTGGAGAACAACCTCTCACAAAGCTTCTTCCTCCTTATAAGATGTGAACTAGGGTTTTGGAGGAAGAGTGAACACTTGGAGCTTGAGCACTTGAACACTTGAGTACAAATTTCACAATGAATTGCTAATCTATCTCAAGTCTCAAGCTCCTCTTTAAATAGAGGAGAGAGTTGTTAAACAAACAACTCAGCCCCGACACCAGTCGACACCAGTCGACTACCCCCAGGGCCAGTCGACTGGTGTCCAGCCAATGGCTAGTCTAATGGCTGGATTTCGAATAGATCAGTCGACTGGTCTGGGGACTAGCTGACTGCTTCCGGCTATTCAACCTTACAAAAAGATCAATCGACTAATTACCATACCAATCGACTGCTACAGTGCGCTCTCAGTAGTGCCAGTCGACTGATTCCCTTGCCAGTCGACTGCCCTACTTACAAGTTCACTCTCAACCTCTCCGGAGTTCACCCTTCGCGTATGCCTTGAAGTTCACTTCCTTGGCTTTCCCCTTGAATTTATCTTCCTTCGGCTCTCGTCCCTCGGATGCGCACACAAGTCCGCGGCTTGTCTCCATACCATCCTTCGCGTATGCCTTTAAAGTCTACTTCCTCGGCTCGCCCTTTGAAGTACTCTTCCTTCAGCTCTCGTCCCTCGGATGCTTCACTCTGTTATTCCTCATGTGTGGTTCACTATGTCCTGCAAGACTCAAACACATACATCAAATCAACATAAAAACCTAACTTAATCATATTGACACACACATCCAAATCCAAGATCTACCCGATCAAACATGGGTCGATTGCACCAACACCAACTTGGCTCTTAGAGCTTTTCCTTGAGCTCTTAGCCTTAGCCACCTCACGAGGTGACTCATCCACAACCACTAGGGCACACCGGTGTACCTCCGATGTCTCTTGACCTATAAACATAACTTTCTTAACCTTAGACACCTTGTCCTTTGTTAAGGTCTTTTCTTACCCTTAAGTGTCACTCCCTTGTCATTTTTGGATTTCCTTTGCTATAGTTATATGATACTCTTGCAAATGACTTTTCCTTAGCATTGGAGGGCCTAGATCGATATCTCAAACCCGATCTATTATTGTTGGATTTTTGGCTCCCCGATACCATATCTAACCCCTTAGATCCAATAGTGAATCTATATAGGATTTTTTTCCAATTTCTCAAGCTTTGCCCTCAAAGCTTGATTTTTTCATTCTAGGTTCTTAAACCTAGAATCAATATGTCCATCATGGACATTCCTCGACCTACCCATTGGTCTAAGCATATGTCTCTCCTTCTTGGAATTTATGCCTTGGTCCTTAGGTTTATCATGTTTAGGTTTATGATTATACATGGACTTCCTAGGATTATGATCTACATTATTAACCCTACTCCTATCATGATATTTGAATCCAAAATTTTACATAGGTAAATAATAAACATTATTCCTAGCATGCATGAAGAAATTTAAATTTGAATTATACTTTGAGTTAGGGTATACCTCCCTTATCCTTGAAGCTCCTGCTTGATGTGAGCTCTTCTTTTTCTTTTTCTTTTTCCATTTCCTCAAATGCTCCAACTTCTTGAATTCTTATTTCCTTGAGCATTTAGTGTGGTAGTGGCCCTACTCATCACATGTGAAGCATCGAATGTGTTTCTTATCCTTCTTCTTCCTACAACCCATATTAGAATTTAAAGGAATATGAAATGGGTTTAGGAGTTACCTCCTTCTTCTTACCCAATGGACACTAGTCCTTGTAGTGTCCCTTCTCATTGCATCTGACGCATATGATATGATCCTTTGATTTTGCTCCGGTGGTTGAGGTTGAGGGTTGAGCTTCCGAGATTTTCTCCACCTTGGATTACTTTTCTTCTTGCTCACTTGAGGATGTGGACGATTCCAATTCCTCCTCCTATTCAGATGTTGAACTCAATTCAACTTTCGATTGGTCCTTCTCCTTCTCTTGGACCAATGAGCCTTTCTCCTCAGGCTCCTCTACTTCTTATGCTTGTATAGGCTTTTCATAAAGAGTTATCACCTTACTCCGTAGCTCATGACCATTCTTATATTTGTTGGAACTCGGATGGCTAGAGAGGGGGGGGGAGTGAATATAGCCAAACACTTGGACTTTGTGCTTTTCAAATTTCTGCACTCAAACTTTTAGTAGCACAGCGGTGTTGATGCAGTCTGGCCCGGTTGTTATTTTGGTGTTTGACAATGATTTAAGTTTGGTTGAGCGAATTTGGGTTAAAGTCCTGGTCGAGGACTGGGCATGAAATCCCGGTGAGTGAAGCCGGGTCCTGGTGAGTGAAGCCAGGTGATTGGAAATCCCGGTGAGTGAAGCCGGGTCCTGGTGAGTGAAGCCAGGTGATTGGAAATCCCGGTGAGTGAAGCCGGGTCCTGGTGAGTGAAGCCAGGTGTTGAAAATCCCGGTGAGTGAAGCCGGGTCCTGGTGAGTGAAGCCAGGTGTTGGAAATCCCGGTGAGTGAAGCCGGGTCCTGGTGAGTGAAGCCAGGTGGTGGAAATCCCGGTGAGTGAAGCCGGGTCCTGGTGAGTGAAGCCAGGTTAGAAGAAATCCTAGTGAGTGAAGCCAGGTCCTAGCTTGGAGGGCTAGGTGTGGAAAAGTCTTAACTTGGAAGGTTGGGTGAAAAGTCCTAGCTTGGAGGGCTAGGTGAAAAGTCCTAACTTGGAGGGTTAGGTGAAAAGTCCCAACTGGAGGGTTAGGTGAAAAACCCTGGTGAGTGAAGCCAGGTCCTAGTGAGTGAAGCTAGGTTGGATGAAATCCTGACTTGGAGGGTCAGGTCCCTAGCTTGGAGGGCTAGCGTGGATGAAATCCTAGCTTGGAGGGCTAGGTTGAGTCCCTGGATCGGTCTGGTGACCGATCAGGGAGTTTGGCATGCTGCTCCTTCGTGGATCGGTCTGGTGACCGATCCAGCGATGTTTGATCGGTCTGGTGACTGATCAGGGAGTGTGTGTTTCACTCACTGCACAGCTCCTGATCGGTCTGGTGACCGATCAGGGAGCGAACAGTGAGTTGAGTTCCCTTGCTAATCAGGTCCAGAACGGTCCGGTGACCGATCAGAGACTTATGATTTGATTAAAGAATCACTGTTCACTCAAGCCTGATTGGTCTGGTGACCGATCAGGCTGGAGCCTGATTGGTCTGGTGACCGATCAGGCAGGAGCCTGATTGGTCTGGTGACCGATCAGGCGTAGCTAGGATTTGATTAAAGTTTTAGCCTGATTGGTCTGGTGACCGATCAGGCTGGAGCCTGATTGGTCTGGTGACCGATCAGGCAGGAGCCTGATTAGTCTGGTGACCGATCAGGAGTATGCAGAAGACTATGGATCGGTCTGGTGACCGATCAGGGTCATTCCTGACCGGTCTGGTGACCGATCAGGCGCAGAACTTTAATTCAAATACGCTGTCAGAAGCTCTGATCGCGTCTGTTTTCACTGCCGATTCTCTAATACACTGCTGATATGTTTTGATATGCATTGCTAAGCCTCTGTTGGAGTGTGCAGGTGATAGCAGGTGATTCAAACACTCAAGGAGGGTCAATGGGAGGCTTTCCGTTGAGCAGGTTTGGCTGTTTCTCATTCTCAGGCTTCAACGGGCAACTGACGCAGCTGGCGACTGACGGAGGCTCAGCTGGAGAGGAAGTCTTCAGTGGACTGAGTGCTCAGAGAGGTCAGTGGGTTCAGGCTGGCTCAGTGGATGCTGTTGAAGCTTGTGATGGTGAGCAGAGCTTAAGTGGCGAAGCTGAGGCAGAGGAGCGGCGGCGAACAAGAGACAGACAGAAACTTGGGAAGTTTGGCTGGGTTGTGTTCGTGCTCTCTGTTGCTTTGTTCTTGAGCGATCTTGTTGCATTCCTGTGAGAGCTTTGTGAGCTTCCCTTCTCGAGTGTCTCGTGTGCTTAATCTTGTATTCATCTACTGAGACAGCTTGTGGAGAGGTTACTCCACCGAGAAGGAGGCGCTTGATATCCGGTGTTCACCGGGGCTTGATCTGCCGACGATCAAGGGATCGCCCACCTCACGGGCACGCCAAGGAGTAGGGGCAAGTTATCCCCGAACCTTGTACATCTCCGTCTTAGCGTTTGTTTGGTTTGAGTTTCTTTCTCTGCGTAGTTTCTTTGTTCTGCATTTGCTTCCGCTGCCTAACTCTGAAGTGCAGAATAGTTTTGAAAAGCTCAAGAAATTGTGATTGTCTATATTCACCCCCCCCTCTATAGCCATCTCGTATCCAACAAGTGGTATCAGAGCTTGGGGCTCTGTTCACGGCTTAACAACCGAGAGTCAACAAGATGGCCATGGGAGGAGAAGGCTACAGCACAAACCGACCTCCATTCCTCGACGGCACTGATTTTCCATATTGGAGGTCGAGGATGGAGTTTTATCTCAAAACCAACATCAGCGTATGGTTTGCTGTCAAGGAGGGGTTTTCCACTCCTAAAGATGCTGAAGGAAAAGAGTTGGATTTTTCAAAGTGGTCGGCACAGCAAGTCCGGAAAAGTGAGGCTGATGCAAGAGCTGTGGTCACCCTGCAATGCGGGATGACCAAGGAGGAGTTGATCAAGGTGAGTCCTTTCACAAGTGCCAAAGACTTATGGAGCAAACTCATTGAGCTCCATGAAGGAACTCAAGACACCCGAACTGCCAAGAAGGACCTCCTTCTCAGCCAACTCCAGAACTTGACAATGGGAGAAAACGAAACTGTAAGTATGCTTCATTGTCGGTTCAAAGAAATCATCAACGGCATGCACTCCATCGATGAAAAGGTGGAGAATAGAGACCTAGTGAGGTATGTACTCAAAGCCTTCCCTAGGAATACTTTGTGGTCATCCATGGTGGATGCCTACAAGGTTTTCAAGGATTTTTCAATTGTTAAGTTAGAAGATCTATTTTGTGAAATGGAATTACATGAGATCTCTAACACAAGCCCAAAGGAGAAAGGGTTGGCTTTAGTGGCAGGTGACAAAAAGAAGAAAATGGAGGAGAGGACTCACTGTCATGTGGCTCTCGTGGCCTTAGAAGAATCAACCGAGGAGAGTGACAACGAATCAAGAAGCTCCTCAACCGCGCCTTCATCATCTTCGGATGATGAAGAGGTAATTTCTCCCGAGCTAGATAAGTGCTATAGAGCAATAGCTTGCTTGACAAACATGCTTAAAAGGTCTAAGAACAAGATTAAATCCTTGAGATTAGAGGTAGAAAAATTGAAAACCTCTAAGGATGAGGATGCTAATGATTTTCATGATGACTTGCATGTTAAGACCCTTGAAAATGAAAATAAGGACTTGAAGAGCGAAGTTGAAAACCTCAAGAATGTTCTTGAGAAGTTTTCAACAAGCTCTAAAACATTAGATATGATACTCAACTCACAAAGGGCGATGTACAACAAGGTTAGTTTGGGTTACCAACCTAAAGAACCTAGTGTCATATCTTTAATGTCAAGAACCTATTTTAGATCATCAAATGGTTCTAAGGTTCGAAAAGTCAAAAAGAAATTGACTAAGGCATGGGTGCCAAAGTTATTCATTGTGGATTCTTTAGGTCCCAAAATTTGGGTACCTAAAAATTCTATCTTTAGAATTGTATAAGCATTATTTGAGGGGGAACATCTATCAACATGGGAGGTTGATATTTGGTGCTCCAAACCCATGACCAAAGGCAAAATTGTCATTCACATGGGAAAATTCGAATTAAATGCTTTGAGCTCCATTGTTTTAGATCTTATGACAATATAATCTCTTGGCTAGTGATTTTTATGATATTCATGTGTTAAAATACTTAGTCATGGTATAATCTACTTTAGTGTTTAAGTTCTTCCATGATCAAGTATGTCATGATTTTCTTGTATGTATTATGCCAACATGAAGAACACATGGTTTGTGAAAATCACTATGAAAATCTCACAATACATGATTAGACAAGGAACATGAGTTTAAGGCCTAGGCTTAAGCTTTTCTTATTATTTTGGAGATGAACCTAGATGAGTATGCCATGACTTTGGTGTTTGGATGATTAACATTAATCTATGACATGCCCATTTTGATTAAGAATAATATCAACACATAGCTTAAATTGATCATGATGTGAAATAAGCATGTTTTGGAATTTTGATCATCCATTGGAATTGGCACAAACTTAATTTTGGTTAAGAACAACATGATCACATACTTTATGATGTTTGAAGTTCCATGACTTGCTTGTTTTTCCACCTGACTGATATTCAAGTTCATGCTTAGCAAAAATTGATCATGCCTTGATGAATCTTGATTTAGTTAAGGGATATAAACCATGTTGTTTATTTTTGATAAGGGAAACCCTTCTTTAGAACCAAACAAATTAAAACCAATTGAGTTAGGGTTTGGGAACGGCTAAGAACTGAAACAAACTTGATTTCAGAGTTTCTGAAATCGATTTCTGAAATTTAGAACTCAGAAAACATCCTGTGCCGAACCTGATCGGTCCACAAACCGATCAGGGATCCCTCTGATCGGTCCGGTGACCGATCAGACCAACTCTGATCAAGGAACTCCCAGATCGTTCCAAATTGATCTAAAACCTCCTCAAACCAATATCGTCTTGTCAAATTGTATCAGTTTAATGATCATACAACACACAAATCTGATACCGATTACAATTAAGATATACTTGATCTTCCATTGGTACAAACCTGGTACTAAGGAAGCACAAATTTGTTTAAGTGATGCAAACCTAGTACTTAATAGTGATTTGATACAAACCTATGTTGGAATGTTCAAATTCATAAGAAAGGGTTTGTTGAGTCATGACTCTTATTCTTAATGTCGTGTTTCGGAAATTTTTCTGAAATGACGAATATTAATAGAGTCATCTCCCCTGTTATGGAATGCAAATTGATTAATGCAGTCTGTTCAGGAATGTATCAGAGTTTCAGGAATTTTTCTGAAATTTGATCGCTCCCCAGAATAATCATAAATTCTTCTGTATCAAGTAATCAACGACCCTGATCGGTCACGGAGACCAATCAGGATTATATGTCAGATACAGATGCATTCCTTACTCGTCCAATGAAGCATATACATATTTGATCATAATATACTTCTGTATATGTCTTCACATGGAAGTCCAATTGTTAATGCAGTCCGATCTTGAACGAATTAGAATTACAGAAATTTTTCTGAAAATTGATCGTTCATAGATAAATCAGAAATTTTTCTGTATCGATCATCAGTCTGATGGAACTGCGATAATTATTGTCATATGAATCATATACATACTTGACCATGATATTATTTGGTATATGTATTCATGTGCAATTCGAAATTATGCTTTGATTATTTTGGGTTTGGGGAGAGACCCATGTTTGAGGGGGAGGTATGTTCAAACTTAATAACCATACCCTTTTCAATGTTTGACAAAGGGGGAGAGAATGACTGATTAAGTTTATGGTTATTATAGGGGGAAGATCATGATTCCCTTATAAGAATTGAATGGACTTCAATTGATTGATACCTAAACTTAAATCGGGTTGTCAAACAACAAAAAGGGGGAGATTGTTGATGCAGTCTGGCCCGGTTGTTGTTTTGGTGTTTGACAATGATTTAAGTTTGGTTGAGCGAATTTGGGTTAAAGTCCTGGTCGAGGACTGGGCATGAAATCCCGGTGAGTGAAGCCGGGTCCTGGTGAGTGAAGCCAGGTGATTGGAAATCCCGGTGAGTGAAGCCGGGTCCTGGTGAGTGAAGCCAGGTGATTGGAAATCCCGGTGAGTGAAGCCAGGTGTTGGAAATCCCGGTGAGTGAAGCCGGGTCCTGGTGATTGAAGCCAGGTGGTGGAAATCCCGGTGAGTGAAGCCGGGTCCTGGTGAGTGAAGCCAGGTTAGAAGAAATCCTGGTGAGTGAAGCCAGGTCCTAGCTTGGAGGGCTAGGTGTGGAAAAGTCCTAACTTGGAAGGTTGGGTGAAAAGTCCTAGCTTGGAGGGCTAGGTGAAAAGTCCTAACTTGGAGGGTTAGGTGAAAAGTCCCAACTGGAGGGTTAGGTGAAAAACCCTGGTGAGTGAAGCCAGGTCCTAGTGAGTGAAGCTAGGTTGGATGAAATCCTGACTTGGAGGGTCAGGTCCCTAGCTTGGAGGGCTAGCGTGGATGAAATCCTAGCTTGGAGGGCTAGGTTGAGTCCCTGGATCGGTCTGGTGACCGATCAGGGAGTTTGGCATGCTGCTCCTTCGTGGATCGGTCTGGTGACCGATCCAGCGATGTTTGATCGGTCTGGTGACCGATCAGGGAGTGTGTGTTTCACTCACTGCACAGCTCCTGATCGATCTGGTGACCGATCAGGGAGCGAACAGTGAGTTGAGTTCCCTTGCTAATCAGGTCCAGAACGGTCCGGTGACCGATCAGAGACTTATGATTTGATTAAAGAATCACTGTTCACTCAAGCCTGATTGGTCTGGTGACCGATCAGGCTGGAGCCTGATTGGTCTGGTGACCGATCAGGCGCAGCTAGGATTTGATTAAAGTTTTAGCCTGATTGGTCTGGTGACCGATCAGGCTGGAGCCTGATTGGTCTGGTGACCGATCAGGCAGGAGCCTGATTGGTCTGGTGACCGATTAGGAGTATGCAGAAGACTATGGATCGGTCTGGTGACCGATCAGGGTCATTCCTGATCGGTCTGGTGACCGATCAGGCGCAGAACTTTAATTCAAATACGCTGTCAGAAGCTCTGATCGCGTCTGTTTTCACTGCCGATTCTCTGATACACTGCTGATATGTTTTGATATGCATTGCTAAGCCTCTGTTGGAGTGTGCAGGTGATAGCAGGTGATTCAAACACTCAAGGAGGGTCAATGGGAGGCTTTCCGTTGAGCAGGTTTGGCTGTTTCTCATTCTCAGGCTTCAACGGGCAACTGACGCAGCTGGCGACTGACGGAGGCTCAGCTGGAGAGGAAGTCTTCAGTGGACTGAGTGCTCAGAGAGGTCAGTGGGTTCAGGCTGGCTCAGTGGATGCTGATGAAGCTTGTGATGGTGAGTAGAGCTTAAGTGGCGAAGCTGAGGCAGAGGAGCGGCGGCGAACAAGAGACAGACAGAAACTTGGGAAGTTTGGCTGGGCTGTGTTCGTGCTCTCTGTTGCTTTGTTCTTGAGCGATCTTGTTGCATTCCTATGAGAGCTTTGTGAGCTTCCCTTCTCGAGTGTCTCGTGTGCTTAATCTTGTATTCATCTACTGAGACAGCTTGTGGAGAGGTTACTCCACCGAGAAGGAGGCGCTTGATATCCGGTGTTCATCGGGGCTTGATCTGCCGACGATCAAGGGATCGCCCGCCTCACGGGCACGCCAAGGAGTAGGGGCAAGTTATCCCTGAACCTTGTACATCTCCGTCTTAGCGTTTGTTTGGTTTGAGTTTCTTTCTCTGCGTAGTTTCTTTGTTCTGCATTTGCTTCCGCTGCCTAACTCTGAAGTGCAGAATAGTTTTGAAAAGCTCAAGAAATTGTGATTGTCTATATTCACCCCCCCCTCTATAGCCATCTCGTATCCAACAAGCGGAAGTAGTAAAAACAGAATATGCAGAAAACTAAACCCTAAACTATGAGCAAACATAAGAACGCTAACAAGAGGATTTACAAGGTTCGGGGATAACTTGCCCCTACTCCTTGGCGTGCCCTTAAGGTGGGCGATCCCTTGATCGTCGGCAGATCAAGCCCCGGAAGATCCGGATAGAAAGCAACCTCCTTCTCGGTGGAGTAACCTTTCCACAGCGTTTCAATCAAAGATATAGTTTTAAGCACAATGAAACACAAGAAAGATCTTACTTAGCACTTAGCACAAACAAGAACACAGCAAGCTTCTTCCGAGCTCCACCCAACGACGATCTCACGCAAGAACCCCTTTCTCCGTGTCTTCTCGCTGTTGGACTCAAAGCCTCTTGTTCCTTCCTCCAAGTGCTCAACCAAGGGATGGTCGCTTCAAAGATCACAGTAGCTTTCTCAAGAGAGGATGATCATCCAAGAGCACAAGCAAGCAACAAGAAATCGCAGCAGAAAACCAAGGCAACCAAAGTTCTGTTGAAGCAAGAGTTCTCCTTTGCACTTCTCCACCACGCTGCTTATCCACTCTCCACTAGCGCTAGGTCAACATCTCACTGCAGCCTCCAGCTGCTCTCCTACAACCACCAGCCACCACTGAGCTCTTTTGGACTCCCTGAGCTTCCCTCAGACCAGCCCCAGTCAGCAGCTCAAGCCAGCGCCAGCGTCTGTTGTAACCTGAGATGGAAAACGGACAAACCTGCTCCAAGGAAAGGCCTCCATTGACTCTCCTTGAGTGTTTGAATCCTTCCCTGTCACCCACAGCTTAATCAGAGCATTAGCACAGCATATCACTCAGTAAATCAAGTATCAGGGATCAAATGCAGAAAATCGGATACGGTCAGACGCGATCAGAACGTCTGACAGTGTAATTTGAATTAAAGTGATCGGTCACCGGACCGATCCAGGGCTCATGGGTCGGTCACCAGACCGATCCACCGCTTTGTTGGGACTCCCAACTCTGGCGGCGACACAAGCCTGATCGGTCACCAGACCGATCAGGTAGCTCCCTGACCAATCAGGCTCAAGCCTGATCGGTCCACTTCTGAGTGAACAGTAACCGCGGAAATCAAATCCTAGGTCTTTGATCAGTTATCGGACCGTTCAGGAACTGATCAGCGGGGGAACTCAAGTCACTGTGTGCTCCCTGATCGGTCACCAGACCGATCAGGAGCCAAGCAGTGAGGACACGGCCTACTCCCTGATCGGTCACTGGACCGATCAGGAGCCAAGCAGTGAGGCAACGGCCTGCTCCCTGATCGGTCACCAGACCGATCAGGAGCCGCACAGTAGGTTCCCAACCTCACTGTGTGCTCCCTGATCGGTCACCAGACCGATCAGTCATCGCTGGATCGGTCACCAGACTGATCCACGAAGGAGCAGCGTGCCAACATCCCTGATCGGTCACCAGACCGATCCAGGGTCTCTACCCTAGCCCTCCAAGCTAGGGACCTGACCCTCCAAGCCAGGATTTCATCCAACCTAGCCCTCCAAGCTAGGGACCTGACCCTCCAAGCCAGGAATTTTTCACCTAACCCTCCAAGTTGGGACTTTTCACCTAACCCTCCAAGTTAGGACTTTTCACCTAGCCCTCCAAGCTAGGACTTTTCACCCAACCCTTCCGAATTAGGACTTTTCCAGACCTAGCCCTCCAAGCTAGGAACTTGACCCTCCAAGCCAAAAAATTTTCACCTAACCCTCCAAGTTGGGACTTTTCACCTAACCCTCCAAGTTAAGACTTTTCATCTAGCCCTCCAAGCTAGGACTTTTCACCTAGCCCTCCAAGCTAGGACTTTTCACCCAACCCTTCCGAATTAGGACTTTTCCAGACCTAGCCCTCCAAGCTAGGAACCTGACCCTCCAAGCCAGGAATTTTTCACCTAACCCTCCAAGTTGGGACTTTTCACCTAACCCTCCAAGTTAGGACTTTTCACTTAGCTCTCCAAGCTAGGAATTTTCACCCAACCCTTCCGAATTAGGACTTTTCAACACCTAGCCCTCCAAGCTAGGATTTTTCACACTTAACCCTCCAGGTTAGGATTTTCCAACACTTAGCCCTCCAAGCTAGGATTTTTCATACCATGCCTAATCCCCGATCAGGACTTAATCATAATCATCCACCTAAACTAAAATCGATGTCAACACCAAAACAACAATCAGTGTCAAACTGCATCAACAGTATTCACCTACACCACTTATCACATCAATAGGTAAAACATTAATTAAAATTGATATTACCCTATTATTTGCTTTTGATTGTGATTGTTGCTCCTTGATCCAATATTTTAGTCAGAGCTTCTTTCCATGCTTATCTCTTGGGTCTTCTAATGGTTCTTTGATGGCTATCATTATATCCCAATCCATGTCAAACCACGTCTTCACCTGCATCCTCCAATACTCAAAGTTGTCACGATCGTATAGAGGTGGAATGGTGATGCCCCTCAATTTTTCTTCAAACTCCATTTTCCTCTAGCACCTTGCACTTCCAGCGATTAGTCCGTAGATGAGCGACCTCACTCTGAAACCACTTGTTGGATCGAATGGCCTAGGTAGAGGAGGTGAATAGCTCATCACCCTCAAATTGTCGGTTCTCTCCTACACTTGTTGGTGAGCACGTGAAATACCAATTAAACTAAAACTAACAAGAAAAGAGACAAACCAATTTATGTTGTTCGGAGATAAAGCTCATACTCCACGGTTATTTGTAAGGCGGACGATCCCGATCCATAGGTGGATGACTCCCCGGACAATCTCTGACTAGCTCATGTAGCTCCTTATGGGTGGAGATACCTCATCACAACATGCACACGCAACCTAAGCTTGGTAGACTACTAATAAGCTTTAACCATTATCAACCTTGCTCAAACAACCCAAATTCTCTTATATAGAACTTGTTTGCTAATCCAGCCGTTACCAGTCGACTGGTGCCAACACTAGTCAATTGTCAGCTCTCAAATTCGAATGTTACAGTCCATCGTTCGAATTCAGCTGACACCAGTCGACTGCATAGAAAGATCAGTCGACTGATCTTTCTGTGACCTCAACCAGTTGATTGATCTCATACCAGTCGATTGGTAAAATCTTAAATCTATGGTTTCCTTTCTCGAGTACAGTTCACTCATACTCGGACACTCACGACTCACTTAACTCTTCTTCGCATCCTTGACTATTACCTTTATGCCTTCTTCACTTTGGCTCGCACCCCTCGGATGCATACAAGCTCGTGGCTCATCCTCATGTCATCCTTCGTGTATGCCTCGAAGTGCGCTTTCCTCGACTCATCGTTGATGCCTTGTCCACGATCCCTTAGATGCACCATCCTTCATCGGACCCAAAATCATTAAGTTGAGTTATATGTGTATCTTGTAAACCTACACACTCAAATACACATATCAAATACAAGGGTGAATCTAACTTAAATCCTTTGTCCAAATATTAAAATACATGGTCACACAGACCACAGATTGCCTCAACAAATATTTCTCATAAAATAGTTAAAAGTGATTGCTTAGCTATTTATGAGGCAGAGAAGAAACAATTGAAGGTCTTGTTACAAAGTGTGAGCAAGATCAGTTTGACTACTGATATGTGGAGATCAAGTCACTAAGTAGCTGAATACATGGTTATCACGGGCACTTTATTGATGCAGGATGGAATCTTCAAAAAAGAGTTTTAAGTTTTGTGAAAGTGCTTGCTCTAAAACGTGGAATTGATGTGGCAACTGCTCTTTTCAGGTGTTTGAAGACTTGGGGAATTGAAAATAAGGTGTTTTCAATGTCATTGATAATGCTTGCTATAATGATTCATGTCTAAGGCTCTTAAGGATAACATATCAGATAGTAGTTCATTACCTACTAGTGGTAGCTTGTTTCATGTCAGATGTTGTGCACACATTTTAAACTTGTTGGTGCAAGATGGCTTGGTAGAATTAAGGACATTATTTATATTGTTCGTGAGAGTGTCATGTATATCAACTATAATGATTCGAGTCTAAAAGCATTTTGTGATATTGTTGAACATAAACATTTGAAAGAGAATAAGCTCAGCATTGATTGTCCAACAAGGTGTAATTCTGCATATATGATGTTATCTACTGCATTGAAGTTCAAGAGTGTCTTTCCTACTTATAAGGAACAAGAGCCATACTATAACTATGCATCATCAGAAGAGGATTGGAAGAAAGTTGAGAAGATTTGTAAACTTCTAGAGGTGTTCAAGTTGGTCGCTCATGTCATTTCAGGTAGTGATTATCCTATTGCAAATTTGTATCTTCCTAAAGTTTGAATAGTGAAAAAAGTAATTAACAATGCCATAGAGGATGATGATGTCTTCATGAGAGACATGGAAATTTCAATGAAGGAAAAGTATGACAAACATTGGGGGAATGCAATATGGTAATGACCCTTGCAAGCATTTTGGATCCTAGATGCAAATTATATATTATTAATTATTGTTTTCCTTTGATTTATAAACCTGATTATGTGGCTTTTGAGATTGTGGATAATGTGATGAATTGTTTACAATTAATGTATGATGAGTATGCTGACAAGTATAGGGGAGAGACAACTACTAATCAGGAAATTGACATTAGTGGCAATAATTCTGCTTCCAATGTGACTAGTTCTATAGTTACTGAATTTGACCAAATATTGTTCATGAAAAGCAAGCAATCTCTCCAATGAAATCAAAATTGGAAGTTTACCTTGAGGAGGGTGTTTACATTCCTGAGGGTAATTTTTGCTCCTTCAGTGCCTTGTAATGGTGGAAAAATAATAACCTTAAGTATAAGATTTTATCTAAAATGGCGGCTGATGTATTAGCTATTCCTATTTCAAAAGTGGCATCAGAGTCCACATTTAGTGTTGGAGGAAGAGTTAAAGATGAATATCGTTCCAGATTAAATGAAGACCCAATTGAAGCACTTATTTGAGGTGGGGATTGGCTTCGCAACAAGTATTGTTTAAAAAAAATCAAAAGTACATTTTACATTATTTAAATATTACCTTTTTCTTATAGTTATTATTTGTTAAATTGTGATATGATCTAATGATATATTTGATTTCCTATTCTTTAAGGTGTTTGAACAACAAGAAGAAATTATATTCAAGATTAGATACATTGCTCAGAGAGATGAACCTCACTTTGTCTTGGTTTGAATTGTTATGTGTTGTTATATTTGGATAATTTAGATTTTAGATATTGTCTTGGATGATTTGGTATCTTACTAATTTGTTAAATTAATATTTTGGATAATTGGACTGAATTGTTATATTTTATATATTGGAAGTAGTTTGATTTTATCATTATCAACAGGTACATATTTTTTAGTGGATTTTCTAGATATATTTATAGGTCTTGCCTATTTTGAGGCATGTATGATATAAGGCATGTTTTGATGCTTGTATGTGTTAATACAGTCTGACCCTGATTGTTGTTTTGGTGTTGACACCGATTTTAGTTTAGGTTGATGAGATGATTATGACTAAGTCCTGGTCGGGGACTGGGCTTTGGATGAATGAAAAGTCCTAGCTTGGAGGGCTAGGTGTGGAAAGTCCTAGCTTGGAGGGCTAGGTGTGTAAAAAGTCCTAGCTTGGAGGGCTAGGTGTGGAAAGTCCTAGCTTGGAGGGCTAGGTGTGTAAAAAGTCCTAGCTTGGAGGGCTAGGTATAAAAAGTCCTAGCTTGGAGGGCTAGGTGTGAAAAGTCCTAGCTTGGAGGGCTAGGTGGGAAAAGTCCTGGCTTGGAGGGTTAGGTCCTAGCCTGGAGGGCTAGGTTAGATGAAATCCTGGCTTGGAGGATCAGGTCCTAGCCTGGAGGGCTAGGTGGATGAAATCCTGGCTTGGACCTAGCTTGGAGGGCTAGGTTGGGTAAAACTCTGGCTTGGAGGGCCAGGTCCTAGCTTGGAGGGCTAGGTTGAAGTCCCGGTGAGTGACACTGGGCATGGAGTCTTGGTCCGAGGGACTGAGCATGAGTCAGGTGAGGCTGGGAGCCAGTTCTCTTGACCTAGAGTGGGTTTGGCCTTGCCATGATCGGTCTGGTGACCGATCAGGGAAGTTGGCATGGTGCTCCCTCGTGGATTGGTCTGGTGACCGATCAGGGAACATACGGTGACTTTGGCAAACCTACTGATCGGCTTCTGATTGGTCTGGTGACCGATCAGGGAGCATACAGTGAGTTTAGGAACACTGATCGACTCCTGATCGGTCTGGTGACCGATCAGGGATACTGTTCAGATCGTTTTGGTGAACGATCAAACGTCGCGGACTTCTCACTATAACCGATCATGTTGGAGCCTGATCGGTCGGAGGGTAGCCTGATCGGTCACTAGTCCGATCAGGCCACATCCTGATCGGTCTGGGGATCGATCAGGAGGTTTGGACTGCGAAGCTGGGAAATCATCCTCCAAAGGGGTGGATCAGTCTGGTGATCGATGCACGACTTGGGATCGGTCTCGGAGAAGTCGCGATTTCTGATTACGCGTTGGGGACCGATCAGGATGGAGCCTAATCGGTCTAAACCCAGCCTGATTGGTATGGAGACCGATCAGGAGCCACTCTGATCGGTCCGGTGATCGATCAGTAGCTGGCAGCTTTAATTCAAAAACGCTGTCAGAGCTCTGATTACGTCTGTTTCTCTACTGATTCGCTACTGATCTCTGCTCTTAACGTCTGATTGTTGATACTCCATTTGATATCCAGATTTTCCTGGGCTTGAACTGCCGACGATCAAGGGATCGCCCACCGGGATCGCCCACCTCACGGGCACGCCAAGGAGTAGGGGCAAGTTATCCCCGAACCTTGTAAACCCTCCTTGTTAGCGATCTTGTTTGTTGCTTTAGTTTGTTTTTGTTTTTTGCGTTTCTGCATTTCTCTGTTTCCATTGTTTTCGCTGCTATGCTACTAACCGTGAAGTGCAGAGAAACCCTAAAGTGAAAGAAGTTTGTGTCTGACTATATTCACCCCCCTTCTCTAGCCATCCAAGTTCCAATAAGTGGTATCAGAGCTTGGGGCTCTGTACAAGCGGCTTAACATCCGAAAGCTGTCAACAATGGCTTTGAGAGAAAGTTTTAGCACCACTCGACCTCCCTTCTTCGATGGATCAGATTTTCAGTATTAGAGGTCTCGCATGGAGTACTACCTCAAGACTGACATCGGAATGTGGTTCTCCGTGAAGGAAGGTTTCACCCCTCCAAGAGATGCGGAGGGAAAAAAATTGGAGTCCTCACGGTGGTCGGCCAAGCAAACACGAAAAGGAGAAGCCGATGCGAAGGTGGTGGTGACTTTGCAATGTGGCATGAACAAAGACCAACTAATCAAGGTTGATCCCTTTACAAGTGCAAAGGATTTGTGGAATAAATTCATCGAACTCCTTGAGGGCACCCGAGACTCGAGAATTGCCAAGAGGGACTTGTTCCTCAACCAATTACAAAACCTCTCCATGAAGGAGAGTGAAACGGTGAGTGAACTTCATAGTAGGTTCAAAGAAGTCCTCAGCGGTCTTCATTCCATTGGTGAAAAGGTCGAGAACCGCGACCTTGTAAGGTATGTGTTAAAAGCTTTTCCAAGGAATGTCTTGTGGTCATCCATGGTGGATGCCTACAAGGTATCTACGGATTTATCAATTGTAAAACTTGATGACTTATTTTGTGAAATGGAGCTACATGAGATGGCTAACAAAGGCCCCAAGGAGAAGGGGATTACCTTAGTTACAGGGGAAAAGACCAACAAGAAGAAGAAGGAGAAGAAGAAGGAGAAGGAAGTCTCTTCATCTTCATCCTCATCCGAGTCCGAGTTTGAATCCGAGGAGGATGGCAGCGGGTCTTCTTCATCTGAGATGGCAAATTTTGTAAGAAGGATGATGAGGAAGAGCCGGCGCTTCAAGGGTAAAGGTAACCCTAGTGAAGTTAAGATTGATAAATCTAACATTACTTGTTATGAGTGTAGCAAGAAAGGGCACTTCAAGAAGGACTGCCCAAAGCTCAAGAAGAAGGAGGATAAATCCAAGAAGAAGAAGAAGGCCTTGAAGGCCACATGGGATGAATCATCCTCTAGTTCATCCGATGAAGAGAAGGAGGAGAAGAGTATACGTCATGTGACACTCATGGCAATTGAAGGAGAAGAGAGCAGTGATGAATCGAGTGACTCCTCAAATGCGGCTTCATCATCTTCGGATGATGAAGAGGTAATCACTCCCGAATTAGACAAATGTTATAGAACCATTACATGTTTAACCAATTTGTTGAAAAAGTCAAAAAATAAGGTTAAGTCATTGAAAATTGAAGTTGAACAGTTGAAATCATTTAAGAATGAGGATGTTGATGATTTACATGTAGAAATGCTAGAAGATGAGAACAAATCATTGAAGAGTGAAGTTAAGAGACTCAAGAGTGTTCTTGAGAAATTCTCAACAAGCTCAAAGACCTTAGATATGATTTTGAATGCACAAAGGGCTGTATACAATAGGGCCGGTATTGGTTACCAACCCAAAGAACCATCATTTGTGTCCTTAATGTCTAGGACTGATGTTAGACAATTTAAGACTCTTAAGGTTCAAAGGAAAGTAGTCAAGGCATGGGTGCCTAAATCTTGCTTAGTAGGTGCTTTAGGTCCTAAGATTTGGGTACCCAAATCTTCTATTTTTCGAATTGTGTAGGTTGTGATTGAGGGGGAGCATCTATCAACTTGGTTCATTGATAGTGGGTGCTCCAAACACATGACCGGTGATAGATCCTTATTCACTACATTTCAAAGAAAAAGTAGTGGTAATGTTTCCTTTGGTAACAATGGTAGTCTTAAGGTTATAGGAATAGGAGACATTCAAATATCCGAATATCTTAGGATTAAGAATGCCCTTCTAGTCAAGGGGATGACATTTAATCTCTTAAGTGTCAATCAATTGTGTGATGCGGGTTACACAATTGATTTTAAATCAAGTCAATGTCTAGTTAGACAACATGACACATTTGACACGGTACTAGTAGACACAAGGTAGATAATATTTATCAAGTTTCATTTAAAAGTGCTACTAATGCTCTTGTTAAGTGTTTCATGTTAAGAGAAGATGAGTCTAACCTGTGGCACCGGAGACTAGCACATGTGAACATGAAGAATATCTGGAAATTGGCCAACAAGGGATTAGTTCGAGGCTTACCAAGCATCAAGTATGAAAAGAAAAAGATTTGTGATGCATGTCAAATGGGTAAGCAAACAAAATCTGCACATAAAGGTAAAAGCGCTGTAAGTACATCTACCACTTTAGATTTACTTCATATGGACTTATTTGATTGTAGCACTATTATATCATTGAATGATAGTAGATATTGTTTTGTTATCATTGATGATTTTACTAGATATACATGGACCTATGTTCTAAAGTATAAGGATCAAACTTTAGATGTGTTTATTTCATTTTGTAGAAGGGTTGAAAATGAAAAATCATCAACAATTAAAACAATTAGGAGTGATCATGGAGGTGAATTTCAAAATTAAAGATTTTTAGAGTTTTGTCAAGATAGAGGGTATAGGCATGAGTTCTCCACTCCTAGAACACCACAACAAAATGGTGTTGTAGAGAGGAAGAACCGAGTCCTACAAGAGGCTGCTCGAAGCATGCTCAATGAGTACTCATTACCGGGGTACTTGTGGGCCGAAGCTGTAAACACAGCTTGCTACGTGCAAAACCGAGTACTCATTCACAGATTTCTAGGAAAGACCCCTCATGAACTTTGGTTTGAAAAACCACCTACGGTTAAACATCTTAGGGTGTTTGGTTGTAAGGTGTTCATTCTAAAGACCAAGGATCATCTTGGAAAGTTCACAGCAAAAGCTAATGAAGGGATACTGGTCGGGTACTCCCTAGTCAGCAAAGCTTACAGAGTCTACAACAAGAAATCTAGATTGGTTGAAGAGTCTTCTGATGTTGTTTTTGAGGAAATTCCAAAAGTAAATGATCAATCAGAAGATGTCGAAGGAGTTCAATTCGAACTTAGGAAACTGAGTTTGGATGGAAGTCCGAGTGTTGTAGATGGTGGTGATGAGTCTGATGACGGTGAGCCTAGACAACCCATAGATCAGCCGGATCCTGAGGCTGAGCCTGTGTCTAGTGACACCATTCAAGAAGCACCACCTACACCAAGGACAACTAGGTTAGCCTCTAGTCATCCCCAAGACCAAATTGTTGGAGACATCCATCATGGGGTTAGGACTAGATCATTCTTTAGGAATGAGGCTAATGAAGTTGCCCTAATTTCCGAAATTGAACCTAGAAAATTTGATGAAGCATTAAATGATCCCGATTGGATCATTGCCATGCAAGATGAACTAGGTCAATTCGAAAGAAGTCAAGTTTGGGACTTAGTCCCTAGACCGAAGAAGACCACCATTATTGGAACCAAATGAGTCTTCAAAAATAAATTGAACCATAAGGGAGAAATCATAAGAAACAAGACACGCTTAGTAGCCAAGGGCTACAGTCAAGTTGAAGGCCTTGATTACGATGAGACCTACGCTCCCGTGGCACGATTAGAGTCCATTCGATTAATGCTTGCATTTGCAGCACATCGTGGTTTCAAACTTTATCAAATGGATGTCAAATCGGCCTTTCTAAATGGTTTAATATGAGAAGAGGTTTATGTCGATCAACCTCCAGGGTTTGAGAGTACCGAATTCCCAAACCACGTGTTCAAACTCAAGAAGGCGCTCTACGGCCTTAAACAAGCACCCCGACCTTGGTATGAGCGGTTGTCGACATTTCTAATTGAAAAAAGTTTTGTTAGAGGACAAATAGAACCTACACTATTTCTGAGGAGAGATGGTGATAATATATTTGTAGCCCAAGTATATGTCGATGACATAATTTGCAGCTCAAACAACAAGGGCTATTTAAATGAATTTATTGGACACATGGAGAGTGAATTTGAAATGAGTCGAGTGAGAGAGTTGACTTTCTTCCTTGGACTTGAAATCAAGCAAACTCGTGATGGGATCCATGTGCGCAAATCAAAGTACACTCAAGAGATGCTCCGAAAATTTAACATAAGTGATTCGAAGGATGTTACCACTCCTATAGCTACAAACACAAAATTAGACAAGGATGAGAGTGGTAAACCTGTTGACCTAACTCAATACCGGAGCATGATAGGTAGTTTGCTATACCTCACAGCTAGTCGACCTGATATACTTTTTGTTGTGGGTATGTGCGCTAGGTATCAAGTCTGTGCCAAGGAATCTCATTTAATTGTTGTCAAAAGAATTTTGAGATACCTTAAGGGCACAATAGGAGTTGGTCTTTGGTACCCCCGTACCGAGTCATTTGACCTAATTGGCTATACCGATTCCGACTATGCTGGGTGCAAGTTGGATTGAAAGAGCATGAGTGGGGGTTGCCAAGTCTTAGGATCATCTTTAGTTAGTTGGTCAAGTTGGGAGCAACATTGTGTTGCTCTCTCCACTACCGAGGCAGAATATATCACCATGGGAGAGAGTGTATCACAATTGTTGTGGATGATTCATACACTAGAGAACTATGGAGTAAGCTACAAAGGTGTGCAAGTGTTGTGTGACAACATTAGCACAATAAACCTAACCAAGAATCCAGTCCACCATTCTAGGAGAAAGCATATTGAAGTGTGTCACCATTTTATTAGGGATCATGTTGCTAGAGGAGATATTGTACTCTCACATGTAGAGTCCAAATCGAACCTAGCGGATATTTTTACTAAACTACTCCCCGAGAATGAGTTTAGCTTCTTACGAAGGGAATTGGGAATGTGTCGTACTTCATAGGATTAAAATGCATTCAAAATCCTTCATGATCAATTCAATTGTTGGGAACAATTGGGTAACTTGGGGACATTTCACACAAACTATAAGGGTTAACAAAACGTTTTTGTTTGCTAGAAATGGGGTGAGATGCTAGGATCAACCTAATTCCTCAAAATGTTAATGCATCCCTTGAGAAATTGGGTTGACGAGATAATAATCACTAAGTTGACCAAGTATGGGGAAAACCAATGCATAATATATGTGTACTTGGCTCCATGATCATACTTAGACATTCCAATCAAGGAAACTTGATTGGAGACTTTATATTGATACAAACTTGGGTGAAAATTGATTGAATGTTTATGTTTAAGTTTGCCTTCACTTTAGTGGAGCAAATTGATTTGTTAGACCCATAAGGACCTTTGATCCTTCTTAAAAGATCAATTATAGTCAAGGGATCACTTCCAAGATTGATAATTTTCATCAGATCTTATTAGAGATCGATAGGGAGTCTGAAACTGAAATTTCAGATCGTATCTGAAATAATCCTGATACCTGATCGGTCACCGGACCGATCAGGAGCATGTCTGATCGGTCCAACTGACCGATCTAGCCGAATTGCGATACCCCTCTGCAATCTTCCTGTGTTGGCCTGGATCGGTCTACAGACCGATCGGGCTCACTGTGTGGATCGGTCCACCGACCGATCAGGAGACCCATGAAAAATCACGCAAAACCCACTGTTCGCTTCCTGATCGATCAGCCGATCGATCAGGAGTCTGCCTGATCGGTCGCCTGACCGTTCAGGACTAAGCCAGTCCGATCAGGCTGGCACCTGATCGGTCTGGGCGCTCCCAGATCGAACGGTTATCCGTTCGATCACATTAAATTGCGGTTGATGGACCGATCCACCAACCTATTAACTCCCGTTTTCCCTTACTCCCAATCCCTAGCCGACCGAAACCCCTCATCTTCTTCCTCCTTTCTCTGTGTGTGAGCTCGAGCTCTTTGCGATCTGCTGCTGAGAAGTGTGAGTTTTTGTGCGGTTGCAACCTTTTCTGTGAGTTCTTGAGAGTGCGCTGAGGATCTCGTCCCTTGTGCAAGCTCCCTTGAAGATCTGCACGTTTTTATCTTCCTCAAGTTTGTCATCATGGCACCAAAGTGAGCTTTTTGCTTCCAATCTTTCCTTACTGCTTACTTCTTAAGATTTGTGATGTTTAGGCTAACCATGTTTTGTTTCTTGTGGTTTCTTTTTGTGTTGTGACTCTACTCTTGCCGTGACCTTTCATCATCATGACATGGATCTCATTGATTAAACCTAACTTCATTTGATTATTTTCTATTATGATCAATGTCTTAAACTTCAAATTCCTTTTCTTATGTCGTGGTTTGATCCATTCAATTTGGTATCGTGACCTTCCCATGATCCTACTCTACTGATTAAACCTAATCTTGACCTTACTTTCTTGTGATCATTCTTATGATTAAATTGATCCATTCATTCCATCCTTTAGGAAATCCACTAAGGGCAAGGAACCCATTGAAGGGTCCTCCAAGGGCAAAGGCCCTTCATCATCTGCTCCTTCCCGAAGGCCTCAGCCTTCATCTAGTTCTCGGTTCCCAAATGCGGCCTTTGAGCAGGCCTTTCAGTCCAGAACTTTCAAACTACTTTCGTGTCGGTCTATTGATCTACCTTTCTTGGTTGAGCATTGTCCTTCTATCATAGAGGTGATTGAATTTTATAACCTCGATTTCTTTCTCTCCCTCGAACGAACAATCAACTATGACATTGTTTCTGAGTTCTACAATAATCTACAACAAGGACCTCAAGGTGGCTTTGATTTCACTACTCGAGTAGCCAAGAGGAATCTTGACTTCTCCTATGATGTCTTGGCGGAGTATCTGGGCGGTCGACGATCGCCTAATTTTTATTCTATCTACCCAGAGCTTCCCGACCCCTTATTGGCTCCATTCGGGGACGTCACCCCCGACTCCATATATGAGCACTTCTTCGGACACCCTCAACCAGCTGGCCTTGATGAGTTGGGGCCTGACTTTCCGACCATTGCGGCCCTCCGACTTTCTCCTATTGATTATGTTCTTTTTAAGATAATCACGAACTGCATCCTGCCCATAACCTCCAAACCCTTCATTGAGATCCGACCATATCACTGTCTGATGCTTTATGGCATGCACCGCCACATGGACTTTGACATTATGGAGAGTGTTTTTCAGTCGATCATCTCCTATCGCGAGCCCGGTCGTCGCACTGTGTATATGTCGTTCGGTCACGTCATTACTGACTGACTTATGTCAGTTGGTATTGATGTAACCAAGGGTCGGACAGTGCCCATGGTTAGACAGGATTGTCGGTTGGGCAAACGCGCGTTTGGCAAATCTGGTATTGTTGTTGGGTCGAACGATCAGAGTCTTATCTGGAAGGACGGGCGAGGTCTTGGCGAGCTTCCTCGAGGCGCACACGTACAGGTATCCGCAGCTCCGACTGCACATCAGGAGGCACCCGCCGCTGCTGCTGACTATGACTATGAGCCAGATCCAGACCTGCGCTGGCAGATTTCAGAGCTTGATCGGACCATCCAGCATGATCTTCATTTGAAGAGCTCTGGCGAGAGGAGATCCGGTCTGGGTTTCAGGCTTTCGACCGCAGATTGCTGGCGGTCGAGTCTGACGTCTCTGGGGTCCGCTCCAGGCAGGAGACATGGCATGAGGAGTGGCGCAGTTGGGCAGCTGGTCATCCATACCAGCCTTCATCTACTGGAGCTGTGCCCTCCGACAGTACTGCCCCGGGGTCCTTTGTACCTGATGATGACACGATTGATGACCCTATGCAGGCTGACCCCCCGGCCGACGATTGACTATGGATGTACTCTATCTCTGCCTGTGACTTGCATTTGACTATTTTATTGCTCTGACTTTATGGTTGTATGCATATGCTCTGACTATCATATTTGGCTTTGTGCTGTATTCGACTTGACTTTGATGTTGTGTTATGCATCTGACTTTATGACTATCTTCTTGTATGACTTGCCATATTATGCTTACTGTTAGTTCATATGTCTGGTCATATGATAGATATCTTCATGTATGCCTTGCTATATTATGCATTGCTATGCTTATTATTACTCCATGTTCATATGATACATATGATTGGTTTGCCATGCTTTATATTTGTCATATGGTTTCATATGCTTTCAAAATTCAATCATACCTTTGGTGTTTTGGGATAACCCCTAGGATTGAGGGGGAGGTTTTATTTTTAAACTTAACAACCCCTCTAGACCTTTTTCGGTGTTTGACAAAGGGGGGAGTGTGGTTAGTTAAGTTTAGGATGATTACAAACTTAATTACTGTAGGGGGAGGATCCTGATTCCCCTATGAGTGTGAAATTTGCAACTATTGATTTCAAATCCCTAAACTTAAATCGGGTTGTCAAACAACAAAAAGGAGGAGATTGTTGATGCAGTCTGACCCTGATTGTTGTTTTGGTGTTGACACCGATTTTAGTTTAGGTTGATGAGATGATTATGACTAAGTCCTGGTCAGGGACTGGGCTTTGGATGAATGAAAAGTCCTAGCTTGGAGGGCTAGGTGTGGAAAGTCCTAGCTTAGAGGGATAGGTGTGTAAAAAGTCCTAGCTTGAAGGGCTAGGTGTGGAAAGTCCTAGCTTGGAGGGCTAGTTGTGTAAAAAGTCCTAGCTTGGAGGGCTAGGTGTAAAAAGTCCTAGCATGGAGGGCTAGGTGTGAAAAGTCCTAGCTTGGAGGGCTAGGTGTGAAAAGTCCTAACTTGGAGGGTTAGGTGTGAAAAGTCCTGGCTTGGAGGGTCAGGTCCTAGCCTGGAGGGCTAGGTTGGATGAAATCCTGACTTGGAGGGTCAGGTCCTAGCTTGGAGGGCTAGGTTGGATGAAATCCTAGCTTGGAGGGTCAGGTCCTAGCCTGGAGGGTCAGGTCCTAGCCTGGAGGGCTAGGTGGATGAAATCCTGGCTTGGAGAGTCAGGTCCTAGCATGGAGGGCTAAGTTGGATAAAACCCTGGCTTGGAGGGCCAGGTCCTAGCTTGGAGGGCTAGGTTGAAGTCTCGGTGAGTGAGACTGGGCATGGAGTCTTGGTCCGGGGGACTGAGCACGAGTCAGGGGAGGCTGGGAGCCAGTTATCTTGACTTAGAGTGGGTTTGGCCTTGCCCGGATCGGTCTGGTGACCGATCAAGGAAGTTGGCACGGTGTTCCCTCATGGATCGGTCTGGTGACCGATCCAGCGATGTCTGATCGGTCTGGTGAACGATCAGGGAACATACGGTAACTTTGGCAAACCTACTGATCGACTTCTGATCGGTCTGGTGACTGATCAGGGAGCATACAGTGAGTTTGGGAACTTTACTAATCAACTCTTGATCGGTCCGGTCACCGATCAGGGATACTGTTCGGATCGTTTTGGTGAACGATCAAACGTCGCGGACTTCTCACTATAACCGATCAGGTTAGAGCCTGATCGGTCGAAGGGTGGCCTGATCGGTCACCAGTCCGATCAGGCCACATCCTGATCGGTCTGGGGACCGATCAGGAGGTTTGGACTGTGAAGCTGGGAAATCACCCTCCAAAGGGGTGGATCGGTCTGGTGACCGATCCACGACTTGGGATCGGTCCCAGAGAAGTCACGATTTCTGATTACGCATTGGGGACCGATCAGGATGGAGCCTGATCGGTCTGAACCTAGCCTGATCGGTCTGGAGACCGATCAGGAGTCACTCTGATTGGTCCGGTGACCGATCAGTAGCTAGCAGCTTTAATTCAAAAACGCTATCAGAGCTCTGATTACGTCTGTTTCTCTACTGATTCGCTACTGATCTCTGCTCCTAACATCTGATTGTTGATACTCCATTGATTTGCTGAGCTAATGAGCTGCTAAGTGTGCAGGTTACTCAGGTTTACTTCAAGGGAGTCAAATTGAGGCTTTTGCTACGACAGATTGGGCAGGTTTCCATCTCAGGTTGCAACGGATGCTGGCGCTGCTGGAGCTGCTGACTGGGGCTCGACTGAGGGAAGCTCAGGGAGTCCAGGAGAGCTTAGTGGTAGGTGAGCAGTTGCAGTTGAGTAGCTGGGAGCTGCAGAGAGGTGGTTGTGACCTGGCGATCAGTGGGAGAGGCTTAAGGGCTTGGTAGCGATGAAGCCTCAGAAACACTTGATCACTTCTTGCAACAAGCTTTGCTCCATCACTTTGCAAACACTCTGATTCTTGGAGCAACATACTTGAGCACTTGGAGGAAACAAGAAGCCTGACGAGTCCATCAGCAAGAAGACACGAAGAAGGGAGTTCTTGCGTGAGATCTGTGCTGAGTGGAGTTCGGGAGAAATTCTCTTGTGTTCCTTTGGTTCCTAGTGTTTTGTAAGCCTTCTTGTTTCACTGTTCTTAACTTCATTATTTCTGTGAAACACTGTGGAGAGGTTTCTCCACCGAGAAGGAGGTTCCATTTGATATCCGGATTTTCCGGGGCTTGATCTGCCGACGATCAAGGGATCGCCCACCTCACGGGCACGCTAAGGAGTAGGGGCAAGTTATCCCCGAACCTTGTAAACCCTCCTTGTTAGCGATCTTGTTTGTTGCTTTAGTTTGTTTTTGTTTCCTGCGTTTCTGCATTTCTCTTTTTCCATTGTTTTCGCTGCTGTGCTACTAACCGTCCCCTAAAGTGAAAGAAGTTTGTGTCTGACTATATTCACCCCCCTTCTCTAGCCATCCAAGTTCCAACAGTATGATGCAAGACTTGATTACAAATAAAAGCCTGATTTTCAGCCTATTTAATGTTTTGGCATGTTGACATGTATAAAGTGTTCTAAATTATAGACTTTGTAAATAGGTTGTAGGTCAGCTTAGGTCAAGAACAAAGACTATAATAGGCTATAAGCCAGGATTAAGCCATTTTGTTAATATACAGGCCTGGTCTATGAAGACAAAAGTCTGGCCTGACCTGACCTATTTTCATCCCTGATGCCAGGCTAGTCAAACAAAGGAAAAGGGATTTCAGTGTTGACCAGAAGAAAGTCATCCGAGTGGAGATAGATAAACTCCTGGAAGTAGGGCATATTAGAGTAGTATAATTCCCAACTTGGCTAATTAATGTAGTGTTAGTGGCAAAACTAGAAAATAAGTGGTGAGTATGCATTTACTTCATATATCTGAAAAAAAACTTGCCCGAAAGACTGCTACCCCCTCCATTGGATCAACTAAATAGTAGACTTCACCTCAGGAAGCAAGATAATTTGTATGTTGGATTCCTATCAGATTATCATCAAGTTCCTCTCGCTCAGGAGGATTAGGAGGAGAAGGTATGCTTCATTACATCTGACAATGCTTACTGTTATAAAGTTATGTCATTCGAACTAAAAAATGTAGGGGTGACTTAACAATGGTTGATGAACAAAATCTTTCAAGACCAAATCGGAAGAAATATTAAAGTGTACGTCAATGACATGCTCATCAAATCCGCTCGGACAGCTAATTTGGTTGCAGACATGGAGGAAACCTATGGCACCATGCGAAGATATGGGTTGAAGCTGAATCCCACCAAGTGCCTATTTGGAGCAAGAAGCGACAGATTCCTCGGCATATGGTAAATGAGTGGGGCATCGAGGCCAACTCAAACAAAGTTAAAGCACTATTGGACATGCTCCCACCTCACAACCTAAAAGAAGCCCAGCGATTGACCAATCGGATTACAATGTTGTCCAAATTCATATCACGGTCCACTGATCGGAGCTTCCCGTTTTCAAGACACTATGCAAAGCCGCCAAGTTCTAATGGGGTTTTGAGTGTAACAAGGTCTTGAAGGAACTCAAAGAATACGTGGCTAGTCTTTCTATCTTAGCTATAAGCTTGAAATCGAAGAACCGCTTTACATGTGTTTGTCCACCACTAAAGGCACAGTAGGAACTATCATGGCGAAACAATGTAACACGGAACATCAACCAGTGTACTTTTTCAGTCATCTATTAAAAGATGTTGAGTGCCTCTGCACCGCACTAGAGAAGTTGGCATATGCTCTTGTCTTGTTTGCTCGGAGATTAAGATCATACTTCTTGGCCCACACCATTATGGTGCTCACCAATTCTACTCTAAGTCGAGTACTCGTCAATCCAGAAGCTTTAGGGAGATTGATTAAATGGGCAACTAAGTTAAGTGAATATGATATATAATATCAATCAGGACAGTTATAAAAGTACAAGCCCTAGCAAATTTCCTAAGCGAGTTTTAAAATAAGGAGTCGAATGACACCTAGAGGGTTTACGTTGACGTTATATCTGCTCGGCAAGGTAGTGGCATCAGGATTCTTCTAATTTCACCAAAGGAAGATATGATGTAGCTTTTAGTTCGGCTTGATTACCGAGCCACCAACAACAAAGCAAAATATGAGGCTCAATAGTTGATCTGTAACCTACTATGCATGTGGGAGATTCCCGAGTGCTAATCTACTCGGATTCGTAATTAGCAACTCAACATATTGCTGGCAAATTTGCCATTAATAATGAATGGCTCAGAATGTATGCAGAAGCCTATGAAAACCTGAAGGCAGGATTTCAAGAAGTAACACTACGACATATCCCTCGAGAAGACAACAAGAAAGCAGATGAACTGGCAAAGCTAGCTGGCTCTCTCACATCGTGAATCCTTAAAAAGCCAGTTGAACAAACACTATTGGTGGCACATATAGAACAACAAACTAGTTTGGAGTTGCAGGATGATTGGCGGACTCCTTTTATCTCCTTTTTACAACAGGGAAGCACCCCAACCGAGCCAAAGCAAGCAAGGTTGTTCAAAAAAAGAATCACCCGGTTTACTCTCATAGGAGATCAACTATACAAACGAGCATTTTCCTGACCTTTACTAAAATTTTTGGTGTCGAAGGACATCGAGTATGTGTTGCAAGAAGTTTATAGAGTCTCTTGTGGCAGGCATGTGGGAGGCCAATCGGTTGCTCAGAAGATACTGCTAGCTAGTTATTTTTGGCCTACGCTATAGCCTGATGCAACTCGAATTATGGCTACTTGCTTGTCCAGTCAGAAATACCAAAATCTCTCTCATCGCCCGACCAAGCTGCTAAAAACATCTATGGTATTTTATCTGTTCGACCTATGGGGAATTGATATAGTCGATTCCTTCCCCAGTGGATTACTTTTCCAAATGGGTGGAGGCAAAAGCTTTAGCTAAGATTACGGAGAAGACAATTATCAAGTTTTTATGCAAAATATCCTATACCAATACAGGATCCCCCATAAGCTCGTTTCGGATAATGGAAGACAATTTCAAAGAAGGAAAATTCAAGAATGGTGTGCCAAATATGATATCATTCAAGCCTTCATCTCAGTAGCCTACCCACAAAGCAACGACAAAATGGAGGTTACCAATCGGGAGATCATCAGGAGGTTACCAATCAAGTTACCAATCCGATCGATCATCAGGAGGTTACCAATCAAGTTACCAATCTGATCGGTGATAGTTGTATGATCAAAGATAATGTAAATCGGCATCGGATGGAACTGGACATGGTTAGCGATCAAGAGATAACACAACCATTCGGATCATGAGTGTTGTGTGGGAAATAAAAAAAATAAAGGATATTATAGATTAAGACGACTTTGAGAAAATTTTCCGTTTAAATTTTCGTCGATATTTAGAGAGCTCAATAAATCCCTAAAATAATAACTGAAATTTTGATCCATTTTGTTCTAAATTTTTATATGTAATATTTTTTTATGATAGAAACATAGATAAAATAAGTTGAAATTTATTATATAAATATGTTAGGACTGGTATTTGCAAGAGGAGAGTGAATAGTTTCATTCACCTCTTCGAAGATGACTTGCAGCGGAAACTCGAAGTAAAGATCTTTACAATGCCAACACTTGGATTTTACTTGGTATTCTTTTGCTTGAGGTGACTAATTTAAAGATCCACTCCTCACTCACAGATCGACTATTAAACCTTCTCGAAAGTTGATAAGCCTCATACAAGCACAAACACACGAATACAATAAGAATAACAAAATACACAAGCAAAAAATGAAAATAAGCATCTTATACCGAAATCTTGCTTAGTTTGCTATCTGGTTACTTGGAAATGTCCCTTTATTGGTTAGAAATGCAGCAACACTTCATTTTTAACTTCTCAAGAATCGATAGCTCATAGTGTCCATGAGAACCCTTTTCTAGGGTTCGCTTGGGTTGGAAAAATACCTCTTAATGGATTAGTCTTATCCTTAAGCGATTGCCACATCAGATCAATTATTCAAACATGCAGAATGACTCTTGTTTACCCATCTAATCATTGGTGAGTTATACCAATCGAATATCAACTTCTAATCAATTAACATAATCGATTCAGAAGCTTTCTGTTCTCATGAAAAACACTTCAATCAATTAGCCTAATCGATTGACCTATGCTGAATTGATTAGCAACCTTTCTGTATTTTTGTGAAATGATTCCCAATCAATAATGTCCTAAATGATTCCAACAGTTCTCTATTCACGAGATATCATACCCAATCGATTGCTCTAATAGATTGGTATTGCGGAATCGATTGAGCAATTGATTCCTGCACCTTCCATGCTCTCGCAAAAATGCTCTTAATCAATTACACTCGAAATTTGAGTTTAGGATTTCTTTGCCCAATATCCGATCAACCATGATCTATTGGGACTTTTCGTTACCAGCATCCGGTCATCCTTGACCTGCCAGGACTTCTTCACCAAGTATTCGGTCAACTCTTGCTTGGACTTTCCATCTCATGTCAACTTCCTATTAAACTTTTAATTATCAAATGTCTAATCAACCTTTGACCAACTTAGAATTTTCCCTTACTTAGCCATGCTAGGGCTTCCATTTTCAAGTTCTCAACTAGGTCTTCATGGCATAGCCTCACTAGGAATTCTACTATTTAGTTCCCAACTAGGTTTTCATTGTCTAGCTCTATTAAGACTTCCACTACCTAGTTCCTAATTATATTTTTACTACTTAGCTCCGCTAGGATTTCCATTTCCTAGTTCCCAACTAGACATTCATTGCCTAGCAATGCTAGGACTTTTACGACCTAATTCCCAACTAAATTTTCCCACTACCTAGCTTACAGTTAGGACTTTCTCACATCGTTATGTATCTAGTCAACCTAATCTGCTTGATCTCTTTCTCACATAGTATCTAAATATCGAAATTAAAACTCAAGCTTAAGCTAACCTGAATTTAGTCAACTTAATCAACCTTCTCTCGAGGGAGGACGATTACACCGATGTATATATAGAAAAAAATAAATATTATCCAACATTTTAAAATTTGAACATTAGCAACATTTACAAATTTTTCCACAACCCACCCATTGATAAATACATTGAATTAAAAAAAAAATAAAAATTAAGTATAAAACAATGTTGCAGCCGTTAGTCGTACAACTCAATTTATTATTATTTTTTTAAAAAAAAATTATCGGATAAAATTTTTTATCAGATGATTTCTAATATTAACAAGGTGTAAAATTATCATCCTAGGTCATAGTTTCGGAAGTACAAATCGATTTTAAATTGTATAAAATTGATTTTCGTAGTATGATCATAATAAAATGGTAAGAACGGACAGAATCAAATAATCAAATCAGAGTAGAATCGGAGAAAGTTTTGAAAGGTCATAACTGTTGATTCGGATTAAACCATGAGTAATATATTAAATCAAAATTTATTCAAGGATCTATAGTTAATTTCAAGTTTAAATTCTAAAAACCTTTAAAGTTTTGTCAGACACTAATTTTTTTTACTTTTTTATTTTTTTTTATTTTTTAATTCGGGTTAAAATTTTAAGATTCTTTAAACATTTATTTAGTTATTTTTAATTAATTTTTTATTAATAATATTCATGAATTTTTAGATGTATATATCTAATGGATTACTCTTTAAATTGAATCATTTTATAATTAAAGAAATATTTTTAAGTTAAATGTGATTATTATTACAGTAAATTATAGAAAACTCCCCAATCCCTATTTGGTTTTTACATGCACTCTCCATTTGATATTTTCTTTACATTCACTCCCTGATGGATTGAGTATAAAGAGTGAAAATTAAGTATAAAGTGTAAAGATTTAAGTATAAAAGAGTGAAAGTTAAGTATAAAAGAGTGAAAATTGAGTATACAGTTTTTTGATGTGGTGGATGCAATCTTACATACTCAAATTTCTAACTTGTATACTCAATTTCTTCAAATAATACTCATAAAGCTGTCTTGTCAATCCCATCAGGGACTGCATGCAAAGAAAAAAGTGGATAGGGAGTGCATGCAAAGATGGATTTGAGATTAGGGAATTTAGGAAAATTTCACCTTATTATTATTGTTATTATTATATTAATAGAAATTTTATATTTTTTCATTTTAAAAATTTTTATTAGGATTGTAATTTTTATGATTCAATCCCGACTAATCCAATTCGGATTCCAAATCAATTCGGCACAGATCGCTGTTCTATAAATCTTGATCCACAAAGATGCCGATTGTTGTGGATGATTTAAGAAACTGAGTATAATTTTTGACATGATCGAATGCACCCGTTACACCTTTGAATCGCTCGACGACGTTATCATGCTCGCATCAATTAACGGCTCCGACGAAGGACGGTACCGATACCACTCCGGCAAACACATCAGCGATTCGAAATTCAAAAAATTCGCCAGCTGTCGCTGTACGTAACGCTCAACCCTCATCTAGCGTCGTCACGTGGCCCCTTTCGTAGCGTTTAATGCGTACAAATAACCACACGTTAAAAACCCACCCGTTTTCGCCCTCACTTGTCTTATTCGTATTTATTTCTCACCGATATATTGCTCCGTCGTGCCCACGTCGCAATTGGATCCGCACACTGCCGTCCAGATACAATCGGACGGCCATAATCACCTCTGCCATGCTTAGCTTTCCGGATAAGCTTCGGAGCGGGAGTACAGACGCTGGAAGTTGGTAACGTCTTTACCGTGACGATGGCTCTGCGCCTGAATTCCTGGAAGCAGGGAATACAATTGGCTGTACGACAGCTGTTCGATGACGTCAACAATAAAAAACTAACGCTACTCGAATACAACTCCCAGGCGGGCTAGGAACAGGCCCAAGGAGAAGCAGCGATTTCGATTCGTGGGTACCTGTGCGAGTCGATTATTGGGCGTACGGGTGCGGCAAAACGGTACGGGCATAAAACCACTCACGCTTTCGCTTTGCCAGCTAGCGAGGCGTCAGAGACGAACAGCTGGAGTCCACACGCGCCATCATGGCATTGGCAGTTCTTTAGACTCCGGCCTTTTGAGTGGGGAGGGCGACGGGACGAAACCGGGCCCCGTTTGACGGGCCCACCTGAAATTTCCTGCTTTCCTGCAACGGCTACTTCGTCCCGTGTGGCGTCCTCGTCGTGGCGCTAGTGAGGGGCCCGTCCTACGTGGCCCCCTGCCTTCCGCTTCAAGCCATTGGGGACTTGCTATAAAAGAGGGGAACTGCAGCAGACGCTCATTGAATCCGAGAAGCTTCTGTGCTCGCCTTGTCTCATCGTCGTCTTCGATTCTCGTATCGGATCAATGGACGCACGCAATGGACGCTTGGGTTGGTTAGCAATGGCAGTATGGGTGTCGGTGAGTGCGTTGCGAGCGCAGAGCTCCAAGTTTGACGAGCTCGTGCAGCCGAGCTGGGCGACCGACCATGTAATCCGCGACGGCGAGCTTCTCAAGCTCAAGCTCGACAACACCTCCGGTTGGGGCTCTAGTTTCTTTTCTGTCTCTTTTCTTTCCATTACTCTGTGGTTGTTCTTATTTGTTTTGCATGGTCTCAGGCTCTGGATTCGCCTCCAAGAGTAAGTATCTCTTCGGCAAGGTCACCGCGGAGCTCAAGCTCGTGGAAGGGGACTCCGCCGGAACTGTTACCGCGTTCTATGTACTGATTCCGAGCTCAATTGCACGTAATGCACGTGAACTTTGTGAAAAGATTCGATTTTCATGGTGTTTTGGGCTCGCAGATGTCATCGGAGGGGGCGAACCACCACGAGTTCGACTTCGAGTTCCTGGGGAACAGAACAGGGGAGCCGTACCTGGTGCAGACGAACCTCTACATCAATGGAGTCGGAAACCGAGAGCAGCGGATGGACTTGTGGTTCGATCCCGCCGCCGATTTCCATGCGTATTCCATCCTCTGGAACCCGCAGCAGGTGGTGTTCCTCGTCGACGACACGCCCATCCGCGTGCTCTCCAACCGCGCGGCCTCGCGCAGCGGCATTGCGTTCCCCGGCGACCAACCGATGGGCGTCTACAGCTCCATATGGAACGCCGACGACTGGGCCACCGAGGGCGGCCGGGTGAAGACCGACTGGTCCCACGCGCCCTTCGTGGCCACGTTCCGCAGCCTCCGCATCGACGGCTGCGAGTGGGCCCCCGGCGCGGAAGGTGCGGCGGAGCTGCGGCGGTGCAGCGCCAGCGAGCGGGGGAAGGAGGGGCGCTACTGGTGGAAGGAGAAGGAGATGGAGGTGCTCACGGTGCACCAGAGCCACCAACTCATCTGGGCGCGCGCCAACCACTTGGTCTACGACTACTGCAGCGATCCCGGCCGCTTCCCGTCGCAGCCACCGGAGTGTAGCAAATAAATTAACCCCGGCCCACTTTCAAATTTCATGTAACTACACAATCTCTCTCAGTCGCCTGCTCTGGCGAACCTCTGGTTCATCTTCTTCTTCATCATCTCCTCCTCTTCTGTTCGCCGTTAATGTGCACTGTTCTCTCTTCCAATGGATGTGTAAGAAAGTTTAGGGAATTGGGAAAGCTTGTCTCCATTCGATTGTTGAGTCGCGAAAATGCACAGCATTAGGAAGACAGTCGTAAAAAATTCTTTTTTTCTGCTTTAAAAGGATTAAAAGTGGTACAATTCACAAGAAGAACAATGCTGTGGCACGAAAGCAGAAAGCTCGCATCTTTATTCTTTGGGTATGGAAACAGTAAGCCACAACGCATCATCTGCTAAATTAAATGTAACCTGTCTTTTTTTTCTGATTTTTATATAGCAAATGCCATTTTTTTTTTTGGCTGCAAATGAAATCAACAATGATAATGGAAAGCCATAAAAGATTTTCATTTTGTGTTTTCTAAAAATATCTTTAAAGAAACATTTCAGTGAGATTTATTATCATCCACTATCATTATGGGAAGATGTTTTGGATCTCCAACGAGAGGCCAAAAGAAGCTTAAAGCTATTGGTGGAGTCTTTGACCACATCACTCAACAACTACAATTATTTGATTAGATTTAATAAAATCTGAATTAAACTAAGAACATGATGGCAGGAAGGAACCTTTACACCCATCAAGAGAGGTCTCCACAAGCTGAAACATTTGCAAGAACAATGCAAATGTACAAGTGATTAATCAATTGGAAGATGCTTGATTCTGATCATGAATCAGAGAATAACGAAGGCAGATAGAATATGTTTGGTTTGTTCCCAAGGAAGGAGCATCGTGTTATCGATCATCAGGAGACAAGATGGCGGCTAAACAAAGTTTAAGATGAAACCAATATGTCAAGCAAATCTAAGCCTATTTACTTCTAAATAATCTCTCTTATTTCTTTATAGAGTATCTTTAAATTGCAATCTCCATCCAATTGACCATCCCTTTCCCTCATGCCTCCAAATCCAACTGTCCTCATTAACTCAAACCTCAAATCCCAATCACATTCCAATCATTACCCAAAACCCATAATTTTCTCCAATTAACAAATTCTAAAATCACTAATAATTAATTCCTCTCCTTCCTCTTCCTTCTCTATATAATCCTTCGACCTCTTCAGGGTTCCTCCAAGAATTTTTAGAGCTCCGACAAATTAAATGGCTCGCCACTTCCTCCTCTTCCTCCTCGCGGCCTTCCTCTGTTTCCTAGTCGCACTGGCCGCTGCTCGGCCGGCGCCGACGGAGACTCAGGAGTTGTCAGAGGAGTCGCGCTTCGCCGCTGCGCCGGCCAGCCGGTCTTCGGAGCTGCAGCACCACCGGCGGGCGCCGGACAGGTCGATTGCCGGAGCCGAGGTGATACTTGGAGGCCTGGCCACTGCAATCTTTGGAGCCATTTTTGCCTACATCAGAGTCACAAGAAAACATAGCAGTACTGAAGAGAATTGCAAGGCTTGAATAAATTTTAAAGGATGCTCAATCTTTCATCTTCTTCTGGTGCCTGTTCTTGGTGAACTGATCGCAAACCACAAATATATATTTCATTGTGTATAAATGGAATTAAGTTTCCAAACCAAAACCGATGACTATAAATTTAGATTTTCCAGTGATGTTGGAGTATATATTGATATTAATTATAGTTTACTGAAATCCTTCGTTTCGATACAAATATATATTCCAAATTTTTTATTTAATTTCCAGCCAGTTTTACCCAATAATTGTGTTTTTAATTCATTTTTATTAAGAAGAAAGATTTGACAATAAATAATCAGATTCTGCTATATATCCAGAGCTGAAAAGTAGACAAGACTGCCGCTCCAGCTGGGCGTTGGTCCCACGCACTTACCATATGCATGCATGGCTGCATCCGTGCAGACGTGCATGTATCTATTCAATCTCGTCAGGCTAGTGTTCGAGACATTCGTTATTATAAAATAAATATTATTATAATAGTTAAAATTTTGAATATTAATAAAATTAAAAAAATATTCTCCCGATGATATATATATTTTATAGAGTGTACAAGTATAACAATCGAATTACCATTCGAAGATAATGATAATTGCCTATACACTAAATTGGACTTGAGACCAGATCTAAGACATGTTTAATTTGGATAAAGAATAATAAAAAATCTGTGATTTCTATCAAAATAAATTTGGAAAACTATGCGCATGTCTGACGGGATTTTAATATGAGACCTCATCGTCTGAGCCTCCGTCGTAACCACCAAGCTACAGCCTCATTGTGTTTCAATTTATCAATTATGATTTATCAATTTATCAATGATCATGGTATCGATTTATGTGGACCAAATCAGATTCTAACTTTTGTTATAATTATCTTGGGAATGTCTAATTAATTAGAGGATACTATATTTATTAAATAGGATAGAAATCAATTCTTGACGGACATATTTAGAGAAAAACTCCTTCTACCTCTTAATTTATCTCATTTCATATCATTGACCTTTATCATGATAGACAGTTGTCACTAAAAATTTAAGGGGGCGTTTGGTTTGTGTCATTTCCCATTTTTATTTTCCAGAAAACCGTATTATCTAGTTTTCTGGAAAATGACTTTTTTTCATTCTCCAGTTTTCCAGAAAACGCTATGTTTTTTTCTGGAAAACAAAGTTGAAAAATGCAAACCAAACATGTTTTTCAGAAAATCGCATTTTCTACAGAAAATGAAAATGAAAAACAGACTGAAAAATGCAAACCAAACGCCCCCTTAGATTAATTCCTAATTAATAGTTCAGTTTCTTTCCTATAGTATATATTTCGGCATTTTACTAAAGAGCATACTCAAGAATTGGTATTTATTAAAAGACGTACTATGGTTTCCTTGTTACCAAAGGGTGTATCTATTTTAGTGAACTTCCTCTTATACCCTTCCTGCCAAATACTGCATGTCTTTCTCTTTCTCATTCTCTTTCTCAGTAACGAATTCCGAGACAATTTAACATGCTTTTTCAGACTTTTTATTTTAAAATAATATATTATGAAATCCGCTAAAAGAAGTAAGGTAAAGAAATAAAAAATATTTCAATTAAAAAAATATCTCTTCCAACGTGATTGAAAAATATAAAGAGATGATTTATTATATTTGATTAATATAAATTAATATATTAAATAATATTTAATAAATATATTAATATATAAAAAAACCTATCAAAATACGTAATTTCATATTCAAACATAGGATCTAAAATCGCGCTAGGAGGGCCTGAATACATTTTCAGGCCCTAGGAGTTGATTTTATAAAGTTGAAATCAACTGATTTCAGACTCTGCGTCGGCTTGAAATCATGTGTTATAATAAGTTTTTTTACGTAAGCCTAAAACGTAAAGAAACATCCCTTTATATTTCTAAAATCACAATAAAAATCGCTGAGAAAGACTACCTTACGTGAGCTCAGAAATAAGAAACATCTCTTTTACAAAATTATCACAATATTGAATTCAGAAATATTTTCTGAACAAGGAGCTCTCATCATTTTACAGGAGGTGATAATTTGATTTTTTTTTAAAAAAATGTCAATCTAATACTTCTATTAATTTAAAACGTCATTTTTATGTTTTACTTTGAAAAAGCGTCATTTTTATGTTTTTCTCAGCGATTTTTATTGTGATTTCAGAAATATAAAGAGATGTTTCTTTATGTTTCAGGCTTACGTAAAAAAACCTATCATAACACATCATTTCAAGCCGACGCAGGATCTGAAATCAGTTGATTTCAACTTGATAAAATCAACTTCTACAATTATTTATCAACTTGATAAAATCAACTTGATAAAATCATCATTTCAAGTTGATATTTATCAACTTGATTCTACAATTATTTCTATATAAATGACAGTGAAACTTGATAAAAATTAATTTTTATAAAAATTAATTCCTTACAGATTCTGTATCAACTTGATTTTAAAAAACTATCAGTGGGTTTATAAATTATGTTGCAATAGGAATTTTTTAGGTCTATCAGTGGGTTTTCACCAAAACCCACTGATGGACCTACGATATTTGGATTTCATAAAACTCAATATCAATAGTTAGAGTTGAGCTAGGAGATGATATTTTTGGTGTCCAAACTTCTAATGATTATAAATTATGTTGCAATAGGAGTTTTTTAGGTCTATCAGTGGGTTTTCACCAAAACCAACTGATGAACCTAGGATATTTGGATTTCTCAAAACCCAATATCAATAGTTAGAGTTGAGCTAGGAGATGATATTTTTGGTGTCCAAACTTTTAATGATTATAAATTATGTTGCAATAGGAGTTTTTTAGGTCTATCAGTGGATTTTCACTAAAACCCACTGATGGACTTAGGATATTTGGATTTCTCAAAACTCAATATCAATAGTTATAGTTTTGCTAGGAGATGATATTTTTGGTGTCCAAACTTTTAATGATTATAAATTATGTTGCAATAGGAGTTTTTTAGGTCTATCAGTGAGTTTTCACCAAAATCCACTAATGTTCTCATACCGTATCAATTGGCACAGAACGATGCAGCAACAATGTAGAATCATAGCTTGTTTTAGTAAATCATCCTTATATCTTTAATTTTACTGATGAATATATATTATTATCTCCCTTAATTATATTTTTTTATATTTATTAATTTTACAAACCCATGCAGGTCCTAGTTCTGAAATCAACTGATTTCAGGTCCTGCGTCTGCCTGAAATCATATGTTATCATATGTTTTTTACGTAAGTTTGAAACGTAAAGAAACATTTCTTTATATTTCTGAAATCACAATAAAAATCATTGAGAAAGACATAAAAATGACGTTGTTTCAAAGTAAAACATAAAAATGACGTTTTAAATTAATAGAAGTATTAGATTAACATTTTTTTAAAAAAAATCAAAATAACACCTCCTATAAAATTATGAGAGCTCCTTGTTCAGAAAATATTTCTGAATTCAATATTGTGATAATTTTGTAAAAGAGATATTTCTTATTTCTGAGCTCACGTAAGGTAGTCTTTCTCAACGATTTTTATTGTGATTTCAGAAATATAAAGAGATGTTTCTTTACGTTTCAGGCTTACGTAAAAAAACCTATCATAATACATGATTTCAAGTCGACGCAGAGTCTTAAATCAGTTGATTTCAACTTGATAAAATCAACTCCTAGGGCCTGAATACATTTATATTCAGACCCTCCTAGTGCGATTTTAGACCATGCGTTTGAATATAAAATTACGTGTTTTGATAGATTTTTTTTATATATTAATATATTTATTAAATATTATTTAATATATTAATTTATATTAATCAAATATAATAGATCATCTCTTTATATTTTTACAATCACATTGGAAGAGATATTTTTTTAACTGAAATATTTTTATTTTTTACCTTACTTCTTTTAGCCGATTTCATAATATATTATTTTAAAATAAAAAGTCTGAAAAAGCATATTAAATTGTCTCAGAATTCGTTACTGAGAAATAGAAAGAGAAAGAAAAAGAAAAAGACATGCAGTATTTGACAGGAGGAGTATAAGAGGAAGTTCACTAAAATAGGCGCGCCTTTTGGTAATAATGAAATCATGGAACGCCTTTTGGTAAATATCAATTCTTGAGTACGCCCTTTGGTAAAAAGTCATATATATTTATCATTAGATTAATAGTTATTCATGATTTAGCCTCTTTTATATAATTTTATCATGATCTGTGAGAATTTCTAAGACGAACATTGTCATATTTTTCGTCATAAAAACATATGGTTAAAAACAATGAACTTAAATATATTATACTATAATATAATATCTATTCAATCTCTCCTATCGACCCAATGCAAACGGTTTTTGATAATTTATCAAAACAAAAACTTATATAGATTTCTGAATTTATCAAAGACGTACGCTACATTAATATTTATCAAAAAATATATAAAATTATGTATTTTTCTTATTTAACTCTCCTGTCAAATTTGACCCCTTTTTTTCCTTCTCTATTCTCTCTCTCTCAATGTATACCTGCATAAATGTTCATTAAGTCTGATATAAACATGATATAATTCATATCAAGTCTAAAGTAAAATTTAGAATCGATTTTTCTCAAAATAATTTAACATCTCCGAAGAAGTTGAAATATGCAAGGAGAACACCATTGGACTTGTTACAATCTCAGAGCTCCTCGGGACATGAAATAGGTTTACTTCGGCTTCTCTGGAGATGTTAAATTGAAATAAAGAAGAATTGTCCAGAAAATCGACGTTGTATTTGATATGATTCCATATTTGGCCTAACGTGGGCCTGACATTGGGATTGATATAGAATCATATCAAGCCCAACTTGGGGTTTTTTTTATCGATTTTTTCTTATTTCAATCTAACACATTTAGAGAAACTGAAATAAATAATTAATAGTATATTCGAACTCTTTACCATCTCAGAAATCTATAAGAACTGAAATAGATACAATCAAATTCTTTGGGTCCTTTAGTAGGTTTTGACCGAAGCCCACTAATGGGGCTAATATTGAATCATATCAGGCTTAACGTAAGTTTTATCCGATTCTTCCTTACTGAAACTCATTAATTGACTTAAAGAGCTTCGAGTGCACCAATTTCAGTTCCTGTGAATATATGAGATTGCAAGGAGTTCAAATAGGGTATCCATTATTAGCTTTTTAAAGATGTTAAAATATAATAAGAAAGAATCGGTAAAAATCGATAAAAACCCATATTGGACTTGATATTGAATCATATTAGGTCCAACGTGGATTTTTTTTTTCAATTCTTTCTAATCGAAATATGTTGAATGACCTAGAGAGCCCCGATTGCACACATTTCGGTTACTATGAATTTCTGACATTGCAAAGAGTTTAAATATGATATTCATTATTTATTTTAACTTTTTCGAAGATATTAACATGTTATCCAAAAAATTAACTAAATCATAAACGTCGTACGTCATGGGTAAAAATATTAACTAGAGATCTCAGATTACAATCATTTCAAGTCTTGTGAAATTTTAAGGTTGTAAGGAGTTCAACGATGCTGCCTATTACATGTTTAAACTTCTTCAAATATATTAAAATTTTATTAAAAAATTAACTAAAATAATATATTCATATTAAGTTCAGCTTAGACTTGATAAATGTTGAAGTATAATATATATATTTTTAAAGATAAATTCAAAAATTTTAATACCCTCCTGACATTTTGGCATCACTTATAATTATAATTATTTTAAAAGTAAAAAAAATTTAAAAAAAAATAAATATTATCTATTTCATAACTTTTTGACATCACTTTTTAAATTTTTTTGAAATCATTAATGTGTCTCATTCTTTACCTATTTAATCTCGATTGATTTGATGTCTCTCACATCAGCTACAGTTAGCAACACCTGGATGCCATTTCTAATATTCTGGTCTAATTCTTGCTTGGCTTGCAACCCGTTCATTAATTAAATGCTTACGACTTCACCGATGAATAAAAATTTATTATTTTCTATATAATAATTTTTTTTTTAATTTTAAAGAGTTAATAAGGAGAAAACCCTCCAATCGAAACCAACCTTTCTATGCAATCCCAATTTGATAAAATCTTTGTATGCATTCCCTGATAGAATTGACAATGTGATTTTATATGTTATTTTTTTATCAATATAAAAGAATAAAAACTCATATACATTGTAAAGATTTGAGTATATATTTTTTTAGAGTAAGTATTAATTTAAGAAATTTGAATATAAAGTTTTGGTGATCCTTCCTATGATGATCTTGATGCGATGACTCTTCCATCATGATCTTGATGCAAACTCACATACTTAAATTTCTAAATTTTATACTCAATTTTTTTCAAATAATACTCAATCTAAAAGAATTGAATAATGATTGAGAGAGTGAAAATGGGAGAGTGAAAATCATAGTGAATGGCCTGGTACCTTGCATGCACGATCTCCGACGGGTTCACCGTGCCCCCAGGGTATAGTTTGATTCGGGGCGACGGCCGAAGGCCGCCGATGGTATCCAAGCGATAATCGGACGTGTGCATGTAAAGTGTTACATCATGTCACGTCATTCACTATGGTTTTCACTCTCGCATTTTCATTCTCCTATCATTGCTCAAAACAATTATACTGAAATTTTTATAATGTATACTAAAAATTTTACTATATATTGAAACAATGTATACTCAAATTTTTTCAAATAATACTCAAATTTTGAAATTAGTACTTAATCTCAAATAATTTATATTCAAATCTTTATAATATATATTGAATTTTTACTCTTTTATACTAATAAAAAAATAAGATACAAAATTATCTTGTCAATCTCATCAGAGAGTACATATAAAAATTTTATCAAGTGGGGGCTGCATACAAGGTCAATTTCGATTTGGACCGTTTTTATCAATTTTCCCAATTTTAAATTACAAATCGTATCCATCTCTATTATAAATCATAAATCATAATATAATATTATTTTTATAAATTTATATTTTTTTAATTTTAAAAAATAATATAAATTTAAAATTTTCATTATTATTTTTTAATTACAAACTTTAACATTAACTATTCAAATTTATTTACTAATTTTTTTATTTTATAAATCTTTTATATATTTTACATTTGAAATGTCCTTCCTAATTCTAAATTATTGACTACATAAGCTCCCATTGATCCATCCGAGTAGTATCCAGATTTTTGTCATCGAGTGAGTTATAAGTGGGACTGCTCACACGCACCTACCAATCACTTGGCCTGACCGGGCGTGGCTGCCCATGATCCCAATGGTCCACCCGAGCGATATCCACACTTTCGCCATTGAGAAAGTTATAAATGGGTATGCTCCCATGCATCCACTGACCTCAAGGTCCGACCAGACATGGTTGCCCATGATCCCAATGGTTCGCTCGAGTGGTGTCTAGACTCTTGGTATCAAGCAAGTTATAAGTGTGTCTGCTCCCACGCATCCACCGACCTCAAGGCCTGACCAGATGTGGCTGCCCACAATCCCAATGGTCCGCCCGAGCCATGTCCAAACTCTCGCCATCAAGGGAGTTATAAATGGGCTTGCTCCCACGCATCCACTGACCTCAGGGCCCGACCGGACGTGGCTGCTCATGATCCTAATGGTTCACCCATGCAGTGTCCAGGCTCTCGCCATCGGGCGAGTTATAAGTGAGTCTGTTCCCTCGCACCCACTGACCACCGAGGCCGACCGGGCGTGGCTACCCATGCTCCCAATGGTCCGCTCGAGCGGTATATAGACTCTCGCCATCGAGCGAGTTATAAGTGGGTCTGCTCTCACATACCCACCGACCTCCAGACCCAACCGGACGTGGTTGCCCACAATCCTAATGGTCTGCCCGAGCGGTGTCTAGACTTTCACCATCGAACGAGTTATAAGTGAGTCTGCTCCCACGCATTCGCCGATATCAGGGCCTGACCGAACGTGGCTACCCACGATCCCAATGGTCCGCTCGAGCGGTGTCTAGACTCTCGCCATCAAACAAGTTATAAGTAGGTCTGTTCCCACACACCCACCTACCTCAGGGCTCGACTGGACATGGCTGCCCACGATCCCCATGGTCCGCCCGAGCAGTGTCCAGACTCTCTCCATCGAGCGAGTTATGAGTGGGTCTACTCCCACGCACCCACCGACCACTAGGCCTGACCGGACGTGGCTGCCCATGCTTCTAATATTCCTCCCAAGCGATGTCCACACTTGTGCCGTCAAGCGAGTTAAGTAAATTTGCCGCCACGTATCCATTGATCACAAGTCCCGATTGGACTTGGCCGCCCATGATCCTAATGGTCTGCTTGAGCGGAGTCTAGACTCTTGTCGCCAAGTGAGCTAGCGGCAGGGCTAGCCGGGGCAGGATTGCGGTGCCTTGGAGGATTCTATGCGCAAGGGATCTACATCTAAGATAGGTGAGACAAGTTGGGCGGTCCCAGCTGGTCGGAGATATGAGTACATGGGTCAGGATGACGGAATGTTAGGATATTTGCTTCTAGCTAGAGGGGGTGAATAGCTTCTCTTCGATTTTTGTATACAATTGTTAGCGGAAGCACAAGAAATATATAGACAAAATCAAAAAACAACTAAAATAATACTGACTCCCTTGATTTACTTGGTCTCCACCTCCTTGAGGTGATTAATCCAAGGATCTACACCCACACAAGCAATCTCCACTATGCTCTTCTCCTTTTCAAATCAAGTTTGAAGGTGGAGAAACTCTTACAAGATGATCACTTCTTCTTACAAGATAAGAATGGTTTTGGAGGAAGATATTAAGAACTTGAGAGCTTGGAGACTTCAGAACGTGCAAGAAAGATGAGAAGATTAAGTTGTGTCTTTTTCAAACTCTGAAATCTACTTTTGTACTTCCCTCGACATCAGTAGACTGATATCGACATCAGTCGACTGATGTACTTCAACGGTCACTGTTGCTTATGTTTAATTTTCTGCTGTAAGTGTGCAACGATAACCTATCAATTGACTAGTGTTTGACCTAGTCAACTGATCTCTCTGATTGGTATCAGTCGATTGATCTTCTTATCAGTCGACTAATCTTTCTGTTTGGTTCAGAATCGGGTATCAGTCGACTGACTCCTGAATCAGTCGATTGATACATTGCCGCCCAACTTGATTTAGCCTTCAAACACCTTCCATAAGTCTTACACCCTTAGGATGCTTCCGAACCCTCGACTCCTTATCCTTGCGCTTGCCTTGAAGTGTTTTCCTCGGCTTTGTCATGCTAAGTCTTCTTTTGCCAAGTTTTCATACCTGGACTTTCCTTTGTACCTGCTTATTTAAGTTTCATATTAGATCACCAACATTGCCTAACTTAAACTCATTTAACCAAACATCAAAAGTAAATAATATTTAGAGCATGATTGCACTAACAATCTCCTCCTTTTTGATGTTTGGCAAATTTGTTTAAGTTAAGTCTTTAATATATCATGATCAGAAAGCATTAAAAGAAATATGAATAATCATAGAGCTCATCTAACTTAACTTATCCAATTCTTCCCCTGTGCCACACAACAAAAATAGAGGAAGTAAAAAAATAGTCAAAGCTCCCCCTTAAAGGAAGCTCCCCTTGAGAATATTCTCCCTCTTAAACCATACTGCCTTGGTGGCAAACAAACAAAAATCCATCACATAAACATATGAAACATGCATACTAAGGACATAAAATCACAATAGAAGGCAACAAGATTGATGAATAATCATAGAAGCAATACTAGAGAAATAAAGAGTTCATACATAATCATATAGGTAGTGCCACAAAGATCTATAACCAATAAATAGAGAGTACTATAATATCGTTTATGATATTCGAGATACAATAGAAGAACATGTCTAATCCAAACAGAATCTCAACATCATCACATCTAAGCCATGCCATATCTAAGGATCATCACCAGGAGGAGGAGGAGGTGGAGCCTGATACGTCATATCCCAATGCTATAGCATCTCATACATATCAATCTGACGCTGCTGAAATCCATGAAACTCCTGCCTGATCTCCTGAATCTCTTGTCGAACTACCTTCTTCAAATGGGTAATCCTCTCATTTGTAGTTATAGCAGGAGCAGCAGCAGGCGCATCACCACCAGGAGCATCAATGTCCTTGTCCTCGTCATCAAAATTAGAAGACGCATGGTCACACCGCCAGACCATCACTCCCTGATGCCTCTCAATCCGTGCCAAGGAGAGCTGTTGTGAGCTTTTCTGATCAAAGTCCTTGGACAGTTGTGTTCGATTGTGGTCGATCGACAAGAGGGGGGGTGAATTGCCCCTGAAAAAAATATTAGAAATCTTTTGTCTAACTTTGACAATGATATTTGTTAGTCCAAGAAGAAATAATAAACATAAATAAATAAAGCAAACTAAAAGAAAGAGACAATAAGAATTTACTTGGTTTGCATTCGGGGAGGTTGCTAATCCAAGGATGAATATCGTTCGATTCTCCTGAATATATCTCCTTTGGGCGGAGAAGCCTCTTACACGTGGAAAGCTTAAAAAAAGAAAAAGAAACTATTCTAAACTCGTTTGCTAATGCTTGGAATGTAATAAATGAAATAAACTGAGCTTCAAGGGTCTATTTATAGCCCCAGTGAAATATATTTGTTTGCTGACGTGGCAGATATTGGGCACCTTCTTAGGCGCCTGATAGCACACAGGCGCCTAAGTTGTTCAGGCGCCTAGTGTTCAGGCGCCCAAACTCCCAAGTGCCCATGAGCTTACGGGCGCCCAGCAGTGACTTTGGTCAGCCAATGCTGACCAGTCACCGGCTTGACTTGCTTCGCCTTCTTGGGTGATTTCTGGCTAACCAGAGTTAGGCTCACCCGAATCCGATTCCGACCTTTCGCCCCTCGAGCGTCCTTCCTCTCGGCTTCTCGTCCCTCGGACACCGCGTGCGTCCTTCTCGCTCCACCGATGTACTCTTCCGCAGAGCTCCACGTCCCCCGGATGCACCGAGCCCGTCAGCTCCCTTTCCGTGCCATCTTTCTCGACCGCTGCGCCTTCCGCTCGACTTCCTGCGCTCCTAAGTTCCTGTACACTTAGACACAGGGATTAAACACCCCAGGACATAACTTAAATCGGTTGATCACCTCAAAACCAACCAGGGGTACCTACAATCTCCCCCTTTTTAATGTACATCAACCCGAGTTATGTTAAGGTAAACAAAATAAAAAAAATGCATAAATGTGCAACAATGTATGTTCTAGAAAAATGAAATTTAGAGTCTACCCCTTAACTTAACATTATTTCTCCCCCTTTGATCACATAAAAAAAATAACAGTTAAGGGAAAAAATGTCAAAGTTTAAAATCATTTTTCAAAAGCAGTTATCCATATTTTTTGTTTAAAAAAAATTCATGAATTGATAGAACCCAAAAAAAAAAAATTAAACTAATTTTTCAGAAACAATTATAAAAAAAACATAAGATAATGCATAAAAAATCAACAATTTAAAATAGTTTTTAGAATCCAATATAAATTGTTACCAACAGGGTTTATCAAAAATATAGATGGAATATCTAATCTGGGTATTTTTATAATTTGATCCCTGTGATATCCAAAATACCAGTTGAGTTTTTTTATAATATTTGAATTTTGAATTTTGTAAACATTTTGAACATGAATAAGTGTTTTTCAAATTTTCAAGTTGATTTTTCAAATTTTCATTATCAAATTTTATTTTATCAACTTTAAAATCATATCACGAAAATTGAAACTAAGTTTTTCTCTTCTTTTATTATTAATTCATTAAACACTTTAATGAATTAATATCTCATCCAAATGTGGTTGAGTCTAATCTAAATGAGTCTAACTCAAATTAGATCTCAATCCCATAATCCAATTAGATTCACTTGAGTCTAACTCAATCAATCCAATTCAGATCAAATCTTAGTCAAACTAAGATCAATCAATCCCCGAATCATCGTGTCTTTAGTGTGTGACCCAATAGGTTCTCATAACATTGGCAATGTGCCTAAACCGCTTTAGACACATAAGCAATGAGCGTCATCTAGCAATATATCATTGCTACCCAAGTAACAAGAAAAGTCGAGATTCGACTTAACCTCCGTGACTATGATAATGTACGACCTTGTCCTTCTATCCTCGATATCTAGATTGACCAATGAGGCATAGACTGTGTTATCCTCGATCAATCTTTGTATTTCTTGATCCCCAAGTGGACTCACTCAAACAAATGAGCTCAATATCTCATATTGACTCATTTGAGCATGACCATGCATTTTAGCAGTCCTACTGGATCAAGGGGCCCACAAATATTACTCCCGTCATATGGGAGAGATAGATCTCATCTACATCACTCACATCCCTCCGCATAATTCATTATATACCCAGTGATTGCCTTTATAGTCCACCCTGTTGCGGGTGACGTTTAACGATACCAAAGTACATAACTCCTCATGTAGGGAACCGTAGTGAGTTCAGGTCTAAGGACTATTCATACTAATAGTCACATGAGAAAGTTTATGACACTCATATGACAATCTATGAAACTTTCTCATGACGGATCAATTCAGTACACATTCTCTAATGTATACCCATGTGCCAACTTGATATCACATATCCATGACTTGTAAGCTCAAGTCATCAATTGACCCACATGCTAGTCTCCATGCATTAATATTGTCCTTGAATATTAATGCTTAACTAGGAATGGTTTAGTAAAGTGTTCTCTATTGGATCGAGAAGAACGATAGAGGGGGGGGGGGGGTAAATATCGTAAAACGTTTTCGGATTCGTAAAGAGAATAAGCAGCGGAAAATAGAGAAACACACAAACCAAACACAGGCGATTTTACTTGGTTCGGAGACGCGGTCGGCTCCTACTCCAAGGCCCACGGTCGTTGACCGTTTACTGCAGGCAATTCTATATGTGCGCAAAAGTTTACAGAGAGATATTACAGTTGTAAACTGGGAATTAAAAATTACGCTCTTTTGTTACCGACTCCCGGTGTGGATTGTACTTCTGAGTAGAGAGTCGTCGTAGGCGCTGGAATCTCGAGATGGGAGGTTTCTGGAGCAGAGCGCTTGAGTAGAAGAGCGTATTGGCGTTGAAAAGTTGTGTTGAGAAGCCTTGGGGGTCGAGGGCTATTTATAGCAGTCCTGGGGGCGCCCTGGACGTTGAGGGCGCCCTCTACGTGGCCTTCGATCCGCAACAATCTCGGTCAGACCTTATCCCGCTCGAGTAGGGCTGAGGTTTGACTGTGGGGCGCCCGGGACGCTGGGGGTGCCCCGGTTGACTTGGTTTGCTGGCTTCTCGGCCGGTTCACTTCGTTGGCTTGATCCTAGGGCGCCCTGGGCACTGGGGGCGCCCGGGACGCTGGGGGCGCCCGGGACACAGGGGGTGCCCTGGCCAGTAAGCTTTTGAAGAGCTTTTTTGTTTACTGCTTTGCCTTGACCTTGGGGGCGCCCGGGACAATGGGGGCGCCCTGCCCAGCTGCTTGCCCCTCTCCTTTGGGGCGTTCTGAGCTGCAGAAACACATTCCTTTGGTCCTGCATCCAAGGTTAGTCCAAAACAACACAAAGAAATAAAATATTAGGTTTATACAGCCTTAGCTGTCTTGATTCTGACTTTGGGTCTCCTAAATGGAGCCCTAGGTCGAACCGACGCCTACTGTTCCCTCGACGGGGGACGCATCCTCACCTACTCCTCTCAGGAGAATTTACCTGTTGCCAACCGGCTCCTCCGGTAGGACTTTTGCCCAGTAATCCTTCGCCAGGTGCCTAGCAGTCCTTCGCCAGGTCTTCAATACCAAGCAGTCCTTCGCCTGGTGCCCAACATTCCTTCGCCAGGTCTTCGGTTCCAAGCAATCCTTCGCCTGGTGCCTAGCAATCCTTCACTAGGTCTTCAACTCCTAGCAGCCCTTCACTAGGTGCTCAGCAGCCCTTCGCCAGGTCTTAGGGTTTCGATGCCTAGCAGTCCTTCGCTAGGTCTTTGTTTCCTGGCAGTCCTTCACCAGGTGCCTAGCAGTCCTTAGCTAGGACTTTGTTTCCTGGCAGTCCTTCGCTAGGTGCCTAGAAGCTCTTCGCTAGGACTTCTTTCTGTACACTTAAGTAACTTTATTAGATCACAAATAAACTTAACTTTGAATCCTTTGCCAATATCAAAACAAGGTTCGATATGGTGCTTCCTGCACCAATAATCTCCCCCTTTTTGATTTATGGCAACACAATTCAAAGTTAAGTTAACAACTTATAACAGTTAAGAACATAAGGTAAACAATGAAGTATAACTGTTTATGAACAGAATAAATGTAGAGTTGAAAAAAATTCTTTATTTCTCATACTCCCCCTAAAACCTTGAATACTTGTGTTATAAAACACTTAACTTTGACCTTTCCTCCCCCTTTGACATATATCAAAAACATACATGGGCGAACAAGGTTTCTAATAGGGAGTTTTACTAAAGTAAATTCAAGTCATGGATTAAACAATTTCCCAAAAACATAGTTGTCAAGAAAAACTTTAATTAAAACATGTCAACTCTTCTCCTTATATTTTACGATATTTAAAAAAAACTTCAAAAACATAATTTTTAAGAAAAAACTTAACAGTAGCTTACTTAGCCAACATTTTGAAAACAACTTTCCTTTAAAAAATTTCAACTTTTGCACACATAGAAAAATTTCTTTGGAACATATTTTGTGCATTTAAAACTATTTTGAAAGAAATCTTTAAATGGACAAGTTTTTGCCAAAACAAAGATTTGTTTACTAAGGAAACTTTACTTAGAAATATTTGCCCAAAAATTTCCAAAGGTTTTGCTCAGACAAACTTTGTTTACTAAGGAATATTTTACTTAGGAAAAAAAACATGCACTTAAAAAAATTTTTGAGACACTTAGAAATATTTAGAAATTTTTGAAGCACTTTTTGAAAAAGAGATAAAAATTTTAAAAAAATTTCCTTTCTCTCCCCCTTAATATGCAATTCTTCTCCTTAGACCATTTCTAAGATAAACATTCTTTGAAAAGGGGAAAAAGTTTAAGGAAGAGTTTGATTTTCACTTTTTCTACTCTCCCCCTTGGCCATATATCAATGAAGAACTCTTGAAAAATATATTTTGAAAGACATTTTAAATTTGTGTATCAGAGCTTATGGGTTTTGAAAACATAAATATTTGAGTGAGAGAATAATGTCAAAAATTATGATAATTTCTAAGTAACATAATTTTGAAATAATAAAGAATTGATGCTCAAAAAAAAAGAACTGGAGTCAAGTGTATATTCTTTTTGAGTCCATGCATCAAAGAAAATAAGTTTACTTGTTTTGAATATTTTGCAAATGCAAAAAAAAAAAACAAGTACCTTTGAACAATTGTCTTTAAAACATAAGTACTTTGAAAAATTTTATGAATTTGAGAGGTATAAGTACCTTTTTTTAAAAAAATATATTAGAATTTTTGAGAGGTATAAGTACTTTTGAAAAATCTTATTTTTAAAAGATAATATTTTACTTGACTTGGTTTCTTTTCAGTCTGACACAATCCTAGAAAACCTTGTTGACTACAAGGATATTTTCCTAAATGTCCTAAAAATTCTTTAAACTCAAGTAAATATTATTTTCCATAAGTATTTTTTTAAAAAATGAAAGTATTTAAACAAACTCCCTTATGTTTTCAGACGGATTTAAATAATGCAGTACATGAAAACATATTATTTTGAAATTAGCAAATCCTTCAATTTGACCTCCCCCTAAACTTGACCTAGTCCCAGGAAGCTTGTTGACCACAGGTACTCTTCCTCTGAGTCTTTAGGGTTGGTTCAAACCACAGGAATTATTCAAAACAAATAATTGCAAAAAAATTTTGTCAGAAAATCTTCTTTTGATTTAGACATCCCCTAAATTTGACACATCCTAGGAGTCCTTATAGATCATGAAGTGGACCTTCCTCTGTGTCTTTAGGGTTTATTAAAATCAAAAAGAATAGTTTTGAATAACAGTATGGTAATATAATTTTAGAAAATTCAATTTGAAATGAAGATAATTTTCAAGCATAAGCCCCGTTTTCGAAAAACATTTCCCGTTTCGAAAAACATTTTGAAATGTTAATGATTTTTCAAAGATATTTTGAAAGAAAATTAAAAAGAATAAACCACTCCCCCTGTACCGTTTAACTTAATCTAATGTCCTAGGGGACTTCAGTGTTATCCATGTTTGACTATGTTGACTAGGGTTGACTATGTTGATCAGGTTTGACTATGTTGACTTGGTTTTACCAATAATTGACCCAATCAAGTCCTAGATCTTAGTATTAATTCAATCAAGACTTAGTTTGATGAGTTAATTTTGAAAACAAATGAAATTCAAAAAATGTTGAGTGGAAAATATATGGAGTTAATTTAGAATTAATTTTAAAAAATTGAGTTGATTTTAAAAAAAGTATTGAACTATATAATTAGGTCCTAGACATCTCATCCAGTTCTAAGTGACAAGACAGGTTACCTTATCTGTTTTGTGAGATGCTTTAACAAAAATGAAAATTTTAAGTTTGAAAAAAACATGGTTAATTTTAAAAGGTTAAATTAATTTTTGAAAACAATTAGTTTTGAATTTATTTTGAAAAAGAATATTTGAATCTAAGATTAATTGAAAATTTGTGTTAGATTCGAATTTGACAAAGAGTAAACTGAATTTGAATTTCGAAAATTGGCTTCCAGGTCTTGGCGAGGCACAAGGCCTTCTTTGGCCGTAGCCTTATTGGATCATCAACCCTTTCCTTGACAAAGTCTTTTAGTGAAATTTCATTTTCAAGGTTACTTTTTGAGAAATTCTGGTCTAACTAGCTTGGGTCTTGGATCGGTAGCTTCGGCTAGTTTCACCAGTCTAAAGAGAGCAAGTAGTGTATACTTGACCTTATTAGAAAAGGCTTCCCTAACGTACTATCATCTCACCGCCACCCAATACTATGTTGTTCAAATTTCAGTTAATTGATTTAGTCCTTATACTAACCAATCTTAATTCTAAGAAGAAAAAAACAAACATGACAAAAAAATGATCTAAGTTATATCATAATTGAAATAATACTCTGGGTTTTTAAAATCAGCAAGGTTGTGAATTAAGTTTTCTAACATATTAACCTTAACTAATTTATATGAATCAATCATGTTATTTGAGATAAGTATTGGATTTTCAAATATTGAAAACTTACCTTTCCCGATCGTTTGTCCAGTATTCTTGTAATAATCACGAGCTAATTGGACCAGTTTGAGTCGATCTCCTTCATTGTCTTCTGATTTCGAGTCTGAGTCAGACTCGGGTACAGGTTGAAGCTTCTTCTTTGGAGTTTTCTCTGCACTTGAAATTATACCTTCCTTGACCATTATAGTATCAATCTGATTATTCAATTGTAATTCTGGAAAAAATTCAAAATTGGTTACCATTTTTGGCTTAGTCACTTTGTCTTTTGACTCTAGCTCGAATTCGCAGTCAAGTATGAATTCTATCTCATCTTCTGATCTGGAGTCAATTTTGAAGTCGGGTGCTGACTCTTCTACAATCTCAATATCGGAGCTCTCTTCGTGTAGATTGATTAGTTTTTCCCACATTTCCTTGGCACAGGTGAAGGATCCGACCCGCTTCAATACTTCATTGGTTAGGCCACATTGTAGGATTGCAGTCGCCCTTGCATCTGTCTCGATCTTCCTCAGGGTTGGTTCATCCAGTTGGTCCCACGTAATTGATAGTCCATCTTCTATAGGGAGGGAGAACCCTGTTTGAATGATCATCCATATGTCCATATGGGCCTTCAGATGAAACTCCATTTGACTTCTACAATAATTAAAGTTCTCGCCGGAGAATAGCGGTAGACGGGCACTGTTCCACTCTTGGTTGACCATTTAGTTTAATCTCGTACAGAAAAGAAGTAACAAAAATGTACCAAGACTTGGTCTTGGATTAGTAGTGCGGGAGAGAGAAAAAAATAGCCTAAGATAAATGTTGCACGAATTTCGAGGCGAAAAAAAATAAAAATAATAATAATAAAAAGTTTGTAAAAAAACTTTTTGTTTTGGAAAATAATAATTTTTTTTAAAATCTGATTAAGAGTTAACCAAATGCTTGAATTATGATAGCATGAATTTCGAGAAAAAATATTAAAATAATGGTAAAAAAAATTTATGACAAATTTTCAAAAATTGATTGTTTTATCAATTCTGACTTATGGTGAAAAAATGAGAATTCAAAATTGAAACAAAGATCGAGTGATGTTGCACCAACCTCGATTAACGAAAAAAGATTTAAAAAAAATAAAATAATTTCGAAAATCCGAAACACTCTCAAATTGGTGGTTGCACCAAATTTGAGCTACCCCGCTCTGATACCACTTGTTGGATCGAGAAGAACGATAGAGGGGGGGGTGAATATCGTAAAACGTTTCCGGATTCGTAAAGAGAATAAGCAGCAGAAAATAGAGAAACACACAAACCAAACACAAGCGATTTTACTTGGTTCGGAGTCGCGGTCGGCTCCTACTCCAAGGCCCACGGTCGTTGACCGTTTACTGCGGGCAATTCTATATGTGCGCAAAAGTTTACAGAGAGATATTACAGTTGTAAACTGGGAATTAAAAATTACGCTCTTTTGTTACCGACTCCCGGTGTGGATTGTACTTCTGAGCAGAGAGTCATCGTAGGCGCTGGAATCTCGAGATGGGAGATTTCTGGAGCAGAGCGCTTGAGTAGAAGAGCGTATTGGCGTTGGAAAGTTGTGTTGAGAAGCCTTGGGGGTCGGGAGCTATTTATAGCAGTCCTGGGGGCGCCCTCTACGTGGCCTTCGATCCGCAACAATCTCGGTCAGACCTTATCCCGCTCGAGTAGGGCTGAGGTTTGACTGTGGGGGCGCCCGGGACGCTGGGGGCGCCCCGATTGACTTGGTTTGCTGGCTTCTCGGTCGGTTCACTTCGTTGGCTTGAACCCAGGGCGCCCTGGGCACTAGGGGTGCCCGGGACGCTGGGGGCGCCCGGGACACAAGGGGCGCCCTGGCCAGTAAGCCTTTGAAGCGCTTTTTTGTTTACTGCTTTGCCTTGACCTTGGGGGAGCCCGGGACACTGGGGGCACCCTGCCCGGCTGGTTGCCCCTCTCCTTTGGGGCGTTCTGAGCTACAGAAACACATTCCTTCGGTCCTGCATCCAAGGTTAGTCCAAAACAACACAAAGCAATAAAATATTAGGTTTATACAACCTTAGTTGTCTTGGTTCTGACTTTGGGTCTCCTAAATGGAGCCCTAGGTCGAACCGACGCCTACTGTTCCCTCGACGGGGAATGCGTCCTCACCTACTCCTCTCAGGAGAATTTACCTGTTGCCAACCGGCTCCTCCGGTTGGACTTTTGCCCAGCAGTCCTTCGCCAGGTGCCTAGCAGTCCTTCGCCAGGTCTTCAGTACCAAGCAGTCCTTCGCCTGGTGCCCAGCAGTCCTTCGCCAGGTCTTCGGTTCCAAGCAATCCTTCGCCTGGTGCCTAGCAATCCTTCGCTAGGTCTTCGACTCCTAGCAGCCCTTCGCTAGGTGCCTAGCAGCCCTTCGCTAGGTGCCTAGCAGCCCTTCGCTAGGTGCCTAGCAGCCCTTCACCAGGTCTTAGGGTTCCGATGCCTAGCAGTCCTTCGCTAGGTCTTTGTTTCCTGGTAGTCCTTCGGCAGGTGCCTAGCAACCCTTCGATAGGACTTTGTTTCCTGGCAGTCCTTCGCCAGGTGCCTAGCAGCCCTTCGCTAGGACTTCTTTCTGCACACTCAAGTAACTTTATTAGATCACAAATAAACTTAACTTTGAATCCTTTGCCAATATCAAAACAAGGTTCGATATGGTGCTTCCTGCACCATCATTCTCTACATTATCTCACTATCGATTCAACCAATCGATATGATGTAGATAAGAACCTACTATCCAAGGACATTATTATACTTAGTTATTTGACACAAGTATAAAGTAAGTATAATAACCAAACATGCCTTTATTAATGATAGAATATGATACAAAAAGTGTCTAGTCAATCATCACATAATTGGCTCTAGGGCTCCTACTAACAATTAGGACTAGGGCATAGGCCAGTTTCTCCATCGTGGTGTATCGCATTTCCGCATCCTTTAGAAGGTGTTCGAAGAAATAAATGGGATACTGCTCCTGGTCTTTTTCTCGAACGAGCGTCAACCCTACTGCTTGCTCTGCTGTCGATAGGTAGACAAACAAGGTCTCCCCTTCCACAGGTTTGTAGAGAATGGGGAGGGTGGCGAGATAAGTGTTCAAGTATGCAAAGGCTTTCTCTCACTGGTCATCCCACTAGAACTTGGCGGTCTTTCATAAAATCTTGAAGAATGGGAGGGTCTTGTCCGTGGACTTGGAGATGAATCTGGATAACGCCGTGATTCTTTCATTCAGTCGCTGTACCTCCTTGAAGTTGCGAGGAGGCGGCATATCCAGAATAGTTTTTACCTTTTCTGTGTTGGCTTCGATCCCTCTCTCTGTCACTATGTACCCCAGGAACCTGCCGCATTTTACCTCGAACAAACACTTAGCCGGGTTTAATTTCAGCCTATTGGACCTCAGGGTGGCGAAGGTTTCTTCCAGGTCAGCTATCATGTTGCCTCCTTTGTCAGTCTTTACTAGGATATCGTCCACATACACTTTGATATTTTTCCCGATTTGGTGCCTGAAGACTATGTCCATCATCTGCTGGTACGTGGCACCAGCATTGCGCAAGCCGAAAGGCATGACGTTGTAACAATATGTGTCGTCGGCCGTCACAAAACTGACTTTCTCCCGGTCCTCGGGAGCGAGCGGGACTTGGTGGTAGCCTTGGTAAGCATCCAACATTGAGATAAACTTACAACCAGCTGTGGAATCCACCAATCTATCTATCCGAGGTAGGGGGTAACAGTCTTTGGGGCAAGCTTTGTTCAGGTCGCGAAAGTCAATGCAGACCCGCCATTTGCCTCCTGGCTTAGGAACAAGGACCACGTTAGCCAACCAGGTCAGGAATTGCACTTCTCTGATGTGTCCGGCTTTTAGTAACTTCTGAACCTCGTCTCGAATAGCCTTATGTTGGTCAGGGGCAAAATGCCACCGTTTCTGCTTCACAAGACGGGCTCCCGGCGTAACATGCAGGTGGTGCATGGCCAACACTGGTGGAACCCCTTTGATTTCTTCGACAGCCCAAGCAAAAACGTCTTTGTGGCTACATAGATAGTCTACGAGACGACTTCTTAATTCTGGCGCGAGGTCGAGGGCGATGCGCGTAACTCCCACTCCATGTTGAGGGTGGATCTGTATTTCCTTACTCTCGACCTCTCTCCTTTACTCCTTGGGTCCTTCATCTTCTCGCGGGTGGGCGAGGTTCTCTGGCGAGTCTTCACGGAGATCCAAGTCCTCCTTTGTCCGCGTCATGGGTTCTTCCACCGGTTTTGCCATCGGTGCTCTTTTAGGTGCTTTGCTGGATTCCCACAGACGGCGCCAAATTTGTTTTGGAAGGAGTCGACAATGATGGCCAGTCACTGAGGTTCTGCCCACGTATAAGCTGACAGGAGGGGAGGAAATTTGTGCCTTGCGAGATCAACACGAGCGTTAGGGGAACACGCCGAAGGTTGTCCGGCGGAGCCCACTTCGACGCTCAAGTCAGTACCTCGATTGTGAAAGGTGTAAGACAGAAAAGAAAGTCTGAGTCGTAGAGAATGATTAACCCCCCTTACTAGAGGGATTGGAGTATCTTTTATACCTGCAGCAGCAGTCGTACATGTCTCCACCCTCTTCGCCACGTTCCCCCCATCTTCGGTTACAGGATCGCCTTTGTAATGGCCTTCGTAGTCATTAAACCTAGTCCATTATAAGAATGAAGGTGATAATGGTCGTGGATTACAGGTCATGATCCTTCCGTAATTATTGATGATCCTTATCCATGGAGCCGTAAATAGGGGGTCCGTTATTCGAGGTCGAAGGTGGCTTGGGCTCGACTTCCCCGAGGTGGCCTCGTGGTCTTCTAGCCTGGGTGACCTACGGGCGGTCTACTCCCCCGAGGTAGTCTTGGATCCCGACTTCCCGGGGTGATCCCGGGAGGGTTTTTCGATTTTCTTGTCCAGGGTATGTATTCCGAGGGGAGTCTGGGGGCTCTGGAAGAAGAGTAGCTCAGACTCGTCGTGTCATGCCACGCAGCTTTTTTATTCCCCATGCCCGCCACGGGCTATTCAACTCTATCACCACGTGTCTGCCACGGGCTATTCAACCCTATCACGAATTAAATATTTTTTGAGTTGGCTTGGTTTTGAAACCATATCTCGAATAAAACTAAGTTTATTCGTGATATGGTTTTAAAGTTTTATTGCCCGAAAATTGAAACTAAGTTTTATCCCCGAGCAAATTATTGAAACCAATTTTCCCTGAAAATCATATCACAAAAATTGAAACTAAGTTTTGTTTTATCTCGAATAAAACCATATCACGAATTATATATGGTATCAACTTTGAAACTTAGTTTTGAAATCATATATTTTTCAAAAGTATACCTCTATAAGTAAAATATAGAATTGTTTTCAAAATATTTGAAATATCCAACAATGATCTATGGGCAAGATATTCATTAATTAAATATTTATATTCCCTAGAGTTGGTCTATTATTGCTAAAATGATATATTTCATAGTCATCAAAATGCCTTAAGCACATGTGAATTATGAGTATCATTCTAACATCTCATAAGCATAAACGAAAACATAAATCAAATTATTATGAGATGTAACAAAGGTAATCCCTACTTAGCCCATTTGATCATGAATATTATTTGGTTAAGTGCTCCTCCTTAAGGTCTCAAGTCAACCATTTTTCAAGAATTTGAATTTTAGTGTTCATGGTTGACTAACCCCTAAATTCTCTAACCATTGAGGATTGATTTTGGTACCCAATAGAAATATTTCCTAATTGGGTTGACCAAGTACTTCTTAGGAATCTATTTTCTATCTAGGGTCTTGGTTTTTGATTATCCCTTAGTAAGCAAGCAATGATATGATTTCTCATTACTAAACTCATTGAATCCTAATCCTATTTTCTTGAAACTTGGCCTTTGGCTCCCAATAATAATATTTAGGGTCTTTGAGCCAATTTCAAATTTTTTCAGGACTTTTGAGAGGTAATATACTTTTTCCCTTAATTTTCTATTTTCCTCTTTTAAATATGAGATATTTGAATTTGAGGAAACATGCATGTCCTTAGGAATCATGGATTCTAATTTTTCTTCAAGCATGCAAACATCATTTTTCAAATATTTAATTTTCTTTCTAGCCTTAAATAAATCATCATTGGTGCTAAAAATAATTTTAACTAGAGCAGTGGTGGGTAGATTATACACCTCACTTACCGAGACGTCTGAATCCGAAGATTTTTCTCCCCCTTTACTTGAGCTCCCTTCTTCATCTTCACATGAGCTCTTTTCATCTCCAGATGATGTGGAGGCCATGTTTTTAATTCCCATTAGGGCAAAATGAGACACATGGTGTTCTTCTTCTTCTGATGATGAAGGATCATACCATGTTGCCTTTAAATTTTGAAGTTTTTTATTCTTTTCTTTTATTTTCTTCTTTTCTTCCTTCTTTTTCTCTTTCTTCTTTTTCAAAAGGGAACAATCATCCCTTATGTGTCCTTCCTTTTGGCAATTATAGCATATTATTTTCCTTCTCCTGCTTGAGCTTCTTGAACTTTTTATAGCATGAGTTTTATTAGAAGAAAAATGTTTAAATGTTTTTCTCACCTTCCTTACCATATATGCGTCTTGATCACTATCCATTGAGGTGTTCGATTCTTCCGAGTCAGAGGATGATGAGGATAAACACTTCTTCTTGTCCTTCTTTTTCTTCCTCCCTTTTACTACAATAAGAGCTATGCTCTTTTCTTTGGAAGATACGTTAACTTGTTCATGAAGTTCAAATTCACAAAATAATTCATTAAGCTTAACTAAAGAAAGATCCCTAGTGACTTTACAAACATCAACTATTAAGGTCCATAAAGTGGTTCTAAGGAAGGATTGAAGCACATACCTTACAAGATCCCTATGTTAGGACCGAAAGGAATTTATATATCTCTACAATTATATGATATTGTCCACTTTGGGCTAAGCCCTCATGGTTTTGCTCTTGGACTCTCTCAAAAGGTCTCATACCAATGGAGATATCTATTTTCCTTATAAGCCTATGATCTTTCCCATATGTTTTCAATGTGGGGCTATGTTTGCAACCTTACAACTCCAACAATCTCCCCTCAAACAAAGGACCACAAGCCCCCCTCAAGCAGAAACCCTTTCCGTTTGATGTTTGATCCTCAACCCACCAGGACTTTCTTCCCCTCGGTCCACCCGACCTACTAGCACTTCACCGCCTAGCTGCAACTAGGACTTCTCTATATGGTGTCTGGTCCTCTTGATCAAGACACGAGAGCCCACACATTCTTTATTCAAGGCTTAACCCACATGATTAGATTTGGATCATGGCTCTAGCTCATGCTTCTTCCGGCAGTTAGTCGGGTGAAAAGCGACCTGACTCTGATACCAATTGTTAGGACCGAAAGAAATTTAGATATTTTCATAATTGTATAATATTATCCACTTTAGGCCTAAGCCCTCTAGGTTTTACTCTTAGCTCTCCCAAAAGGTCTCATACCAATGGAAATATCTATTTTTCTTATAAGTCTATGATCTTTCTCATATGTTTTTGATGTGGGATTATGTTTACAACCTTGCAACCCCAACACCCTATTGTCAATTTTCTCACCTATTACATAGAGCTCATTGACAATTTTTTTAAACCTACCATGCAATTGACTCACAGTCTCATTGGTCTTCATGGTGAAGGATCGAAGTTGAGAAACGAAGAGATCTTTCTTAGCTCTTCTTGATTCGTTCGACCCTTCATTTAACTCAATGAGCTTTTGCCAAAGCTCTTTGGTGAAGTTGAATGACCCAACTTTGTTAAATTACTTCTTGGAGAGCCCACATTGTAGAGTTATTGTGGCCTTCGCATTTGCTTGAGCTTTCTTCATTATCTCTTTTGTCCAATTTTTTGGTTATAAAATGTGCTCCACTCTCATCCTTTGGAATCATGAAGCTATCTACAATACTAAATCAATTTTCAATGTCATTCATTAAATAACATGTAAAATCGTTGTCGTCGTAGAAAGGTGGTCGTGCGTGCTATATCCCTCTTGAAAAGTCATCTTGATGTTTTGGTTGATGGTGAGTTCTTCCGAAATGAACCGTGCTCTGATACCACTTGTTTGCCCTTGATCGTATAGTTAGAGGGGGTGAATAGCCAATTATCGAACTTTCATCGGTTCTTTCTACAAGTGTTAGCTTCACACAAGCAGAAACAAAATAAAATAATGAAATTAAGAACACAAATGTTAATACTTATTATTTACGTTGTTCGAAGATTACTTGCTTATACTCCACGGCTTGTCCTTGAGGTGGATGATCCCTCAATCCTGAGGTGGATTAGTCTCCAGTAATCTCTGGATAGAGCTTTCTCCTTCTCAGTGGAGAACAACCTCTCACAAGACACTATTCCCCTTCACAAGATTGAGAATTAAAGTTAGGAGGAAGAGATGAGCTTTTGGGAGCTTTGAGCACTTGATCAAGAAGGTTTATCACTGAAGAGCTAACATTTTTCAAGTCTTAAGCTTTTCTTTAAATAAAGGAGAGAGTTATTAACAAAACAGCTCAGCTCCGATACCCGTCGACTGCTACCAAGACCAATTGATTGATGTTTAGCGAATGACTAACCAAACGGCTAGTTTTCGAACAGACCAATCAACTACCACCCACCCAGACCAGTCGACTGATCTTACTGTTCGAAACTTACAGAAGGTTCAGTTGACTGGTGTTCCTACCTGTTAACTGATCTGTTTACACACTCACACTCATCCTCTCCGGAGTCGCCCTTTGAAGCTCTTTTCCTTTGGCTCTCGTACCTCGGATGCATCCAAGCCCTAGGCTCATCCTGATGCCATCTTTCATGTATACCTTGAAGTCCGCTTCCCTCGGCTCCACTCTATTGCTCCTCGTCCGGTAGTCCCTCGGATGTGCCAACCTTCGCCGACTCAAGGACCCGAGCATTAGGATGAGATTTTCCATATGTGTGTTCCACCAAGTCCTGCATGACTCAAAAACACATCAAACCAATATGAAAATCTAACTTAATCATATTGACACACACATCAAAACCTATGATTGTATCGATCAAACTTGGGCCGATTGCACTAATAGGGGCAGGGGTGTTGTTGATGAAGAAGTAGTGGGTTTGCCAACCCTTATTAGAGCTGGGGATCTTATCTAGATACGAGGATTTGGCCCAGGCTTAGATGAAGAAGTTTTGGAGCTCCTATTTTTTTGGATAGTAGAAGAAATGAAAGATTCTGGGTTGGAGGGGCACTCGATAGAGGGTGAAAAAAATGACGGTCTCACACAAGATGCGTATAGCGTTGGGGGATAGCTGGGAGAGGAGAATATGGAGGTATCTATAAGTTTCAGCAATGAAGAGGTGTAGGGGAAACCTAAGTCCGCCCAGAAATTGGTCCAAGAAAACTGTGAAGAACCTGAGTGGTGGAAGATGGGGTCGATCGTGGCAATTAAGGATGATTAGGCAGTTGTCAGAGGGCATATGATACTCCTCCTGAAGGGAGTCGAAGACATGGCTGCCCATAGTAGACCCATAGATCATGTACCACAGGCCGAGGATGGCAACTAGTGCGGCCATGAAGGTGGGGATAGGGGATGGTTGAAGAAGGAGAGGGAGAGGCTAGGCGAGTGAACTTTGGAGAATTAAGGAAAACAGGAAGAAGAGGGAGAGACTAGTCGGAGAACTAACCAAGAGGAGGATGGGGTCGGAGAGCTCGCCAGAGGTTGTGAGAGGCTGGGAGGGAGAAGCTGCTTGCCACCGCGGAGCACAAGACAGGAGGAAGCAGAGGAGGTGAAAATGACCTAGGTGGACCCTCGGGGGCTATTTATAGGAGAGTTCATGGCAGGAGGATCGTTTGATGACTTGGGGAGAAAAGGAGGGATTCAATATCCGTCGTCCGTCTTTGCCCAGGGATAAAGAGCCTCCGGAATCTACGCCTGACACCACGCCTGGTCCTTGACATGGTGACGCCTCATTGCCGGGCATTCCCGGTAAGGGGGTGACACGTGTCAGGGTAATCAATGAGGAATGGGATCGAAGCGATGGGCACCATTATGAAGGCATGAGTGCTGCGTTGGTAATAGCTGTTGGGGCAATCGACCCTAGTATGATCTGGAGGATCATGGATTTTGATGTGTGTGTCAATATGATTAAGTTAGGATTTCATGTTGATCTAATATGTGTATGTGAGTGTGCAGGTTTGCAGGATACACATAGGCTTGGTTGGATGTTTTCAGGTACGGTGAAGGGTGGCATGGAGGTAAGCCGTGGGCTTGTATACGCATCCGAGGGACCATGGACAAAGCAGGGACGATGAGCCAAGGGAAGCGGACTTCGAGGCGTACGTGAAGGATGACATGAAGGCAATCCGAGAGCTTGTGTGCGCATTTGAGGGACGAGGGCCAAAGTCTAAAAGGACTTGAAGGCAATAGATCGAGGTTGCTGGAGCAAGAACGATGAGCCGAGGGACGCGAACTTTGAGACATGCGTGAAGGATGACATGGAGGCAAGCCGAGAGCTTGTGTGCACATCTGAGGGACGAGAGCCGAATATGAAGAGGGCGCGAAGGCAACAGATCGAGGCTGCTGGATGAAGAGTCAACCAGATCGTGAGGGTTCGAGTACTGAGGGAATTGTACTCGGGAACTAAGTCATGAGGGTTTGAGTGCAGAAAGAAATGTACTCGGGAAGGGTAACCCTAGACTTAGGGATGGACCAGTCGACTGATCTAGGATTAGTCGACTGGTAGTGACCAAGATTTGAAGGGTTAGGCGGTGATATTCGAATTCAGAGTGGACCAGTCAACTGGTGCTGGACCAATCGACTGGTAACGGTCATTTCAGCCTCGAGCTCTATTTAAGGGAGCTCGGTTAAGGCTGTTTCTTCTTGACGAAACTTGCTTGGTTAAAGCTTGTTAGTAGCCTAGTGTTGCTCAGTGATTGTCCAAGGTTGTGGCAAAGTTTCTCCACCCACAAGGAGCGACAAGAGCTAGCCGGAGGTACTCCGGGGAATCATCCACCGAAGGATCGAGATCGTCCACCTTACGGACAGCCGTGAAGTAGGAGTTTCATCTCCGAACCACGTAAATAGGTGTGTCTTTCTTGTGTGTTGGGTTTTAGTTTTGTTATTCCGCTTGCGCACTAACCATTGTAGAAAGACAAGATCAAAAAAGTGCTATTCACCCTCTCTAGCAAACGGTAAGATCCTAACAATGGCGAGGTGCCTTTCTTAGGTCAGAGGGGGAGAAAAATGATAGTGGTCCGAGTGGAACACTCTTGGCCTGCTAGTCCGGTAAGTCAGCTCGCCGTCTTCTTCGACTAGACTCGAAGGGAGGGCATGTGATCCGAGCGGATGCAAGGCCCACTCGGACCGGTACCTTTGGGGGGGGGGGATGACCTAGTCGTAATAGGCCAAGCGAAAGGTCGGGTCGGTGGTCAAGGCAATCCCCGGTCGCCCATTGGAAGGCTGGTCGAGCATGGGGCGGTCCAATTGATCATGGTCCTTGACTGAATTCCCGCCAAGAGGGATGCCCGCTCCGCCGCTCAGTCACGGCTGGTTCTACTTGAGTAAATGCATTCACGGTTGATAGGCGGCAGGCCTACCTAGGTGAGACTCATGGGAAAGGAGTGACTTCGATACTTGCTGGTCGACTAAGTACAAGTGGTCGGCTAGCCGTTAAGAATCTCATATGGGAGATATCATTTATGTGCCACTGGAATATGAAGGAATATTCGGGGAACCTTACGAGGGGATAGTGAGGTGGCGTGGGTCGATTGACGTGTCAGGTAGTTAAGAAAGGCGGGCAGTCATACCGCTAGGTCTGACAGCTAGTCAGTCCAGTGACAAGTTCAGTCCCTTTTTCGGCCAACAAAGTTTGCTGTCGGATTCACGCATTAAGTTCTGCAGGATACTTTGGCAGGTTTTTGTCTGCCGCACCGCCTATATAAAGACCCCCCTCTTCACACGCAGGTATGCTCTACAGTTCTTCTATAGCTCCCCTCTCATTTTCGATTCATCGGAGTCCTAACTTGATCGTCGGAGTACCTTCGCCGGGTATCCTCCCGGCTGGCCTCTAGTGATTATTTCCTTGTAGGAACCCACGTTCGCTGTCCTCCCTGAGCACCCGGCTGGTTACCCCAACCATCTATTGGGGCAATCGACCCAAGTATGATCAGGAAGATCATGGTTTTGATGTGTGTGTGTCAATATGGTTAAGATTAGGGTGTTATATTATTTTGATATGTGTGAATAAGTCTTGCAGGACTTGGTGAGTCACACGTGGAGGACACATCCGAGGGACGAGAGCCGAGGGAAGAGAACTCCAAGGGTAAGCCGGGAAGTGGACTTCAAAGGGCACGCGTGAAGGGTGGCATGGAGGCAAGCCGAGGGCTTGCATGCGTATCCGAGGGACGATAGCCGGTGGAAGAGGACTTCAAGAGGCAAGCCAAGGGAGTATACTTGAAGGCACACATGAAGGAGGGTGATAGTCCCCGATCCACTAGTTTAAATTGTCACGAAAGTTGGGACCATCAGATTTAAATGTGAATGAATGCTGGAAACCCTTTTTACAATCAAAATCTGAAAATGTAATATAGGGGCCACAGGTCGTATTTTTTCTCGAGGCTAGTTGACGTTGTGTGATTCGCGCTTGTATTTAGGTATCGTTTGTGTTTTCGGGTTTCAAATAAAATCTAGGTTTTGGGTTACAATCAAGAATGAAATCACAATGGAAATAAAGAAAACTTACATCAATGAACAAAACAACGTGATAGCAATTAATAACTCAAGCAATGGACAATTAAATCAACTAATGCAAGTTTTCAAATTCAAGAAATCAAGCTGATATCAAGAGCAACCAGATGCTAAGCAATCTGCGGACAACTGGATAAAAAGTCAATACAAAAACTCACTTGATACCAATTGCATTCAATTAAAACCGACATGCAAAATTAGAACTTGAAATTCAGATTCAAGATGGATTTAAAACAATATGTTTTCAAGCTCAATAGCACACTTAAAGGTATGTTTAAACTTGATACACTTCAATGCTGAAACTAGAATTGATACACATTGCAGAATTTGATGTAACTTGGTACCAACTTGCAGGAACCAATATGCCAAAAAGCTGATTAAATGTTTGATCTGTAACATGACAATTTCATAACTGAAACTAACCAATTCAGCTTAGAAAATGATACCACCAATGAGGTATTATGCTAAATGAATGCAGAATTTCGAATTCAATACTGAGTAGTCATCAAAAACACAGTGCAGCAACAATTTCGCAGCAACAAATCTGATCACAGAAATTCAGCTTCAAACCGCAAGCAGACCAGCAACAACTGGATTCGAAATGTGCAAGTCTAACTCCAGAAGAGACCCAAAGGAGTTGTGTCTCCCTTGTCACAAACCACAACAACTACAATTAAGAGTTGCAGAAATTGGAACCAACTTTCAGAATTGAACTTAATCTGTGCAGAAATGGAGATCACAGGCAGAAATTGAATTCGATTTCTTGAAAATGAGTCAAGCTATAATATAGCTTCAGAAGATAAAGCTAGAGAGCTAAAAAGCTGCGAAATTCCAGAGCATAAGGTAAGGAACTGATACGTTGGGTTAAAATCTGATACACAACATGTGCAGGAAATGCAAACTGTTTATCAGAATTCCAGCAAACACGTGGATGCAAATTGAACAAAGAAATGAGTTCAAATGCTGGAATCTAAATGCATAATTTAACTGATACAACTTCAGAAAACTACCAATTGAAAGTTCAGAATTAAATTGGATCTCAGTGATGAAAATTGAAGTGCAGAAATGGTAATCAATTCAAAACAGCTAACTCAAAATGCAAAAATGAAGTGATATTCAAATGAAACAAAATGCGATGCAATTTCCTAACATTAAACTAAAGCTAACTTGATGCAATTGAAGGTCTGATACGCATCAGCCCAAGGATTGATACGCAGCAGACATTACTGAAATTACAGAAGTGGAATAGACAGCTTTGATACGCAAGGAATTAAACTAAAATTAACTGAAATTGAAATCGATGAGTACCTAAACAAGCTTCCTAATTACTTAACTGATTAGATTAAACCCTAATTACAGCAGAAACTATGCATTAAACCAACTTAACCAATCCGAAATTCAGAAACAATAAGAAACGAGACAGAAACGAAGTTTACAGCTAAAAGAAACTGAAATTAAACTATCTAAGCTACTCCTCAACCCTTCTCCAATTCAAGAGCTCTTTGGTCGTCAATCAAGGGAGAACCTCGGACCTGCAAGCTCTGCAAATCAGTGAAGATACGTCTCTGCTACTGAAAAAGACAAAAACCTGCTCAAACTGAAATCAGCTTCCGAATTCTTCAATCTCACTGTTGTGGCTTGCGAATTGGATTTGGGAGTGACCGAAACCTTCCAAGGAACCCCTCTGGTCAGCTCGGATGCGGTGGAAATGGAATACAGCTGAGTTCGTCGAAGTCGGATAGCAGACTGCCGAAACCTCGCGCAACCTTGCTATTGAACAGAAATCGATTCTGAAACCTCGCTGAGATTCTCTTCACTAACCTAGCCCTTGCTTTGATGATGGATTGAAGGATCGCGCCTCCTTTGATGAAGAAACAAGCTAAGAAATGGAAGAATAGCTGAAGAAGAAGATGACTGCGGCGGAGACGCGACGAAGAACAGCTGCTGTGAATTTTTCCTTAAGTAATAACCAATGGACGGCTCAGATTGATCGGAGGAGATCCAACGGCTGATCTTGCTCTGATTGGAGCCAAACTTTTATGATGATGATCTGGGGTCAGGATCTGCCTTGTGGTAGCTCGGATCCTCATGATATGCAACGGATGGTCCAGATCAACTCTATCTGTGAATGGACGCTTTAGAGCCCTCCTTGCTTGATCCAACGGTTGATTTAGCTCTGATTGGGATGAAACCTTCAGATCTTGATCATAGAGCTTGATCAACCCTAACCCTAGCTCGGATTGCTTCAGATCGTCCCGGATGGCTCAGATCTAGCCGCTTTTGAATCGGACGGCCCGGATTAATCGTAAGCTTGATAATTTGATCCGGTTCACTTCCGACTCAAGTTTGACCCAATATGCCCTAAGTCCTTGAACCTTTGGTGCCTACAAAAATAGATCCAAAATTTAGTGGCCAATTAATCCAATTTAATGCAAATTTGCAATTAAGTTCAAAATAAAGGTAAGTTCTAAAACCTAGGGCAATTTCACAATTAATCAATAAAAACATAGGTCAAACATGGATTTTAACACTTAAAATAATCAACAAAATGGTATCTATCAGAGGGTCGTCAGAGTGAGGAAGAGTGCTTGTATAAGCTGGGCAGTCGACTGGGGGAAAATCAGTCAACTGCCAGGACTTCCCGAGACATCAGTCAACTGCCCATGGGGCAGTCGACTGGTAACCCCGAAAAACTAGTCGTTGGCTAGCCACTTCAGTAGGACCAGTCGATTGGTATCGGGCTGGACAGCTTTTGGAGTTGTCCTTTACTCTATTTAAAGGGTGACTTTTGGGCTAGGCAAAGGTATGGTTCTTGGGAGTACCAGGGTGCTGTTTGTGCTAAAATTCTCCAGCTCTTCCTCTCAATCTTAATTCCATCTTGTAAAGAGGAAGAGGGCAACCTTGTGAAGGTTTTCTCCACCTTGAAGGAGGTTTTTCATAGTGGAGCTTGTGTGTGCGTGTGGATCCTTAGATTAGTCACCTCTCTGAGGTGAATACCAAGTAAACAAAGGTGTTAGCATTGTTCTTATCATTTTTATTGTTTTTATTTGTGTTTGTTTGGCTAACAAGTTTTGTAGAGAAAATCGAAAGCAACTATTCACCTCCCCCCTCTAGTTGGGATCCACTATCTAACAAGTGGTATCAGAGCCGGTTCGTTTCAGAAGAACTAACCATCAACTGGAGCATCAAAGAAAATGGTGCTTCAAGAAGGTTATAGCATCGCGAGGCCACCCTTCTTCGACGGCAATGATTTCGCCTATTGGAAAGGTAGGATGGAGTATTATCTCATGAACGATATTGAGAATTGGTGTAGTATTGTAGATGGTTTCGAGGCACCCATAAATAAAAGAGGAGAGCCACTACTAATGAGGAATTGGACAAAGGAGATGATGAAGAAGGCGCAAGCCAATGCGAAAGCTACAACAACACTTCAATGTGGATTATCAAAAGAGCAATTGAACAAGGTTGGGCCTTTCAAGACCGCAAAGGAGCTTTGAGAGAAGCTCATTGAGCTCAATGAAGGGTCAAATGAGTCAAGGAGGGCCAAGAAAGATCTCTTGGTGGCACAACTCCAATCACTCACAATGTAGGCCAATGAAACGGTAAGTTAACTACATGGAAGGGTCAAAGAAATAATCAACGAACTTCATGTCATTGGTGAGAAGGTTGAAAATAAAGCTATTGTGAGGTATATACTCCAATCATTCCCTAGGACTACTTTGTGGGCATCAATGGTTGATGTTTACAAAGTTTCTAGGGATCTCTCTACGGTAAAATTAAATGATCTATTTTGTAAATTCAAGTTACATGAGCAAGCTAACATTTCTACTAAAGAGAAAGCTGTAGCGTTTGTTGTAGAAAAGGAAAAGAAAAAGAAAAAGAAAAAGATCATCTACTCATCATCATCCGACTCGGAGGAATCTAGTGCCTCCATGGATAGCGACCAAGAAGCCTAAATTGTAAGGAAAATGTGAAAAGCTTTTAAAAGTTTTTCTAACAAATCTCATGGTAGGAAAAGTTCAAGGAGTAAGAGCAAAGGAAAGGAAATTATTTGCTACAATTGCCATCAAGAGGGACATACGAAGATGAATGTCCACAACTAAAGAAAAGAGAAGAAAAGGAGGAGGAGAAGAAGGGTGAGAAGAAGAAATCCAAGGGAAAAGAAAAGAGTACCATAAGTCTCAAAGCTACTTGGGATGATCCATCTTCATCGGAGGAAGAAGAAGATCATGTGTCACACTTCACATTAATGGGAGTGGACAACTTGGAGTCATCCGAAGATGAAAGGGAGTCAAGTGATGAGGAACAAGGGAGTTCAAGTGAATGTGAAAGCTCATCATCGGAATCCGATGTGTCCGTAAGTGAGGTATATAACTTACCTACCTCTACTCTTGTTAAAATAATTGCTAGTACAAATGATGATTTAGCTAATGCTAGACAGAAGGTTAAGCAATTGAAAAATGAAGTTTGCATGCTCAAATTAGAATCTATGAAACTTATGGACAATGTGCATGTTTCCTCTTCCGCTTCACATGATTCATGTTTAGAAAAGGAAAATAAGGAGCTAAGGGAAAAGGTAGAAGACCTCACCAAGGCTCTTGGAAAATTTCAAATTGGCTCTAGAAACCTTGACATGATCATCAATAGTCAAAGAGTCATGTATAATAAGGCCGGGATAGGTATAGACCCAAAACCAAGGAGGTGACATTTGTTTCACTTATGGGTAGGAAGGGTGCCCCTGGGAAGCAAGGTGTTAGGGGAAATGTAAAGAACGCATGGATACCAAAGAAATACTTAAATGATGTTTGTGGATCTAGTATTTGGGTACCAAAAGCTTATGTTTTCCATGTTGTTTAGGTGAAGGTGAAGGAAGCCTCAAAAATGTGGATAGTGGATAGCAGGTGTTCAAGACATATGACCGGGGATATGAGCAAATTCTCCACCATTAGCTATCTAAGAGAAGGAACGGTATTTTTCGAAAATAGTGGGAAACTCAAAATAATAGGTAGGGGCACCATTGAGGTATCTCCTACAATCACAATTCATAAAGTACTTTTAATTAAGAATATGGAATTTAATTTGCTTAGTGTGAGTCAACTTTGTGATGTCGGGTATAGGGTTGAGTTCAATGCATGAAAGTGTTGATTAGACAAAATGGCTCCGAAAATATCATGTTAGAAGGATATAGAGAGGTAAACCTTTATTATCTTAATCTTTCTTATGCTTCTAGCATGTCTTCTAAGTGTTTAATATCCAATGAAGAAGAAGGATGATTGTGGCATCGGCGGCTTGGTCACATAAATATGAAGAATATAGCAAAGGTGGCCAAGATGGAGTTGGTGAAGGGGCTCTCAATGATCAAGTATGAAAAGAACAAGATGTGTGATATATGCCAAGAGGGTAAGCAATCAAAATCATCACACAAAGGTAAAATATTAACTAGCACTTCTTTACTTTTAGAATTATTACATTTGGATTTGTTTGATTGCTATAGTACACCTTCAATAATAGGAAGTAAGTATTGCTTGGTAATTGTAGGTGACTACTCTAGATATACTTGAGTGTATTTCATGAAACATAAGGATGATACTTTAGAGATATTTGTAGGATTTATTAAACGGGTTGAAAATGAGAAACACCTCAAGATCAACCGAATTATGAGTGACCGTGGTGGGGAGTTTGAAAATTCAAACTTCTCACACTTTTGTTTAGAAAATGGGTACAAACATGAATTTTCATGTCCAAGAACCCCTCAACAAAATGGCGTGGTAGAAAGAAGGAATAGAGCTTTACAAGAAGCCGCTAGGACCATGATGAATGTATATTCTCTACCTAGCTATTTTTGGACAGAAGCGGTGAATACCGCTTGCTACATTCAAAATTGGGTCTTAATTCATAGGTTTTTAGGAAAAACCCCCCATTTGAGTTGTGGAATGGGAGAATTCCACAAATTCACTATTTTAGGATTTTTGGGTGTAAGGTATACATTTTGAACACTAAGGATGATTTGAGGATATTCGAATCTAAGGCGAATGAGGGGATCTTGGTTTGATACTCATCTACTAGTAGGGGATATAGAGTGTATAACAAAAGAACCAAGATGATTGAGGAGTCATCCAATATAGATTTTGATGAGTCTAATAGCACTTATCCTAGGAAATCCTCTATTGATAAGGACATAGAAGAAAGACAACCCCTTGCCCAAGAAATTCAAGACTTACATTTGGGGGGCATTGATCAAAGGGGAGGGGGAAGTGCATTAGAAGCTGACCATCATGTAGTAAGTGAGCCAGTAATCTCTAGGAACCTAAGGCACCACCAAGATCATCCTATTGACCAAATAGTTGGAGATGTTACTCAAGGGGTGAGGACTAGGTCTTACTTTAGGGAACATAGTAGTCAAATTGCCTTGATTTCCCAACTTGAGCCAAAATCTATTGATGAAGCTTTAGGTGATGTGGATTGGGTTCTAGCCATGAAAGAAGAAGTGAATCAATTTGAGAGAGTGAAGTATGAGAGTTAGTTCCTAGACCCAATGATTGTACCATTGTCACTACAAGATGGGTCTTTAGGAACAAGTTAGATGATCAAGAAAAAATTACTAGAAATAAGGCTAGATTGGTAGCAAGGGGGTTTAATCAAGTTGAGGGTATTGACTATGATGAGACATATGCCCCCGTGGCTAGATTAGAGTCTATTAGAATTTTATTAGCATAACCGCTCACATGGGTTTCACACTTCATCAAATGGATGTGAAGTCGGCATTCCTTAATGGGGTCATTAAGAAAGAAGTATATGTAGAGCAACCATCCGGATTTGAAAACCCAACCTACCCTAGTCATATCTACAAACTAAGAAAAGCCTTGTATGGATTGAAACAAGCTCCCCGGGCTTGGTATGAAAGACTTTCATCATTTTTAATATCCAAGGATTTTAGGAGAGGAACAATTGATCCAACTTTATTCCTAAAGTCTAAGGATAAAGATATCTTTGTGACCCAAGTTTATGTTGATGATATTATTTTTGGGTCAACAAATAGTGAATTCCTCCATGAGTTTTTTAAGTGTATGGAAAATGAGTTTGAGATGAGTCTTGTGGGAGAATTAACTTTCTTTTTGGGATTACAAGTCAAACAAACAAATGAAGGGACTCATGTTTATCAAACCAAATATGCTAGGGAAATAATAAAGAAATTTGGATTAGAGAATGCTAAGGTAGTATCTACCCCTATAGGAACAAATGTCAAAATGCATAGTGATCTTGAAGGAAAAGTAGTAGACCCCAAACAATATAAGAGTATGATTGGTAGCTTATTGTACCTAACCGCTAGTAGACCGGATATATTATTTGCGGTAGGTTTGTGTGCAAGGTATCAATCATGTGCCAAAGAGTCTCACCTAGTGGTAGTAAAGAGGATCTTAAGGTATATTAAAGGTACTCTTAATGTCAGTCTTTGGTATCCTAGGACTCCAAACATTAAACTATTTAGATACACCGACTCAGATTATGCGGGTTATAAATTAGATAGGAATAGTACTAGTGGAGGATGTTAATTTATTGGGTCATCTTTAGTTAGTTGGAGTAGTAGGAAGCAACCATGTGTTGCCTTATCAACAACCTAGGCCGAATATGTAGCAAGGGTGGTTGTGTGTCTCAACTACTTTGGATCATGCATACCTTAGAGGATTATGAACTTCATTACTCCAAGGTTAGGGTTTTATGTGACAATGTAAGTACTATTAATTTGACAAAAAATCCGGTTCATCATTCTAGGACAAAACACATTGAAGTGAAGCATCACTTCATTAGTGATCATGTGGCAAGGGATCACATAGAATTGCATTATGTTGAATCAAAGTCTAACCTTGCCGACATATTTACCAAGCCTCTTCCCGAAGTGAAATTCACATCCTTAAGAAGGGGACTTGGTATGTGTTTTGTAGAAGTATAGAATGGGACTTGGAGTAATACAATAGGAAGGTGGTGCATGATTCGTTAGGATGATACAAATGATACACTTATGCTCGTGGCATATTGTTGGGTTACTAGATGTATCAAAATTATTAAAAATAGACCAACTATGGGGAAAGTAAATGTTTAATTAATGAACATTTTGCCCAAAGATCATAGTTGGACATTTTAAATAATTTGAAAACATTTCTGTGTTTATTTGATATGCCATGAGTTTGGAAAATGTATGACTTCAAAACTAGGTTGGAACTTTGGTACAAAGTTAGAATGTTTCAAGGAATTTGAACTTTTGTCAAAAAGTCAAACATGTTTGGATTTTTCATGAAGCAATATTTTTCCTTGTTAGAATATATCATATGAAACATGTTTGCAAATTTTCATAATTTTTGAAATTTTCTGGAATTTTTGGTGAGTTTCTGAAATTCAGCACAAAACCTGAAATTTCAGACTGACAAAGTATTAGTCGACTGCCCCAGGGGCAGTCGACTGATATTTCTGATTTTTGAAATTTAGGTGTTTTTCAGAAAGGAAAAGTTCACCCGTGTGATGCCATGAGTTAATATTGCTTCAGACAATCCTTTTGATGGTGTCAAAGGGGGAGAATTAAGAGGTTTAAGTTAGTTTTGGAACTTAACTTGTGGTTTAACTTTGGTTATAATGAAAAGAAAATGGGAGAGGGCATAGGTTAAGGGGGAGGTTACCTCTTGGTTTTTACTATGTCTTGGATTTTCAATTACTATTGTTTTTGTTGGTGCAATCTTTGGTAGGTCAGGGTTGACCTAGTTTGACTAGGCTCGAGTAAGCTTATGTCTGGTAAGCTTGGTAAGCCTAAGGTTGAATGTTTCGATCTTTGATAATGATGTTTGAATGTCATATGATGTTTGAATATCGTATGATGTCAAGTGGGTCAAGGTTGACTGGAGACTTGACGGAAAAGACCTAGTGGGACTAGGCACACCTAGTGGGACTAGGTGAAGTTCAGGTGGATCAGGGAGATCGCACGCTGGCACAGGAAAAGACGTAGTGGGACTAGACACACCTAGTGGGACTAGATGAAGTTCAGGTGGATCAGGGAGATCTCACGCTGGCACGGGAAAAGACCTAGTGAGACTAGGTAAAGTCCAGGTGGATCGAGGAGATCGCACGCTGGCAAGGTGGAAGTCTACCGAGAGACTAGACCTAACTCAGGGGTTAGGCGAATCTGGTTGGGAACCATGTTAAGCCCTAGTTGGTAGCTAGGCAAGGGAAATCCAAGTTGGTCAAGGGGTTGATCAGATACTTGGTAAAGAAGTCCTAACTGGTCAAGGTTGACAAAGGTTAGGCAAGGGACCAATCGATTGGGTAATCGATTGGGGGTTGGTTTCTCGCGAACAGAAGCTTCCTTGATCGATTAGGTGATTGATTAAGGAAGGCGTGAATCGATTAGCTGATCGATTGGGAGAAGTGAGTTGCAAGAACAGAAGGTGGCTAAATCGATTGGGCAATCGATTCAGCCTTCCCTTAATCGATTGGCTAATCGATTAAGGGCTTCTGTAATTGATCGGGCAATCGATTACGGCAGTTTTATACGAGAGCACAGAGAGGCGCTAAATCAATTAAGCAATCGAGTCAGGGTATACTTAATCGATTGGCTAATAGATTAAGGTTCAAAAACTAGCCGTTGAACGGCTAAGTCTGACGTGGTAATCAATTGGGTAATCGATTCAGAAACCCTAGGCGTCGGGTATATAGGGTTTTTACGTAGGTTTGAGGCACATCTCTTCACGGGCTCTTCAACACTTCTCCTCCTCCTTCCACGCCATTTCAAGAGAAGCTTGGGGCTTAGTGTTGCTGCACTTCCAAAGTTCTAGAGGTGATATCAAACTTGAAGATAGCAAGGAAAGCAAGGAGAGCTTATCATTGTAAATCTTATAAGATTTCATTTTGTATTTGCTTGGATTCTTGTTGTATCTTCTTAAAAGCTTGTAAGAGGTTTTTCTACCTCAAGAAGGAGATCTTTCATAGTGTATGAGAGAGTGAGGAGAGTCGACCCTTGGATTAATCACCTCAAGGAGGTGGATACCAAGTAAATAGAGGTGTTAGCATTGCTCAAATCTTCCGCTGCAACAAATCATCAATGAGCAAAGATCAGAGCTAATCACCCCCCCTCTAGCTCTCCTACCGGTCCTAACAATTTTTCCCTAACTTAAACATATTGCCACACATCAAAAAGGGGGAGATTGTTGGGGCAATCGATCCACGTATGATCGGGAAGATCATGGTTTTGATGTGTGTGTGCCAATATGGTTAAGGTTAGGGTGTTATATTGTTTTGATATGTGTGAATAAGTCTTGCAGGACTTGGTGAGTCACACGTAGAGGACACATCCGAGGGACGAGAGTCGAGGGAAGATAACTCCAATGGCAAGCCGGGAAGTGGACTTCAAAGGGCACACGTGAAGGGTGGCATGGAGGCAAGCCGAGTGCTTGCGTGCGCATCCGAGGGACAATAGCCGGTGGAAGAGAACTTCAAGGGGCAAGCCAAGGGAGTATACTTGAAGGCACACGTGAAGGAGGGTTGTCGGAGTGAGGAAGAGTGCTTGTATAAGCTGGGCAGTCGACTGGGGGAAAATCAGTCGATTGCCAGGACTTCCCGAGACATCAGTCGACTGCCCATGGGCAGTCGGCACTGGCAACCCCGAAAAACTAGCCATTGGCTAGCCACTTCGGTAGGACCAGTCGACTGGTATTGGGCTGGACAGCTATTGGAGTTGTCCTTTACTCTATTTAAAGGGTGACTTTTGGGCAAGGCAAAGGTATGGTTCTTGGGGGTACCAGGGTGCTGTTTGTGCTAAAAGTCTCCAGCTCTTCCTCTCAATCTTAATTTCATCTTGTAAAGAGGAAGATAGCAACCTTGTGAAGGTTTTCTCCATCTTGAAGGAGGTTTTTCATAGTGGAGCTTGTGCATGCGTGTGGATCCTTGGATTTGTCACCTCTCTAAGGTGAATACCAAGTAAACAAAGGTGTTAGCATTGTTCTTATTATTTTTTTTGTTTTTATTTGTGTTTGGCTAATAAGTTTTGTAGAGAAAATCGAAAGTAATTATTCATCCCCCCCTCTAGTTGGGCGCCACGATCTAACACCATCCGACCGGATCTCCCGATCATCCGGTCAACGATCTAATGGTCATTCTTCAGTTAACATTCGAGCACGTCATCACGTGGTAGCCCTCTTTACTTGCTGACATGTTCAACGTATGTTGCTGGTTTCTTCTTCTTTACGTGAAAAAAACTGAATCTTTGACGTTTATTTTGCAATAGGGGAAATTTCTAGGGTTCAATGATTCTCATTATCTTCTCTTCAATTGTTTCAATCTGTCCATTATCTTTTCTTGTTTCGGACTGGAATCCTTTTATAGAATGTGGACGAGGAACCACAAAGTTATGTTTACATCAGAAGCTTCAGATGAGTTGCAAAGGGAACTCCAAACTGCTCTGGGAACTGCAAAGTGGAGATTTTCTTATTTCCTCCTGAGATTGCCAATTGAGGCACACAAATCCTTGAGATGGCCAACTAAGACACATGGATTTTGCTCATAATACTGAGAGTATTGATAGGTAAAGCTTGCAATTACATCACTTCATGTATATTACATTAATTTCGAGACAAAAGAGTAGGTTTGACTTTTCACTACTGTTCTTAAATTACAAATCTCAAACCTTAACTCTACAATGATTAAAAGTTTTTTATTCAGCTTTATTGATTTTACAAACCTCTCATAAACCTTACATTGGAGATGTTCTAAGGCATTGGATAACACAACTGTAACTAGAAAGCTTTGCAAAACTCTATGGCTGCTTCTGAACCTACCTAACTTTAGCCGTGTTCTATTGCCTGCTCTAACTCGTGGTAAGCAGTTTGTCCATTTTTCCAGAAATTGTAGTTCATTGGTACAATGGATTGAAATTTAAAACTTGATAATATGTAAAGGACCCAATCAGCTGAGCCAAATGTTTAACCATGTTACGTCTACAACATGAAGGTCTCCATTTTGTAAAACTGTGGTAGTTTGATATGTATATTGGATTTAAATATAAAACTTGCAAATATGTAAATGATTCAATTAGATGTTTGATGGCTTACATTTTTACCTCATAAGTTGTGTTTGAATTAGGGATTCATGACACATCTTTTGCCATTTTAACTATTCCAAAGCATCTTCAGTTTGTTGTACTCGAATTTAAACAAACTATCACCACTTTGGTTCAATTTGTTAGGGCCAAGCTATAAGATCAGCTGCATAAATTCTTTCATCAATCCAACTTAATTCTTACTCGAATTTGGATGTCTTACTCCTTGTTCACCTGTCCCTGTTCAGTAAATAGCAGACTTACTACCTTTTCATAAGTAAATACTAAGTCTACTGCCCAGTATTGTTCTAGTGGAATAAAAAGTATATTGTTTTAATTTCCTTGTTTTAGCTTGGTCACACACACACACACCCAACACACACATGTTACAGATATTTCATCCACAACTGAACATGCTTCCACAGTCAAAATCATAGATTTTTAGAGTTTTAATTGCTTAGACGTATAGTTTGTTTCTAAGATAATATATTCATATTTATTTATTTTACTTGGTCACTCGCTATATTGCCATATGTAAATTAGATATTCAATTGCTTGTACTTTGCTGTTCATTTTAAGGCGGATAACATAATTGAAAATGACCTTGTGTTTTTTTGTTTTATTATGCTTGACTAGATAAATTTTATAATTATGTTCTGTGTTTTGCAGGAGAAGGATAATTTTGACGCAATGGTAAAGTTGTTACCTTGACGGATTTGAGTCCTGAAAATAATCTTTTTAAAAATAAGATAAAATTACGTATAATAAATCCTTTTCTGGAATCTCGTATGACGGGAGCGTCATGTAACTAATTCAAAATGTGGAATAACTATGAGTTTGGTTGCTTAAGTAGCCGTGCTGGATAACATTGCTAAAATGCAAAATAAAGTTGTGGAAGATTAATTATGATTTATCTATTGCAGAAGTAAAATATGACTATGGGACTACCAAAAAATATTAAAAGTTGATATTTTATATATTTGTAAAAATTAATTAAATTTTGTGGTTATTGGGAAAGTATTTTTTGACACAATTTTATAATATTTTTGGAGATAATTTGTATGTGAAATTTGTTTGTGTTTTTGATTTTTTTTTTCATATATTGTTGTTTGTGTTGAAATGTATAAAAAATTTGTTTGATGTATTGGCATTTGGCTTATTGAAAATTTTGGTAGTTTGTGATAAATTTTGCAGTGAAAATAAACTCGTTGAAAATTTGGCAAATCGGTGATAAAAACAATTTCGTCGCAAAATGATTTGCGACCAAAACAATTTTTGTTGTTGATTTGTGATTAATTTCTAATTTTTCGTAGCAAAATTTTGCGATGACCTATTTGCGATGAAAAAAAATCCATTGCAAAATTCATCATAAAATCATGATCTTTTTGTTGTGATTAACCACTCTTTAATGAGGTATTAAAATGGTATTAATAAGGTCTTCTCTCCCTACATGGTGGCAAAAGGTGACAATGCTAATCTTAGATAACTCTCACAGTCCATTTCTAGGTTTTGTGATGGGAAGTAAATCATGTAATTCGAGCAGTGAATAGTACATGGTAGAGAATAGGAACTTGACTATTAGTTAAGAATTGATTCTAATAACTCATAGTGGAACACTCCATGTACAATTAATTATCAGTCCCCTCGGGACTCTATCTAAGATAATGGTAGGAAGAGTTTCTCTCTGATATTTTTTAATTATACTTGTCAATTTTATCTTTTCTCTCTATTTTTAAATACCTTGCTGACTTAGGCATAGAGTGCCGTCACAAATAGCGACGGACAATCAAAAATCCGTCGCTATTAGCGATGGACAAGCTATTTCCGTCGCTATTTTAGGTTTATTTTTGGTCTCCCCTCTCTCCCCCGCCATCGCGCATTCAAAGGATTTCCCTTGCTTCTCCGTCGTCCTCAGCGTTTCCTCCTTCGGCGAACCCCTCCTTCGGTCACAGGTACACAATGCTTTAAGTTAATCCCTCCTCCAGCATCTGCTGCAACCGCGCGCGGCCTCCTACGACCGTCGGGCGCAGCTGGCGCCGTCAATCGCCAGCCGAGTCGCTGCCGGAGGTGAGTCTTAATTATGATTTCGGTCTCTTAATTGATTAATCTTCTTAATTATGTTAATTATTTAGGATTAAGTTCTGTTTGATTAAGGTCTGTTTGATTAATTAATTGGATAATAATTAGGATTTTATTTGATTAAGTTCTATTTGATTAAGGTTTGTTTGATTAATTAATTGGATAATAATTTAGGGTTTTGTTTGATTAAGTTCTATTTGATTAATTAGTAAGCGATTAATTTGCTAGTATCCTAATTAAATTTTTTATTGTTATTAGGATACAATATATACGAGCAAGGCATGGATGTATAATAGGTTAGATAATGAATTTATCCGCAAAGAATTTTTTACTAGAGTTGAAGAATTTGTGAACTTTGCAAAGTGTCATCCTGAGTGTTTGAATGACGCCGAGTTAAAGTGTTCATGTAATCAATGCAGATGTAAAAATACAACTTTTCGTGATGAGGATACAGTGAAAGCACATATCTGTAGGTATGGGTTTGTTCCAGATTATTACAACTAGTATTGTCATAGAGAGTTGTATATATTTGAATCTGTTGGACCTTCCGTTGCTTCATCATCCAACTCAATTCGTCCAGAGGCATCATATAGACCTACCGATGCAATGCAATCAATGGTTTACGATACAATAAATGCATTTGATTAATCAAATGTAGATCAAATACCTACTCCTGATATTCAAAAAATGTATGACATGTTGAAGGATAGTGAAAGAGAAGTATGGGAAGGTATTCCTTCTGGTCATTCTCAATTGTCTGCTACTGCAAGATTATTGCATATGAAGGTGGAACATCATTTCTTAGAACGATGTTATGATGACATATGTCAATTGATGTCAGAGTTGCTTCCAACAGATAATTGCATGACTGATAGTTTCTACAATACTAAAAAATTAATTAGAAACTTGGGTTTGCCAGTCGAGAAGATACATTCTTGTATCAATAATTGCATGATCTATTGGAAAGAAGATAGTGAGTTGATGGAATGTACAATGTATAATCTGTTGGTGCAGAATGCACCCAAGTCAAACCTGTGTTTTGATATTGGCAAAAGGGTTCAAAAGTTAAGGGTTAGTTGTTGTCTAACAAGTTTCTTGAGTGTACAGGAAAAGCCCTAGCGAAGGAATGCTAGGCACTGGCAAAGGAATGCCAGCCAGAAGAAAAGCCCTAGCGAAGGACTGCTAGGCTCTGGAGAAGGACTGCCAGAATGGACAAACCCTAGCGAAGGAATGCTAGGCACTGGCAAAGGGCTGCCAGAAGAAAAGACCTAGCGAAGGGCAGCTAGGCACCAAGCGAAGGGCAGCTTGGTAACTCAAGACCTGGCGAAGGACTGCCGGGCAAAAGTCCAACTGGAGGATCCGGTTGGCACCAGGTAAACTCTCCCGAGAGGAGTAGGTGAGGACGCGTTCCCCTTGAGGGAACATTAGGCGTCGGTTCGACCTAGGGTTCCATTTTGGAGACCAAAGTCAGAACCAAGACAGCTAAGGCTATATAAAATAATAATATAATTGTTATTTGGACTAACCCTGGATGCATGATCGAAGGACTGAGTATCTGCAGCTCAGAGAGCCTCAAAGGAGTGAGGCAGAAGCTGAGCAGGGCGCCCCGGACGATCCGGGCGCCCCCAAGGTCAACCCAAGTCTGTAAGAACCTCAACGCGCTTCGCCCCGCTTGTCGCGGGCGCCCCGCGTGTCGCGGGCGCCCCCACTGCCAGCTGCCGAAGCGCATCCCTGCGAAGCCGAGGAGATGAGGCTTTGACCGGTCAATCCGGGCGCCCCGAGCCATCCGGGCGCCCCGGTCAAACCGGATCCCGAGGATAAGGGGATCAGACGGCGACCGAGCAACAACCGGATCTGCTGCCACGTGGGGGGGCGCCCCCGTCGACCAGGGCGCCCCCAGGCCCTATCTAAAGGGCCCTCGACCTCCTTCTTCAGAGCATAAATTACTGCGACGCTTCCACGCTCTACAGCTTTCATTCAACGCATCCAAACGCTCCGACGACCGCGCTCTGCTCCAGGAACTTCCCGACTCAAGTCCGAAGCGCCGTCGACCTCCCGCTGCACCGAAACTCGAGCCTACCCCGGGAGTTGGTAAATACAGAAGTGTAATCTTTCTTATTGCAAACTGTATCTCTCTTCTGTATTCATTCTACGCATTATAGAATTGCCCAAAGTAAACGGTCAACGACCGTGGGCCTTGGAGTAGGAGTCGACCCAGGCTCCGAACCAAGTAAAACGACCTTGTTAGCGTTGTGTTGCTTTGTCTCTATTTTCGCCGCGCACTTACTCTTTTTTAATCCGAACGATTTGCGACATTCACCCCCCCTCTATCGCATCTCTCGATCCAACAAGTGGTATCAGAGCGGGGAATTCAAACTTGGTGCAACCACCAGTTTGAAAATTTTTCGGATTTCTTTCGTTTTCTCTCTCATTTTTTTTAATATTTTCGTTCGAGTTTTTCTTTCAAGGTTGGTGCAACACCTCTTGAAATTTATTTTTTTTCCCGCACTACTAATCCAAGACCAAGTCTTGGAATATTTTCGTTGTTTTTGTTGTTTGCTATTTCAGTAACAAATGGCCATCCAAGAAGGCTTTAGCACCGCCAGACCTCCACTTTTCAGTGGAGAAGACTTTCCGTACTGGAAAAGTCGAATGGAGGTCCACCTGAAAACTCAGGTGGATATGTGGATAATCATCCAGTCTGGACTGATGATTCCCACAAATGCTGAAGGCGTACCACAAAACTACTCAGAGTGGGACACTGCCCTTAAACGCAAGATTGAAGCTGACGCCAAAGCAACTCAGACCCTTCAATGCGGACTGACAAAAGAGGAGCTGAACCACGTAGGCCCATTCAACAGTGCCAAGGAGCTATGGGCTAAACTGATCGAGCTCCACGAAGGAACTTCAGATACGAGGATCAGCAAACGGGATCTGCTACTGAACAAGCTCTTCACCATCAGAATGGCAGATAACGAGACAGCAGCTCAGCTTCATGCCAGAATCCAGGAATTGATGAACGGTCTTCACACAATAGGTCACCAGGTTCAAAACCGTGATCTTATAAGGTATGCCCTAAACGCGTTCCCTAGGACCACCTTGTGGGCATCTATGGTAGATGCATACAAGGTCTCTAGGGATCTTTCAAAAATTAAGTTAGATGAGTTATTTTCTGAACTTGAACTGCATGAACAGACTAACTGCAATTTGGCCGAGAAAAGTATAGCTTTCTTTGCAGGGAAAACAGGAAGAACGACTAAGAAGAAAACTCAAGTTGAACCCGAGTCTACCTCAGACTCAGAAACAGAAGATCAAGAAGGAGATCAATCTGAACTGGTCCGGCTAGCTCGAAGCTACTACAAAAAGTTGAAGAACCAAGCCAACACACGGAGAACAAGCCGAAGAAAGGACGGACAAGCTGAACCGGCAACTGACAAACACAAGCCCAACGTAACCTGCTACGAATGCAAGAAGAAGGGTCACTACAAGACTGAATGTCCAAGTCTAAAGGAGTCCAAAAAGACCAGAAAGAAAAAGGCACTCCAAGCAACCTGGGACGAGTCTTCCTCAGAAGAAGAAGAAGAAGCACCCCAGTCCAATCTTCTAGCCCTGACCGCGTCGGATCAAATCTAGACTGACTCAGACTCGGACCAGGACGACGGCAAGCTGACCTTCTCCGACGACGGCGAAATAAGGGTAACGGGTTTTTCAAAATTGCAATTAAATTCTCTTATTTCATATCTATCCCGAGATTTGGCGAAAGCCAAACTCCGAATCGAGTCCCTCCGACAGAAAGTAAAACTCCTGAAAGAAGGAGCTGAGTCTAAATCCTTAACTGAGAAAATTCAGGAAGGAACCCCTGATCAAGTTGAAAAACTTGAATCAGAGAATTCCTCCCTGAAAACTCAAGTTAAAGACTTAAGAACAGCTTTAGAACAATTCACTTCTGGTTCCAAGAACCTTGATATGATTCTTGGAAAACAGAAGTCTGTTCTAAACCGATCCGGACTTGGCTATAGAACCAAATCTCGACAAAGATCTTACTTTGCTGTACTGAACCAGTCAAGACCTATGGTTCAGGCATGGGTGCCAAAACTGTGCCTGACTAAACCAACTGGTTCAAATCAATTTTGGATCCCCAAGGACAAGATTCACATCTTGCCTAACCCATACAGAGGCTTTAGTCCAGGGGGAGCCAAAATCAAAACAATTTTCATTATTAGATAATTTTTTTTGCTTGATTGCTTGTTTATTTAAATTTCTGCAAGTTGCTATGCTTAGAATTAGGAATGGTTAGACTTAAGGACTAAATTACTTGAAATTTGAAAACATAGTATTGGGAGGAGGTGAGATGATAGTACGTTGGGGAAACCAACTCTAATAAGATCAAGTCCACTTGGTCTGTTTAGACTGGTGAAACCAGCCGAAGCTACCGATCCAAGACCCAAGCTAGTTAGACCAGAAAATGACCTAAGTTAATTTGAAAATGAAATTTCATTAAAAGGCTTTGTCAAGGAAAGGGTGGATGATCCCATAAGGCTACGGCCAAAGAAGGCCTAGTGCCTCGCCAAGACCTGGAAGCCAATTTCTGTAATTCAAATTCAAATTATATTTTGTCAAATTCGAATCTAACTCAAATTTCAAATAATTATAGATTCTAATCTGTTTTCAAAATGTCTATTTCTTAAAACCTATCTCTTTTTTGAAAAACTCTTAATCTGTTTTCAAAATTTCTACTTCTTAAACTTATTTCTTTTTCAAAAATCACTTAATCTATTTTTCAAAATTTCTAAACTTATTTGTTTAAAAATCTGTTTTCAAAAGTAAATAACTTTTCAAAGTAAATTGAAATTCCTTTTCAAAACTAATTTTTACCCTCAAACCTGTCTCACAAAAACCTTAAGGTTAACGTGATTGAAAACCCTAGACTGGGGTGAGACAGACTAGGAAGTGAAACTCAATTTAAGCTATCCCTAACTTAAATTGGATCCAAATCATCAAAAATTCTTTATGTGTAGGAATATAAAGATTTGGATCAATGGATGTTAGATAGCGGGTGTTCCAGACATATGACTGGGGACAAATTGAAGTTCACCAAACTCAAGTTCAAAAACCTGGGCTCAGTGGCATTTGGTAACAATGCTACACTCAAGGTAATTGGGTCAGGTAATATTGAACTTAAATCCAATTTCATTATTAAGAAAGTTCTATTGGTAGAAAACTTCAATTTTAACTTACTTAGCATAAGTCAGTTATGTGATTCTGGTTATTTAGTTACTTTCAACAATTCTAATTGCCTGATTAGAAATGCACAAGACTCAGAAATCATGCTTAAGGGCACTAGGAAAAACAATGTATACACTATAAATCTTCCCCTTATACCCAAATGCATGTTAACACAATTAGAACAATCAAAACTCTGGCATAGAAGATTAGGTCATACCAATCTAAGAACTATCTCAAAAATTACCCAACTTGGTTTAATCAAAGGTGTCCCTAAAATTAAGAATAATGAAAACCTAATATGTGAATCTTGTAATCAAGGCAAACAAACCAAGTCTAGTCACAAATTGATCCAATCTGATCAAACCCAAACCACACTTGAGCTCCTACACCTTGACCTATTTGATTCACATGGAGCCAAGTCACTAAGTGGAAACCGATACTGCTTAGTGATAATTGATGACTACTCTAGGTTCACCTGGGTCAGGTTTCTAAAGACCAAAGATGAAACCCTGAACCTTTTTAACAACTTTTGTCAATTAATTGAAAATCAAAATGATACCAAAATCAAAAGACTTAGGTCTGACCACGGGGGAGAATTCGAGAATCAAAGATTCGAAGAATTCTGTAAAGTAAATGGATATAAACACGAATTTCG
>JAGFNQ010006144.1:0-50074 GCA_024364735.1 Boesenbergia rotunda | reverse complement strand
GAGAGAAACCAAGTCTGGGAGTTAGTACCTAAGCCTAAGGGCAAATCCGTAATTGACACCAAGTGGGTATTTAGGAATAAGTTAAACGACCAAGGTGAAATAGTCCGAAATAAAGCCCGCTTAGTAGCTAAGGGATTCAGTCAAGTAGAAGGGTTGGATTATGATGAAACCTATGCCCCTGTAGCTAGACTTGAGTCTATTAGGATGTTACTAGCCTTTGCATCCCATAAAGGATTTAAATTATACCAAATGGATGTAAAGTCAGCCTTCTTAAATGGGCTTATTAAGGAAGAAGTTTATGTAGGACAACCCCCAGGGTTTTGAGGATATAGAAAAACCCGATCATGTCTACAAACTTAGTAAAGCCCTTTATGGACTAAAACAAGCACCCAGGGCCTGGTATGAAAGATTATCCAATTACCTGATTTCTAAAGAATTCAAACAAGGTCAAATTGACCCAACCTTGTTTGTTAAAATTTTAGAAAAGGATATATTTATTGCCCAAATTTACGTAGATGATATAATATTTGGATCAACTAACTCTAAATTTCTAAAAGAATTTGTAACAATAATGGAAAATGAGTTTGAAATGAGTTTAGTTGGGGAACTCAACTTTTTCCTAGGGTTACAAATCAAACAAACTAAGGATGGAAATTATGTACATCAATCTAAATATGCTAAAGAACTAATTAAGAAATTTAAAATGGATAACTCTAAAAGTATAAGTACCCAATGGCCACAAATGTGAAAATAGATAATGACCCTGATGGCAAACCAGTAGACCTAAAACTTTATAGAAGTATGATAGGAAGTCTACTATACCTTACAGCCAGCAGACCTGATATACTTTTTTCAGTAGGAATGTGCGCTAGGTACCAAACCTGTGCTAAGGAAACTCACTTAGCAGCCCTAAAACGAATTTTAAGATACATTAAGGGCACCCTAAATGTAGGGATATGGTACCCTAGGACTTCATCCTTTAAGTTGTCAGGATACTCTGATTCTGACTATGCTGGTTGTAAATTAGATAGAAAAAGTACAAGTGGAAGCTGTCAACTTTTAGGAAACAGCTTAGTAAGTTGGTGCAGTAGGAAGCAACACTGTGTTGCTCTATCCACAACTGAAGCTGAATATGTAGCCTTAGGAGAGTGTGTAGCTCAACTCCTATGGATGATGCACACCCTTAAGGACTTTCAGCTAGACTACAATCAGACCCAAGTCAATATTGACAATATTAGCTCAATTAACTTAACCAAAAACCCAATACAACATTCTAGAACCAAACACATAGAAGTGAAACATCACTTTGTAAGAGATCACGTAGCTAGGGGTGAAATAGTCCTTAAGCATGTAGACTCCAAGTCCAACCTAGCTGACATATTCACTAAACCCCTACCTGAATCTGAGTTCAGCTCACTGAGAAGGCAGTTAGGATTATGCTTAGTAGAATAGAATCATTTGGTTTTTGCATGTTTTAAATTGATTTTAAAATGGTGTTTATTTTAAAAGTTTTTCTAACTTAATTTTAAAAAGTTTTACTTTGGTTTTAAAATTTTTTCCTTGACTTAGTTTTATTTCAAAAACTACCCCCTTCAAAACTAGGGTTTTCTTCGAAATGGACTTAGCCTAGGCTCTAACCCTAGAATTGCATGCACCTATAGATCTAGAAGCCAGCATCTCACAAGCACCTTAGGGTACTTTGAGTGATAACCTAGAAAGGGTTGAGATGCTTAGGTCTTTGCCTTAACTCAAGATGCTTTAAGTCAGTGCATCTGCAGTAGTTGGGGCACTAAATACAAACTGAACAGCAATCAAGTTAAGTATCAAGTTTAGACAATCTAACTTGAACAATGTACTTAACTTGACTAACCCTAGCGAAAACTACTGTTTATAACAGTTGGTAAGTAGCTAATTGGGTTAGACACGTCCCTAAAGATTTAACCAGACTTAGGTTCCAGTTTGATTCAGTACAGCAAATGCTTTAATTATTGCAAAATTTTTTCTGCATTTTTGATATATGTCAAAGAGGAGAGTTGGAAAGGAAACAGGGAACAAAATTTTTAAATTTTTTTAAAAATTTTTTCCCATCGTCTTCTTCAAAAAGTTGAACTGAAATTGGTGAATCAAAGTTAGTTTTATTTCTAAACTCTGAATTATTTTGAAACTTAATGTTTTTGCTTAAAATTATTGTTAAGCTTAAAAAAATTTCCAACTCTGAACTATGTGTTTTGAAATTATGTTTAAGCCTAACGTAGTGCTTGAAAATTTTTCAAAATTGAAAATTTTCTAACTCTGAAATTTTTCTAAAACTGAAAATTTTCTTAGTCTGAAATTTTTTCCAAAACTGAAAATTTTCTAAATCTGAAATTTTTCCAAAACTGAAAATTTTCCAAAGTGTGAAATGTTCCTAAAACTGAAAATTTGACTAAAGTTTTCAAAGTTTTCCAAACTTAGAACATCTTTTCGAAAAACTTAGCAAAAAACTTTAGAGATTTCCCAACTTATTATCAAAACATGAAATCTTCTAAGTACTTAACTCACACCACCTATTTTTGAAAAAACCTAGGGGGAGATTTCTTCCAGGGGGAGGGAATCTAACTTAGGATTTCAATTTCAGCATTTTTTTTCCCTTAACTTTTTGAACTAGGTTGTCATATATCAAAAAGGGGGAGATTGTTGGTGCAGAATGCACCCAAGTCAAACCTGTGTTTTGATATTGGCAAAAGGGTTCAAAAGTTAAAGGTTAGTTGTTGTCTAACAAGTTTCTTGAGTGTACAGGAAAAGCCCTAGCGAAGGAATGCTAGGCACTGGCAAAGAAATGCCAGCCAGAAGAAAAGCCCTAGCGAAGGACTGCTAGGCTCTGGCGAAGGACTGCCAGAATGGACAAACCCTAGCGAAGGAATGCTAGGCACTGGCAAAGGGCTGCCAGAAGAAAAGATCTAGCGAAGGGCAGCTAGGCACCAAGCGAAGGGCAGCTTGGTAACTCAAGACCTGGCGAAGGACTGCCGGGCAAAAGTCCAACTGGAGGATCCGGTTGGCACCAGGTAAACTCTCCCGAGAGGAGTAGGTGAGGACGCGTTCCCCTTGAGGGAACATTAGGCGTCGGTTCGACCTAGGGCTCCATTTTGGAGACCAAAGTCAGAACCAAGACAGCTAAGGCTGTATAAAATAATAATATAATTGTTATTTGGACTAACCCTGGATGCATGATCGAAGGACTGAGTATCTGCAGCTCAGAGAGCCTCAAAGGAGTGAGGCAGAAGCTGAGCAGGGCGCCCCGGACGATCCGGGCGCCCCCAAGGTCAACCCAAGTCTGTAAGAACCTCAACGCGCTTCGCCCCGCTTGTCGCGGGCGCCCCGCGTGTCGCGGGCACCCCGCGTGTCGCGGGCGCCCCGCGTGTCGCGGGCGCCCCGCGTGTCGCGGGCGCCCCCACTGCCAGCTGCCGAAGCGCATCCCTGCGAAGCCGAGGAGATGAGGCTTTGACCGGTCAATCCGGGCGCCCCGAGCCATCCGGGCGCCCCGGTCAAACCGGATCCCGAGGATAAGGGGATCAGACGGCGACCGAGCAACAACCGGATCTACTGCCACGTGGGGGGGCGCCCCCGTCGACCAGGGCGCCCCCAGGCCGTATATAAAGGGCCCTCGACCTCCTTCTTCAGAGCATAAATTACTGCGACGCTTCCACGCTCTACAGCTTTCATTCAACGCATCCAAACGCTCCGACGACCGCGCTCTGCTCCAGGAACTTCCCGACTCAAGTCCGAAGCGCCGTCGACCTCCCGCTGCACCGAAACTCGAGCCTACCCCGGGAGTTGGTAAATACAGAAGTGTAATCTTTCTTATTGCAAACTGTATCTCTCTTCTGTATTCATTCTACGCATTATAGAATTGCCCAAAGTAAACGGTCAACGACCGTGGGCCTTGGAGTAGGAGTCGACCCAAGCTCCGAACCAAGTAAAACGACCTTGTTAGCGTTGTGTTGCTTTGTCTCTATTTCCGCCGCGCACTTACTCTTTTTTAATCCGAACGATTTGCGACATTCACCCCCCCCCCCCTCTATCGCATCTCTCGATCCAACATAATCATCCTCGTTACAAGCATAGTAGTCGCATGGTTGGGAAGAAGAAGAAAAATATTCCCTACAAAGTCATGTATTATTTCCCTTTAACTGCTAGACTCCAATGCTTGTATGCATCAGCAACAACAGCAAGTCATATTATCTGACGTCAAAATCATGGACATGAAGGAGACATAATGTGTCATCATTGTGATTCCCCTGCATTGAAACATTTAGATTCAACATTTTCTTCCTTTGCTATAGAACCACGTAATGTAATACTTGGACTTTCTGCAGATAGATTTCAGTCATTTGGAAGTTATACATAATAATATTCATCATGACTAGTTATTTTAACACCATATAACTTACCACCATGGATGTGCATGAAAGATAAATTCATGTTTCTTACCATGCTAATTCCAGGTCCTCATAATCCAAAAGGGCAAATAGATGTATTTTTTCAACCTTTGATTGCTGAGCTGAATTATTTATGGAATATAGGTTCAGAGACATATGACATCGCAAGTAAATCAAACTTTATAATGCATACAGCATTATTATGGATCATTAGTGATTTTTCCGCATACTCAATGTTATCAGGATGGAGCACGACTGGAAAGTTAGTGTGTCCACATTGTATGAGTCAGTCTGATGCATTTTCTTTGCCTTATAGTGGAAAGATTTCTTGGTTTGATAATCATCGAAAATTTTTACCTGTTGATCATCTGTTCAGAAGAAATAAGAAAATTTTCAAAAGGAATAAAGTGGTTAGGAAACTACCCCTAGTTTGAATGTCAGGCGAAGAAATACTTAATGAAATTGTTAGTTATGGATTTCTACCATTATATCAAGATTGTTCAGATGATATCAACAAGTACATTGTTAGAGTTAACAAATGCGGTTGGAGGAAAAGAAGTATTTTTTGGGAGTTTCCATATTAGAAATATTTACTCATCCGACATAATTTAGATATGATGCATATTGAGACAAATTTCTTTGACAACATCATCAATACTATGCTGAATGTTCATGGGAAAACTAAAGATACAACAAAATCACGAGAAGAATTGAAATTTTTAGTAAGCAGACCTGAGTTGCATCAGAATGAAACAACTGGTAAATATCCCAAGGCATGTTATACATCAGACAAAGAAAGTAAGCAAGCAATGTGTTCTTAGTTGAAAGCAATCAAATTTCCAGATGGATATGCCTTTAATATGTCTCGTTGCGTGGATACAAACAGATTAAAAATGGTTGAAATGAAGATTTATGATTATCATGTGTTCATGCAAAGATTAATTCCAATAGCTTTCCAAGAATTACTTCCTAATAATGTTTGACAAACACTTACAGAATTAAGTCTTTATTTTAAAAATTTGACTTCCAGAGTTATTACGGTATCAAATATGTAACGCCTTCAGACAGAGATTCCATTAATTATATGTAAGCTTGAGCGAATATTTCCACCAAACTTTTTTGATTTAATAGAACATATACCTATTCATTTACCTAGTGAAGCACAAATATGTGGTCCTGTATAATATAGATGGATGTATCCTTTTGAAAGGTTTCTTACTAAATTAAAGAATAATGTGCGTAACAAAGTAAGAGTTGAGGAATCAATATGTAATGCATATCTGGTTGAAGAAGCAAGTTCATTTTGCTCATATTACTTTGCTGAAAATGTGAAAATCAGACATCAAAAGTGTTCACATAATTAATATGACATTCAAACAGTTGACTCAGATATGCTTTCTATTTTCAAGTATCCTGGAAGAGCAATGGGTACAACTCTATCTAGATGGTTAAATGACCAAGAATATCATGTTGTCAGGACATATATACTTCTGAACTGTGAAGAGGTCAAACCATACCTAAGATAATAGCTCCAGTTTATATATTTATTTGCATTAAATTACTATCTGATATCAAATTACCTTATATGTTGTATGAATAACAGTTGTACATTCAAAATTTATCTATAAGTGCAAATGAGGTAGATCAGAAGATAGAAGATGAAATTATATTTTGGTTTCAAATATATGTAAGTTAGTTAATATGTATTTTTATTTTACAATTCTTTATTATATATTAATTTAATTTTATCAACGACCATTATTATCAGGGAATCATTGTAGAATTTCTAATGTAGAACTTGTGTTGTGACATCATAATCCAAATCTATATTATATAAAAATATAACGTGTGTTGTGACACCATACTCAAAATCTATATAAAAAAATAAAACCGAAAAAATTATATATTAGATAATAGAAAATGTTCAAATTTTTTATAAATGTAGATTATTTTTCGATAAATAACTTATTGTTAAAAAATATAGGAGGTTAGGGGAGAATAAATTAAATATATATTTTTAAAAGGAAAAATTTTAAAATAAAATATTTTTAATAAGTTTTTGAAATAATAGATTGTTTTGAAACATATCTTATTTTTGTAAAATCTCTGAAAAATTCTTTGAACACTTTTTTGAAAGCATCACTTCTCTTTAAAAAAGATCCTTTAAATATGTTTTGCTTAGAAAACACTTTTACAAAATTTATCAAAATTCCTTGAAAATAATTTTGAAATGATACTTTCAACATAATATTTTTTCTAAAAATTCATTTGAAAATATTCTTCAAAATCATACTTTAGAAAATTCTCAAAAATTAGGTTTTGAAAAAATATGTTGATAATTCCATTAAAACACTATGTTTTGAAAAATTATTTTTGAAAAGTCCTTTGAAAAATTATATTTTAAAACAACTTCAACAATCTTTGTTTTTGAAATTGCACTTTTAAAGACACTTTGCAAAAGTTTTTGAAAATCATTTTTTACAATATTTTTAAAAATACAGGTTTTCAACAATGATATTTTAAAAAAGGTATTCAAAAATCACTTTGCAAATTGTTTTAAAAATATCCTCTTTTGAAAATATTATTAAATTTTGGCACAAATTTTTTTTAATTCTTTCAATATGTGGTCTTTCAATCTAACATTGTTGGTGCAAAGAAGTCCTTAAAATTTAAGGAATTGAAATATAAGTAGAATAATTTTTGATGTATGCCAAAGGGAATGTATAAATTAGAAAATCTAACTTGCATAAGAATTGATAAGTTGGTTATGTAATTCGCCTAACTTAAACATATTATCAAATATCAAAAATGAGGAGATTTTTGGTGCAATTGACCTTTGGAGTTTTAATATTTGTTTGATAATATGTTTAATGGACTTTAGTCAGGTTAAGGTTAATTGAATGACTAGCAAAAGTCAGAAGACTTGAAGGAGTGAACTTCAAGCAAAGAAAAAACTCTAAGAGAGTAAACCCTAGGTTGTGAGAAGACTTAGAGGAGTGAACTCAAACAAAGGAAAAAACTCTAGAGGAGTGAGCCCTAGGTTGTGAGAAGTTTTGGAAGAGTGAACTTCAAGCAAAAGAAAAACCCTAGGGGAGTAAATCCTAGGTAATGAGAAATCTTAGAAGAGTAAACTCCAAACAAGTTTGACCGATCAATAGATTCTAGTGAACTTATGTATAATTTTGCTAACACTATTTTGCATTACTACTATTGAATTTGTTGTGCTAATTTAGTATTATAGGAAAAATCTTAGTGGATAAGATAATCAGACACTGAGAAGAGAAAGTCCAAATAGGTCCGAAGGACTAGATATTTGGCAGGTAAGTTGAGAAGAGCACCTGGAGGGAGTGAGTAAGGTCGTGTCCTAGTTTGGGACAAACCATAGGCGATGATCTGATCAAAGAAACCAGCAGAGATTTCTAAGTCGAGATCAAGACATACCTATCTGTCTATACCATTTATGCATTTTCATATCCGTTCTAACTCTGTTTTACAAGATAAATACTAAAATAGTTTTACAGGTGTTCCGTCAACGAAAAGAGAGCTTCAAATATCCTCATATTGTTCTGTTAATGAAAAAGCTTTATCAATTGATGGATCAGAGATATTATCATAATGAAATTAGATCAAAAAGGAAACTGTGTTCCGTCGATGGAAAAAATTATTCAATCGACAGAACAATATGATTTGGGGGATCAGATAGATCGGATCAGAGCAAACAAGGAAAGACATAGGGTTTAGTCGATGAATAGAATGATCACGAATAGGTTAGTCGATTAAACGATTTTTCAGTCGACTGAACGATACATACAAAAGAAGCCCTCGGGGTCCAAGCCAAAAAGACAACACTCCCTGTGCTCATTCATGTCTCTGCTACTTTTCTTGTAGGCCACTTCTTCTACTACACCAGAAGGCTAACCGACAACCTATGCTAAACTCTAATATCTTGTTGTCGATATATTTATTTTTCTATACATGCATTTATTTAAAGGAGATAGTAGGTTTGTTACTATTTCATCATTGTACGAGTTTACTTTTCTCCGAAAGATTTTGGAGCAAAGAGCTAAAGTGATTGCCCATCGAAAGTGATCAAGGATCGTGAGCTTTGGAGTAGGAGTCGATTGGGCTTCTAACCAAGTAAAACCAAACTGTGTCATTGTTATTTCCGATGCTATTACTCTGGTTTTACTAATAAAGAGAAGATTTTTTTTTACGATCGAGATTCACTCCCCCCCCCCCTCTCTCGACTCCTACGGTCCTATAGATGCTAGGCAACGAGAAGTTTCAATAGGTCACGATTGACTGGATATTGGGCAAGCTAACCCTGACTTGGACTTAGATCAAGTCAAGGTAAATCGATTGGGTAATAGATTAGGACAGAGCCTGATTGATTGGACTAATCGATTAGGGCTAGTTAATCAATTGAGTAATCAATTAGAGGTTGTGTTTCGTGAAACGCATATAGTTGGGGGATTGATTGTCTAATCGATCCAGCCAGAGGGAAATAAATTAGAGTAATTGATTTAGATGTTTCTTCGTGAGAGAAGAGAGCCAGAATTGATTAGGTCAATCGATTTGGCTAAAGCTAATCGATTGGTCCAATTGATTAGGCTATTGTTTCTCGCACACAGTAAGTTCCGAAATCGATTAGCTTAATCAATTCAGAGCTTCTGAATTGATTGACATGACTCACCAATCGATTAGGTCTTTGAAAAAAAATTGTTATGTAGGTGTTAACTGACAAATCTGACATGGCAACCGATTGGAGAAAAACTGAATCGATTGAGAGCCTCAAGCAAACCCTAGAAAAGGGTTTTCCAATGTAGGAAGAAGTAGAGCTCGAGATTTTCTCCACGCTAGTTCTTGTGGTTTCTTGGAGAAAAGTGTTTTTACATTTTCAATTATCAAAAGGGTAATCAAAGCTACAAGAGATCAAACTAAGTAAGATTTCATTATTAATGTAATTGTGCTTTACGATTTAATTTGTATTTGCTTTGTGTCCTTGTTGTATTCGAGCATGTGCGAAGTTTCTCCACCTCCGGATTATTTCCATGAAGGAGTGTGTTTATAGTAGAGTTGTGCACACAGTATGGATCTTTAGATTAGTCACCTCAAGAAGATGGATACAAAAAAAATCAAAGGAGTTAGTGTAGTGTTGTTTTGAGTTTCCGTTGCGACAAATTAACAAAAGAACGACGTGAGCTATTCACCCCCTCTAGCTCTTGAGTCTCAACGTGTTCTACTAGTTCCTATGTGTTCGGATAATTCTCCTGATTATATACATGCTCTCAAACATCAATATCATTACTCTCAATATATTTGGTCAAATTCGATTGATCAACTTTATCCATCGATTGAATCCCCTTTTACCTTCTAGAGCAGATTTACAAGTATCCGTCGATGGAACCATTTAAGATACAATCCCGGCAAAACAGTGTTAGTATAGATATAATATTTATCCTACAAAACAAAGTTAGAATATATATGAATATGCATGAAATAGATAGATAGTTCTGTCTTGCTCTCGACTTAGAAACCTCCGTTGATTTCTTCAGTCAGATCATCGCTAAGGTTTGTCCCAAGCTGGGACACGACCTCACTCACTCCCTCAAGGATCTTACATCAACTTACCTGCGAAACATTTAGTCCTCCAGTCCTATTTGAACTTTTTCTGTTTAGTGTCTGATTGCCTAATCCATTAAGCCTTTTCCTGCAATACTGAATTAGCACAACAAATACAAATGTGAGATACTGAATTAAACCTATTGCTTGGGTTCACCAAAATCTGCTAGTCCGGTCGATCGCGCGCAGTCGGCTAAAAACCTTCCAGTCAGACTTGCTTAGAGTTCACTCCTCCAAGACTTCTCACCTAGGAGTTTCTCGTTTGCTTGGAGTTCAACCCTCCAAGACTTCTCACTACCTAGGGTTCACTCTCTTAGGGTTTTCCCTTTGCTTAAATTTCATTCCTCTAAGTCTTCTTACTACCTAGGGTTCACTCCCCTAGGATTTTCCCTTTACCTGGAGTTCACTCCTCCAAGTCTTCTCACCCTTGCTAGTTATTCCATCAACATTAACCTAACTAGAGTCCATTGAACATATTATCAAATAAACATCAAAACTCTGAAGGTCGATTGCACCAACAGTTTCATGTTAATTCAAGGTCGTTTAGTCCATTAGCCGGTTTAGGCAGTAATTTTTTGAATAAGAATTATATTTTTTGAACATATTTGTATTAAAAATTATTATTCTCAATATATTGAGTCAAATGAATATTTGAGGGTATGGATATAGTTAGGAGAATTAGATGAAGACATAAGAGCTAGTTTTATATCAATCCGAGGTCATTTGGTTCATTAGTCGATTTTGCCAAAAATTGATTGATAAATCAAAGGATCTCGGATTGACATGAAACTAACTCTTATGTGTTCATCTATTTCTCCTGATTATATGCATGCTCTCAAATATCAACTTAACTCAATATATTGAGAGTAGTGAATTTTTAAACATGAATTAGATTTTTCGAAAATATTCATGTTAAAAAATTCAGTGTTCTCAATATATCGGATCAAATTGATATTTGAGAACATAAATATAATTAGGAGAAGTAGACGAACACATAGAAACTAGTTCTATATGAATCCGGGGATGTTTGGTTCATTAGTTGGTTTTATCCAAAATTGGCTGATAGGCAAACGCCCTCGAATTGACATAAAACTAGCTTTTATGTGTTCGTCTACTTCTTCTGATCAATCCGGCTGATAAGAAAAAACAATCGATCAATTTTAAATAGTGGATTGATTTTTTTACTAATTGATTGATTAAGAGTAAAATAAAAAATGGATATGTAATTTGATAATTTTAAAAATCTACCTACATTGTTCGTTAAAACCCCGAATAAATAATCAAAAGTGTCACATGAGTCGTTCCAAGAATACACTTGGTTACTCATTTTCTTAGTTTTTTTTTCGCCATAGGACGTAGCACAGTTAGTTTCTTGGAGACAAAATTACATTTTTGAATATGATTTAAATTGCGAGATTGGTCGTGGAATATTCTCTCTCTTAAGTATTTGCTATATATTTACTTGTATTTTACTAAGGAACTGATAAGATGAACGAAATCAATTTTGCTTCCTTAGCTGGCTGTTCTGTTTATCCTCTGCTATTTAGACCCGACCCGGGCCGGATCCAGCCCGGACCCGGCCCGGGTCAATGGGCCGGGTGGCCCGTTGACCTAGTTCGCCGGGCCGAACCAGAACCGGCCCGGCAGGATGCTGGGCCGGTTCCGGTTCTGGTTCCTGCGCCCAGAAATCGTGAACCGGCGGTTAACCGCCGGTTCCAGTTCAGTGTCGTTGGAGACTTTTTGATTTTTTTTTTTGGACGGATGAGATCATTTGACCGTTTTTTGATCAATGACTATGATTTAGTGACCATTATGATCCGAACTCTATAAATAGGGAGCTCATTTCATCATTTTCACTCACAACACAACTTCTCTTCTCTCAATCTCTCATTCTCAACTCTCTAACTCTCAACTTCTCTCCGCGTTCTTCATCGACGATAATGGAAGGAGGTCACGGAGCTTCATCATCTCGATCTCGGAGGGGAAAAGAAATTGCATACGAGGATCCCAACCTTCAAATTCAATCCACGATGATGAGACCGAGGCTCAGCCCCAACACCCTCCGATCCACGAAACGCAAGGAAGTACCGATGCGATTACTTCTAAGGTTCGGGATAATCCTCCTTTAAAATCGTCTATTTTCACTAAACATTTTGAGAAGGTCACACTTCCGTCGGGAGAAATGCGTGCAAATTAAATGCAAGCATTGTAATGCTTCCTACAAATTCCAAGCCGGCGGCGGCTATGGGTCGTTGAAACGACATGTAGAAACGAAGCACCCGACGGAATATGGGCTTGACCGCTCTCAAACACAATTATCTAGATTTTCTATCGGTAGTAGTACTGATTCTGATTTATTTTTATATTCAGATAATAAATTGAGAGAATCATTAGCTAAATTTATTTCCGTAGAACATCTTTCTTTTAGTTTTAGATCTAAATGCACATTTGAAGATTTTTGTAAAAAATCTCTTAACCCTGCTGCTAAATGTGTACCTAGGACTACACTAACTCGTACAATTAAAAGATTAGTAAAACAAGGTAAAAAGAATTTAATTGAAGAATTTAGTAAATTAAATAATAAAGTTTCTTTATGTTCTGATATTTGGAGTGATCATTGTCAAACTCATTCTTATATGGGTATAACATGTCATTGGATTGATAACTCTTGGATCCTTCAAAAAAGATTATTAGCTTATAGAGTTTTTGATGAATCACACACTGCTCATAACATTGTACAATTATTACACATAGTTTTAGAAGAATAAGGATTGACTCATCAAATATTTTCAATATCATTAGACAATGCTAGTTCTAATACCGCTTCAATAGATGAATTAAAATTTATTTGTCAACCTGTCATTGGTGGTTTATTTTTTCATATTCGTTGTGTATGCCATATTTTAAATTTATGTGTTCAAGATGGATTAAAACTTTTACAAAATTATATTCAACCAATTAGAACCGCAATTTCATACTTATGGTCTCATCCATCTATGATGAAACAATGGGGTAGATTTTGTAAAGCTAATGGAATGCGACCAAAAAAATTTCCACATGATGTTCCAACACGTTGGAATTCAACATATCAATTATTACAAGATTCTTTTCAATATAAAGATTTATTATGTTTATTTTTTGCACAAAATAGTAATACTAATATATATTTATTTTCACAACAATGAAATATTTATAGTAGTATTTATGAAATTTTAAAAGTTTTTAACGATGCAACTGAACAACTTTCTGGTGTTTATTATCCTACTGCTCATTTAATTTTAGTAAATTTTTGTAGTATAGTATTAATATTAAATGAACATGTAAATGATGAAGCTTTAACTTTATGTATAATAGCTATGAAAACTAAATGGGAAAAATATTTTTATTTAATTCCTGAAATTTATTTAATTACATTTGCTTTAGATCCTAGATTTAAATTAGAAGTTTTACAAGAAATGTTAACTTTATATTATAACGCATTAACTCCTATTAAGGATTCTTCCTCTCCGGATCCAGCTAATATTGTATATAATATTAAAAATTATTTATATGATCTTTATAATCAATATTATGTTAAATATGGAACATAAACCAATATTTCTGAAACACAACAATCTACTACTACTAATTTAAAACTTACAAAAACCCAACTTTTATTAAAAGAACGGACGAAACGTCCACGAGGATCCTCAAGCTCCACACAGGAACTTGAGAATTATTTTACGACTTCTTTTGATTTTAATGAAGCAGATAGCGAAGACTTCGACATCTTGAAGTGGTGGTCACAGAAGGCTCAAAGCTTTCCCGTTCTCTCCGTGATCGCAAAAGAAATTTTAGCTTCTCCAGTGTCGACTGTTGCTGTGGAGCAGACGTTCAGTGCCGACGGCAACATATTAGATGAACGACGATCAATCATGTCTCCCTACTCATTGGAAGCTCAAGCATTACTTGATGATTGGACCAGAGCCGAGAAGCGAATCCAAGGAATGCAACTTTCAGAAGACGAAGTCGAAGAATTTGATACCGAAGGAACAAATACAACGGGAACGGGAGGAAATGCAAGTGAGTGAGAAAGGGTAAAAATGTAAAAAATGTAAACGGGTAAAAATGTAAAAAATGTAAATGGGTAAAAATGTAAAAGAACTACGTGGGCTTTGATTCCCCTATACCCTAAGGGGATACGTAGGCAACTTATATAAGTGCAAGCCTTTTTTTAATAAAATTTATTTTTTTTAATTTAATTTTTAATTTTTAATTTTTTTAATATAATAATCTTGAACCGTGGCGAACCGTGAATCGGACTGTGAACCGGTGGTTCCGAACCGTAAACCGTAACCGTCTTGGGCGGTTAAGGTTAAAGGTCGACCTTCCACGAACCGTCGAACCGACGATTCCGAACCGTTGAACTATAGGTTCCGAACCATGGTCGGGTCTACTGCTATTTCTCCTCATTATAAGCCTACAATCAACATCTCTTTTCTCTAATTTTCTGGTTTCATCCCAATGTCGACGTTTCTTCTTGGTGCTTATTCTTCTATGGAGCCTGCTAGCTTTTTCAGCTATGAGCTCGTTGCCGAGCCAATTGCTTTGTTATTAGTACTGTAAATAAAATAAGTCGAATCAAACTGTAAGGTGTTCAAAAGTATATGATAAAGTGTTCTTTTATTTATATATTTCATTAATGATTAATGTGTACCTATTTAATTGTGTCTTAATTTACTCTCTTAATCATCAACATTTTCATTCAAAATTATTTATTCATTAATCTATTTGAATGAAATAATTGACTATTGAATGATTAAGAAATGTCAACAGTTTAATAGAGAAATAAATCATAATAAAATAAGTCATTTAATAAAATAATAAATATCATTTAAAAAGTAAATGTATGTTTGAGCCTTGTACCTTTGCTATCAGGTTAATTTTACAACAATTACTTACACCAACCAAACATTTATGTCAGTTTGGTGCTTGTGAGGAATTTCAGTTAGCATCATACACACCAAAAGAGTAGCTAGCATCTGATCTTCCATTATTAAATACCTTTCTTCAACAGAGACTGATGAAGGATCATTGTAAAAAAGGATTTCAAGATCATCCAAAAGTGACTGTGAATGAAAGTCTTAACATAATTCATTATGATTGTCCTTGCTACTCTGCAACCACATGATAATTCTTGTACAAATTAATATATAGTTATCCATATATACTCCATAAATAATATCTTCATAAAAAGTAACTCTTGCTACTGAATGATAGATTCAATGTCTACCCCTTTTAAACCTCTTGAAATTTGGGTGCATTTGATTGGGGTTATCTTGATAATCTTGGTTATCCATCCAAGATTATCAACAAAAATCTTATTTGATTTAGATAATCAGTGATTCCCAAGTAATGATCGATGTCCGACACGTCAGCAAATGAGGCATGCAACTCGGAATCGAAAAACCTCATGAAAGTAAGATTTTTCTTGATTCTGGGATTATGAAACTTATTTTTCCAAAATTATCCTCCAATATTTACCTTAGTAAAAGAGGCATTATTTACGGGCGACCACCGGCAACGACGGCGGGCGACCACTGACGGCGGCCAGCGACAGCCGCCGGCCGACGACCGGCAACCACGATTGACGACCATTATTCGCGGCCGACAACCGACAACGAAGGCCGGTGACCACCACCGACGGCTGACCATTATTCGCTGCCGACAACCGACAACGACAACCGGCGATCACCGCTGACGGCCGGCGACCGAGGGTATGAATATGTATATAATATCATCTTACTTTTTTATTTTAAATTTATAAACATATAATATTATTATACTTAAATTTAACTAAAGAATAATACGGTAAAATATTATATTATGTCATAGATTATTACCTCAAAACAAATAAGATTTTATTTGATTATCTAAATTGAACCAAACAACTTCAGGTTATGTTTCATTTTTCATTATCTTGGTTATGTTATTATTTGATAATCACATAACTAAGATTATATCTGATAATTTGAACTAAATACACTCTTGATGTATTTGTAATTTTCATCTTTGGATTGCTACTGAATATATTTTTCTTTATAAAACCTAACATATTCGGACGCTGTCGAACTTGCATAATGGAATTAAACAATCAGATAAGATTCGTCCAGGAAGCAAAATATGCGACTTATTATAAAGCGACTTATAATAGGATTTAAATAAGGAAAGAAAGAAAAAACTAATATGATCAAAAATGATAAAAATGATCAAAAATCTCACCCACCGCTACTCAAAATGTTTTTTTTTATAATTTAGAAATTTAATTTTTTGAGTCGATTAATTTTTAAAATAACTAATATGATTTTATGAAAATTATTTATCGGCTATCTGAATAAAATTGAAAAATACTTCTATAGAAGTATATTCAAATGGTTAGGATTGTTAGAATTAAAAAAATTCTTACATTATGTCACAACTTAAAGCCAACTTTTAATACTTCATTAATTATTAAAAATAATAAAGCTGGGTGGCCAGAATCTAGACATTCAGAATATATTTTTATAAATAAATAAAAATAAATAAATATGAAAAAAATATAATTTAGTATAAGAAAGAATATAATTGGGATTAAATATTTTAATAATAATATTAAAAACATAAAATAATTTATAATAGATTTATATATTTTTTATAAGTTAAAAAAAATAATTTAATATAACAATAAATAAGAAAGAATACAATTTAATATGAAAATAAATAAAAAAGTGATATAATTTAATAAGAAAATAAATAAGTAAGATTAAAATTAAAAAAATATTAAATTAAATTTTTTATTTTTTTTATTTTTTTGTTCAGTGTTACCCATTTAAAAAATCTAACCACTGTGCCACCTTTACTTTGCGGCTTAAAATGTTAGAAATGATAACATTCAATGCCCCAAACGAGCCGGAGTAGCCTCCACGGGCTGGCTCGGTTGGTAAGACGTCTAGCTGTTTGTATCAAATGTCTCGGGTTCGAGATTCGTCAGTCGCACACGGGATAAAAATCTGATATGCTGGCTTAAATCCTCTCGCCCCCAGACGTTTTACCCTACCAATAAAAATTATGATTTATCCACTCTAAATACTTGTGGCCTCGGAATCAAGAGGTCGTTAAGGTGACTCCACCTTTTGCACCAAACGAGCCAGAGTAATTAATATTCAAATGTTATTCTTAAAACGACAATTTACCAAAGGGCGGACCTAAGAATTGGAAATTACCAATTCGCGCATCATGGTTTCTATTTCACCAAAAGACGCATGTCTTTAAGTGAACTTCCCCTTATACCCCTCCTTCTAACTACTGTCTTTCTCTTTCTCTCTCTCAGTAACAAATTTCGAGACGCCTGTACATGTTTTTTTAGACTTTTATTTTAAAATAATATATTATGGAATCAGCGCTACAAATGTTAGGTAAAAACTAAAAAAATATTTCAGTTAAAATTGATTAATATATAAACTTTTTTAATATTTCAGACGATTGGTTAAAACTTTGATTAATATATAAACATTTTTCAGTAAAAACGTAAGGTAAATTATTTTTTTTAATTTGATTAATATTAATTAATATATTTAATAATATTTAATAAATATATTAATATATAAAAAATTAAAAAAAATGTAAACTGATTTTAGGCCCAGCATGACCCTGAAATGTTTTGATTTCAGGCCCGGCGTGGACTCAAATTTTTTTTCTATTTTAAAAATATATTAATATATTAAAAAACCTATCAAAACACATAATTTCATATTAAAATGCAGGGTCTGAAGTCACGCTAGGAGGCCCTGAACACAGATGTGTTCAGGCCTTTCTTGGGCCTGAAGGGTCTGAACAAATCTTGGATAAATGTAAGTAAATTAAATAAAAATAACAATAGTTCTAGTTAGAGTTGAGCTAGGAAATGATATTTTTGGTGTCCAAACATCTATATATTAGATATCACCAATGCAATAGGAGTAGTTTAGAAATATCAGTGGGTTTTGACCAAAACCCACTGATAGACCTTCCATAACTGGATTTCTAAAATCTCCATATGAATAGAGAGGTTAGAGGTAGGAGATGATGTTTTAGGTGGCCAAACATCTATATATTAGATATCACCAATGAAATAGGAGTAGTTTAGAAATATCAGTGGGTTTTGACCAAAACTCACTGATGAAACTCTCATATCTGGATTTCTGAAAACTCCATATGAATAGAGAGGGTAGAGGTAGGAGATGATGTTTTAGGTGTCCAAACATCTATATATTAAATATCACCAATGCAATAGGAGTAGTTTAAAAATATCAGTGAGTTTTGACCAAAACCCATTGATGTACCTCCCATATCTGGATTTCTAAAAACTCCATATGAATAGAGAGGTTAGAGGTAGGAGATGATGTTTTAGGTGTCCAAACATCTATATATTAGATATCATTGATGCAATAGGAGTAGTTTAGAAATATCAGTGAGTTTTGACCAAAACCCACTGATGGACCTCCCATATCTGGATTTCTGAAACTCCATATGAATAGAGAGGTTAGAGGTAGGAGATGATGTTTTGGGTGTCCAAACATCTATATATTAGATATCACTAATACAATAGGAGTAGTTTAGAAATATCAGTGGGTTTTGACCAAAACCCACTGATGGACCTCTCATATCTGAATTTCTGAAAACTCCATATGAATAGAGAGGTTAGAGGTAGGAGATGATGTTTTAGGTGGCCAAACATCTATATATTAGATATCACCAATGAAATAGGAGTAGTTTAGAAATATCAGTGGGTTTTGACCAAAACTCACTGATGGACCTCTCATATCTGGATTTCTGAAAACTCCATATGAATAGAGAGGGTAGAGGTAGGAGATGATGTTTTAGGTGTCCAAACATCAATATATTAAATATCACCAATGCAATAGGAATAGTTTAGAAATATCAGTGGGTTTTGACCAAAACCCACTGATGGACCTCCCATATCTGGATTTCTGAAAACTCCATATGAATAGAGAGGTTAGAGGTAGGAGATGATGTTTTAGGTATCCAAACATCTATATATTAGATATCACCAATGAAATAGGAGTAGTTTATAGAAATATCAGTGGGTTTTGACCAAAACCCACTGATGGACCTCCGATATCTGGATTTCTGAAAACTCCATATGAATAGAGAGGTTAGAGGTAGGAGATGATGTTTTAGGTGTCCAAACATCTATATATTAGATATCACCAATGAAATAGGAGTAGTTTAGAAATATCAGTGGGTTTTGACCAAAACCCACTGATGGACCTCCCATATCTGGATTTCTGAAAACTCCATATGAATAGAGAGGTTAAAGGTAGGAGATGATGTTTTAGGTGTCCAAACATCTATATATTAGATATCACCAATGAAATATGAGTAGTTTAGAAATATCAGTGGGTTTTGACCAAAACTCACTGATGGACCTCCCATATCTGGATTTCTGAAAATTCCATATGAATAGAGAGGTTAGAGGTAGGAGATGATGTTTTAGGTGTCCAAACATCTATATATTAGATATCACTAATGCAATAGGAGTAGTTTAGAAATATCAGTCGGTTTTGACCAAAACCCACTGATAGACCTACCATATATGAATTTTGAAAACTCCATATGATATTGGATTTTGAGAAATCTAAATATCCTAGGTCCAACAGTGGGTTTTGGTGAAAACCCACTGATTGACCTAAAAATCTCCTATTGCAACATAATTTATAATCATTAGAAGTTTGGACACCAAAAATACCATCTCCTAGCTCAACTCTAACTAGAACTATTGATATTTTTATTTAATTACTTGCATTTATTCAAGATTTATTTAGTCCCTTCAGGCCCAAGAAGGGCCTGAACACATCTATGTTCAGGGCCTCCTAGCGTGACTTCAGACCCTGCATTTTAATATGAAATTATATGTTTTGATAGGTTTTTTTATATATTAATATATTTTTAAAATAGAAAAAAAATTTGAGTCCACGTCGGGCCTGAAATTAAAAGATTTCAGGCTCGACGTGGGCCAGAAATAAAACAATTCAGGCCCAACGTAGGCCTAAAATAAAATATTTCAGGCCCACGCTGGCCTAAAATAAAACACTTCAGGCCCACGCCTGAAATCAGTTTACGTTTTTTTTAATTTTTTTAATATATTAATATATTTATTAAATATTATTAAATATAATAATTAATAATAATCAAATTAAAAAAAAATCATTTACCTTACGTTTTTACTGAAAAATGTTTATATATTAATCAAAATTTTAACCAATTGCTGAAATATTAAAAAATATTTATATATTAATCAAGTTTTAATTGAAATATTTTTTTAGTTTTTACCTTACGTTTTTAGCGCCGATTCCATAATATATTATTTTAAAATTAAAGTCTGAAAAAGCATGTGCAGGCGTCTCGAGATTTATTACTGAGAGAGAAAGACAGTAGTTAGAAGGAGGGGTATAAGGAGATGTTTACTTAAAGGTATGTGCCTTTTGATGAAATAGAAACCATGATACATGAATTGATAATTTCTAATTCTTAGATATGCTTTTTGATAAATTATCGTTCTTAAAATGCTCAAACTGAAACGTAGTGCGGGATCGGAGGTGGATCTGTTGCATCGGAAAGGTGATTGTCAATCCAAAGATGAGTAAGTATCTCTTCCTAAGTTATTTTTATAATTTTTAATATGTCATATTAATATTGTATCAAAAATATAAAAATCTATCATCCTATCATCAAACAAAAAAAAAATCTCTATCCAATTTTTGAAAATCCTACCTTATAAATCAAATATCTTTATTTATTATTTTTCATTCAATATCTTTAATAATTTTCATTTAACATTTTGATTAATTATGATCTTTAATTTAGGTATAATTTTTAATTAATAAATTAATTAACTTATGGTTTTTAATTTAATTTAATTTATAATTTTCATTTAATATTTAATGAAATTTGCCTTTAAATTTAATTCAATTTATATTTTAATTTAATATTTAATTAACTTATAAATTTTAATTTAATTATAGTCATTTGTATATTTAAAATAGATTAAATATGTAATATTAATTGTTATTAATCATTGATTCCATTTCTCAGAGAAAAAAATAAATTTGAAATATCAAACCTGTTCTCCACTAAAAATCTAAAATCCCACCTTTACAAAATCAATTTTTAATTTTTTTAAAAAAATTTACATAATTTTAAAAAAAAATTTACACTGAAGATGCTCTAATAATATCGGTAATCTCGACTGCCTCGAGAGCTCTATAATGCGTATAAATAAGTGAAATTCATGGTCTGACAATTCCCTTCTATAATTGTCCCATGCAATTAGAGGAAGTAAATCAAATATTAAATAGCTCTTATACGAGAGGATATTTTTATGATTTTACGTTGATTTAATTCTTACTCAATTATGTAAATCCATCGCATAGGTCAAGGCGAAGAGCGAGGTGGAAAGACGTAGAGGATGCCAACTTGTTTATACCTCTCCGTTCAACAATTAAAATGATATAGTAGATGGATGATGGACGGTAGAGAGATTCAATCTGACAATTCAGATCACATTAAGTCTTCCAAATCACATTAAATCCTGTATCACTAATGTAAAGGGAATTAGCTCTCGATGCACAAGATCGATTAATTAATCAACCATCAAATTTGAAAATTTAATTCGGGTAATTTGAAAATTTATATTCAAATATTATTATTTTTCATTTTATTCTGATTTCAATTGACAGTTCAATTTATCTAAAAAATTAATTTAATCAATTTTTACTTACTCGATAGTTTAATTTATCTAAAAAAATAAATTTAATCAATTATACTCGATTGGATTTTGATCTTAATTATATTTGATTAGATTAATATAATTAAATCTGTGATATAATTGAATTTGGAATATAATTTAGATTACATGTTTTTTATAATTCAGATTAAAATTTTTTAATATTTTTTATAATTCAAATTATATTATATTATAATTTTTATAAAATTTTAATAACTTTTATAATTCAAATTATATTATATTGTAATTTTAAAATTATAGATCAATTTAATTATAATATTATCGTTTTAAAATTATATTAATAAAATGATCAATTTAATTATAAAATAGATTGTCTCTCATCAAATATATAACCTTAATGGTAATCAAATCATTCCTTATAAGATATCATCTTGAAGTTTAATCTTGAAGTTTAAGGGTTAAAATTTAATAAAATAAGTGTATCCGTTCTCTCCACGTTAATATTCGAATTAATAATTTTCATAATTTAAAATTTTATGTTTTATTTTTTCTATATTAATTTTATTTTTTCTATACTAATTTTGAAATGAATTGATAAAAACATTGAAAGTGAGCGAATCTTATTTTACCGGAAGAATAATCAAATCAATGACGGTCCCGGCACAGCAGCGACAGCAGCTCGAAACTTGGCCGCCTGTTTATGTGGGACGCGACGACCAACGGCGGATCTGCATCCTCATGAAGCGCAAGGAACCAACGGCTAACATGGATTCGCAGGAGCGATCGGCGCATAAAAACCCCATAGGCACGCTTATTCCTCCATCGACGGACGAGATTTTACTTCTTGCAGAACGGACGGCGCACATTAAGGCTTGCAACATGTTAGTGAAAGAAAAGCCTGGAAGATGGGAATAAATAAATAAAACAAAATAATAAGGTGAGAAAAAAAAAGAGGATTCTTTTTCACTTCGGCTGCCTCTTCGTCGGCCCACGCTTTCCCTTCGGCTGCTGCAGCTCCACCTCCTCTTCATCTTCCTCGTGAATTCTACTCCTTCTATCTCGTTCTTTAGGTTAAATTTAGATCTGGAAGGCTCCAAAAGATTCTTGTAGGTTCTTCTCCGGCGGGCGGTGCGCCGGGGACGGGATGGAGTCGATTTTGGCCCGGGCGCTGGAGTATACCCTCAAGTACTGGCTCAAGTCTTTCACCCGTGATCAGTTCAAGCTTCAAGGCCGCACTGCCCAGCTCTCTAACCTAGGTGAGATCCCAATGCCTCCTCCCTCGAAAATTCGATTGTGGAAGATCCCCGATTTCCACTCTTTCTCTGTCGATCGAGTTTGTTGAGATGAAATCTGGTGTTTCAGATATCAACGGGGATTCCCTTCATGCGAGCGTTGGATTTCCTGCGACGCTGACGGTGACTACAGCTAAAGTTCGCAAGCTCGAGATCACGGTGACTAGGATCACGCCTAGCAATTTTGATCTTTTGGGATTTGGTGACTGGGATCATTACTGATTTTTTTTTTATTGATTTCATTTGCCCAGCTTCCTTCTGTTTCGAATGTGCAATACGACCCAATTCTTGTTCAGATCGATAAGTTTGATCTGGTTCTAGAGGAAAATGTGGACCCTGATAATGCAAAAATCCCAACCAGGTGAGCGTGTCTGATTCGGCATCAAGCTTCTGAGTGTGCTTTGTTTCCTAGCTGAGTTTTATGTTTTTCTGAAGTCCGTCAACATCGACCGGCACAACCAAAGGCAGTGGCTATGGATTCGCAGATAAGGTAAAGAAATATCGTCACTTATTGGTGCTATTTCTGTTTTATACTATCAGTTCTTAATTTATTTATTTGTGTGCGCGCGTCTTGTTCAATGACTTGAACAAATCTATTCATGTTGGTGAGTGCTTTAGGTTGAAGGCAACAGCTATGACTTTGGATGATGTTTATCAGTTATGTATGACATGACATCTTGCCGGGATGCATACTAGAGGGAACAACAGTGAGGCAGAACGAATAACAAAATAATTCTCTATAAAAACTGAGATTCAACAAATGATGGATTGAAACTTGGGGATTTGACTTCCTCGTTCAGGAGAATGCACCATAAAGATAGAACAACAATAATGACAGAGACATCTTCCAAACCAGAAAAATCTCCAATAGCCTAACTTCTCCTTTCTTAACTTCTCATTCGTAGCTGTAGAACTAAATTCACCATATACTATGTGATTAGCTTGAGTCAATTTCTCTTTCATCTCAGTGAAGCAGTTTCTAGTATACCTATGACATTCATATAATCACACTGGAATTCTATGAATTATAGTTTTCTTAGAGATCTTTATGGGTATTAACTATCCAATTTCAAGTTAATAGTAGCTCAATAATTGAAGATTATATACCCTCTTAATAGCCCACAATTCTCTATGTGGAGCTAAATTGGGGTGTCATGGACTCCAAATAATTATGTCAAGCAGTAAACTGCCATCTCTTATGATGAAATGCACATACAATAACAACAATAACCAAGCCTCATCCCACTAAGTGGGGTTGACTTCTATGATGAAATGGACATATCCTGGAAAAATCTATCCAGATGGTGACTAGTGACAAAATGGCACTAGATGTTTTTACTAGCATTAGTACCCTGAATAGAACGCTCATACTATTCATTTTAAGTTTTTGTCATTTAATTCAGCAATACATGGTCGCAAAAGGTGATAACACTCACCCTAGACACCCCTTACAACCCTCCTTAGGTATTCTGAAGGGAGATAAATCATGGATGACTACTAGCCCGAACAGTGACCAGTGCATGAGGGAGGGCATGAACCTAGCTACTAGCCTGGATTTGACCCCTATACCTCATGTGGCAACACCCTATGCACTAGCCAATTGCCCGTCCTGCGGGGGCTTTAATTCAGCAATACATGACAATACATGTCAATGTAATGCTTTGAATCTCTTAAATTTATGAATCTGTATTTAATTTTCCTCTTGGAGATTGACTATGATTCGAAAATAGATAAGCATCAAAACTCAGTTGCACTTTAATTTTCTAAATTTTAGTTGTACCATCTAGTTCTATTTCCTAAACTATTTATCCCAAGGGGTGGAGAACTGAAACATAATATTGTTCCAAAACTATATTTGACAGCAATTGCTTTGATGGTTTATCTATTATCAAGTAATTCTATTCAAATTTAACATAACTAGATGCCATATTGATGTTCCGTTTTATATTAGAATGTTATCATTTGCTTCAAATTAATGTTCCACAATGTAATTGGGTTCTGATGTGATATTGAAAAGCTCCTGCTTGTTTGTTTTAATTTAACATCTCTTGGACATATATGATATGAGACCATCAAGGAAGCAACTATATGGTTAGTCTATTTCTGATTTATCATTATAAAGTATATGCTCATTACAGGCAATAAGATCAGGAAACTATGATGCCCTTGTTACATCCCTTTTATATGCTGACAGCTTTTGGTCTTTTGACAAATGGTCTGACGTTTAATATGCCATAGATTGCAGATGGGATGACCCTGGAAGTAGGTACTGTCAATCTAATGATTGAGACTCATGGTGGCGATAGGAAGCAGGGAGGTACCAGTTGGTAATTTCGTCAATGATCTTCTCTCGTAATTTTTGTGAACTTGTATTTATACTTCAGTTGAAAGCTCTTTGAGTGGAAGAATACTTTCCATGGGTTCATTTGACAATTTGGTAAGATTTCAAATGATGTTGATATAGATACATATTAAGATAATGTTTCCACTAACTTGGAATAGCCAATTGGGGTACATTCCTAATTTTGACCTCTGTTTTAGTAACGTTGTTAATCTCGCTGCTTTTAGTCCCACAATTCTTGTGGTGGTCAGTCCAATTCCCTTTTTTTTCTCTGTTCTTCTTGCTTCAAAAGTCCTAACTTTCACTTTATTGACTTTTTTTAAACATGTGTCACGTTGCAGGCAAATCACATGTCTTCAAGTTTGTACACCAAGTCATTTAGTCCCTTGACATTAAATTTATATCCTCACAACAATGTCCAGGCAGAAACAGTGATCTGTGATGTCTATGAACCACTACTCTTCTCCTGAGGAGATAATAAAACATGTGAAATGCTAAAATTTACCACTGCATTTGTAGAAATAAGCAATCAATCTAGGGTTGAAGAGGGGGATATCTGGTGAAGGGGAGAAGGAAGGATCTCCTCGTATTTGTTAGTGTAAGGGAATGCCATATCTTATACTGAGCAAATTTTATGTTGATATACCACTATGCTTCTTGGAAAATTGTAAAGTTTTCTCCCTTTGCATGTTAGGTGTATAAATACAAGTTACCCTGAGAACCATGACATTTTGAAACTACCCCACTACTAAACATGCATACCAGAAGGTCATAACCCACTACATTTAACTACCACAACTCCATGATCTAATACGATTTCTTGTACTAACTACTAACTAAATAACCGCACCTACATCTTTATAACACAATTATAAATAATAATTAGATACGTAATACTGATAACTAAACCTAGCCAACTACATTGTATGCACTTATAATGGAATTGGATTGAAATTAAATAACTCCACTATTCATTGTGCATGCTCTAGATTAGGCCCATGGGCTGGTTAGATCCATGTCAAATTACTCTAGTTCTTTTGCTTCCATAGTTTCGTATGATTCTAAAAATTCAAAATAATAGTATGTCATACTTACCACATTGGAATTTGTAGGCTGTACATCCATGATTATCTACATACAAGATTGCCCTCATTAATCATCATTCCAATGCAGTTTACATGTAATGTCGCATTACAGTTCCTTCCATAGATAATTAATATCACACCGATCATTGATCAGGTCATCTCCACTAGCATCTATTACCATCCGCAATCTTTTGCTATACACCACAAATGAAAATTGGCAGGTAGCAATTCAATTCAAATATCCATTCATTCCTATATCATCAATCTGGATTCTGATACATCATGACCATATCACTATCCATTCATTGTAACAGATTGTCAATCTCAAGGAAGCACGGGATTTTTCCAATAACAAGAAGTTCCTATATGTTTTCAAGGTTCACGATCTTGCTAACACTTCTACAGTTTGTTTCTTTTCAATATTTTCTCTTGTGAGAATATCTACATAAAGTCAGGCCTTGTTCTAATTTCTACTGAAACTTACGTTTCATATGCTGGGCAGAAGTTGGAGTGGGAATCACTCTCAGTTGATCTTTTACCGCATCCAGATATGTTCATGGATGCACACTTACAATCTCCTAGTAGTCTAGGGAGTAAGCGAGATGAGGACGGTGCAAAGCGACTATTTTTTGGCGGTGAAAGATTTCTAGAAGGAATATCTGGAGAGGCTTGTGTAAATACAATATCATCTTCTAGCTTCAATGGTACAGTACTTGAAAAATATGCTGCTTGATTTCTTGTCTGTGCGGTAATTTCAGATCACCGTGCAAAGGACAGAACAAAACAGTCCACTTGGGCTTGAATTTCGGTTACATATTCCTGAAGCTGTTTGTCCGGCTTTAAGTGAACCAGGTGAGAAATGATTAATCACCTCAACTATGATTGTTATGGTATGCTTTTATGTTGATTTATGTGCTATGAATATTTGAACAGGACTGCGCGCTCTTCTTCGTTTTATGACGGGTGCACATATTTGTTTGAATAGGGGAGATGTTAATCTAAATGTGCAGCAGGTTTCCTGTCAAATTGACAATTTTTTTATCATTATGCTCTAAAGGCCCGGTGAAATACTATTGAAATGTGATAATTTTGTGTCAATCAAATGAGCAGCGTTCAACTGAAGCAGCTGGTTGTTCACTGGTATCTGTTATTGTTGATCATATATTTCTGTGTATCAAAGATGCTGGTAAGGATCATTCAGAAATCCCATTTGCATGCCAAGTTGGCTTTTGCTTTTTATCTGAAAGCTTATTTTGTGATGAATTTATGAATTGCAATTGTTGTCAGACTTTCAACTTGAACTTCTAATGCAGTCCCTCTTTTTCTCACGGGTAAGTTGTTTTATGTGGAATCTTTTGTTCTACAAAATTTTACAGCATACAACAGAAATGAACGTCTCTTTCTACATTCGTGTTTGCGTTTATGAACGTAGCTTAATTCTTTTTCACCTTAAAATAGACATAACTTTCCTGCAACTTAATTTAAGGTAAAGATGGCATTATATTATGAATTGTCTGTGCCTAAAATCTTTTTTTGATTTGTTAATTCTATTGGACTCAATGGAGCTATGCCTTCTAATAGGCTAGTCTATCTGATGGAGAAACTACAAAGACCTTATCTCGCATTTTGCTTGGGGGGCTATTTTTGAGGTAATTTCTGTGCCTTTTCTTGGGAATTTCTCTGCCTTACACTAAATTATCACATCGCCTTTAAACATCACTCATACTTGTTACATTGTGTGAGCAATCACTGTATCATGGTAAAAAGGTAGCATCTAGCAACAAATATGTGCTTGGAAGAGAGATTAGATGCAAGTAATCCTCATAGCACAAGTACATAAGCAAACGGTCTCAAGAGCTTTAATGCTTAGATGTCTCAGCTGGCTTGTAATAATAATTGAATATAAGAAACAGTATCATGTTGCATTGCTTCTCTTGCCAAACCGAACTTGGTTTTATAATTCCTTTGTGATCGGTATATTACAAATTCAAATCTCCAACAATTTGTGTTTGCAGGGACACCTTCTCACACCCTCCATGCACCTTGATTCAACCCTCTTTGAGGTCTGCTTCTCAGGAAACTCAACATGTTCCAGAATTTGGTAGTTGCCTAACTTCTACTATTTTAAACTAGAAGTTCAATCAGTTTAGAACTGACTCTGTCCATTACATCTTCATGTAGGTCAGAACTTTTGCCCTCCAATCTATCCTTTACAAGACCAGCACATGCAATTTAGTATTGGCGTTCCTTTGATTTCTCTCCATTCCCTCCAAATCAATCCTTCTCCAAACCCTCCAAAGTTTGCTTCCCGGACAGTTATTGACTGTCAACCACTCATGGTATTAAATGTCAACAAAGAATTTCACTCAATTTGAATTCATTTTTCTTTCACTTTCGTGCCTTTGTTTTCAAATTGCTTTTTTATGCCTCTTCAGATAATTCTTCAGGAAGAATCGTGTTTTAGGATTTCCTCTTTCTTAGCTGATGGCATTGTGGTCAACCCCGGTGTTGTGCGGCCTGATTTTTCAGTGAACTCTTTTGAATTTATCCTAAAAGAGTTTGACCTTGTTGTTCCTCTAGATATGCAAAAGACGAATGATTTGTCTGGAAATGGAAACCATTTTTCTCATACGTCCTTTTCTGGTACAAGGCTTCATGTTGAGGATCTGTATTTCGCTCAATCACCATCGCTGAAATGCACTTTACTAAAATTGGATACTGATCCTGCTTGTTTTAGTCTCTGGGAATACCAACCTGTTGATGCTAGTCAGAAGAAGTGGACTACCCGAGTTTCACATCTTAGTGTTTCACTAGAAACCTGCAATAGTTCAACCAAACAGATGAATTCTACTGACTGGTATGAAGGTTTATGGACTTGTGTTGAATTCCACGAAGTATGTTTTGAAGCTGCTATGGCTACTTCAGATGGTCACCCTTTGTTAGAAGTACCTCCGCCTGAAGGTGTTGTCCGAATCGGGGTTGCCTGCCAGCAATATATCTCCAATGCTTCAGTTGAGCAGCTATTCTTTGTTCTAGATCTGTATGCCTATTTTGGTCGTGTTACTGAAAAGATAACAAAAGCCAGCAAAGGTAACAAAGAGAGGATGGGTGACCATTTTGGAAATGAAATGATGAAAAAGATGCCGAGTGACACTGCAGTAACCTTAGCAGTAAACAATCTACATCTCAAATTTCTGGAATCGTCATCTACTGATATCCATAGCAAGACTCTGGTTCAGTTTGATGGGCAATCTTTATTCTTGAAAGTTTCTCATCGGACTTTGGGTGGTGCTTTTGCAGTTTCCACTAGCATACACTGGGAGACGGCTTCTGTCTACTGTTTGGATGGAGTGGGGGCAGCTCATGAGAAAGTCATAAATGAAAGCAGTCTTGTTAATGACAGTGAATATCCTCAAATGAAAGCAGTATTTTGGGTTGATAATCAAAGCAAGCATCAAAAGAAATCAGTGCCATTTCTTGACATAACAATTGTACACGTGATCCCTTATGATGTTCAAGATACAGAGTCCCATAGTCTAAATGCATCGTTCAACATCAATGGTGTGTGTCTTGGTGGCGGTATGACTTATACTGAGTCTTTGCTGCATCAATTTGGTATACTTGGGCCAGATGGTGGTCCAGGAGAGGGACTGTTGAAAGGATTGAAGAATTTATCTTCTGGGCCACTGGCAAAACTTTTCAGAGCATCACCTCCCATTGAAGCTGATAAGGAAGAAAGTATACATTTTTCTTATTTAGATCATACACTATTTTGTTTTATTCAAATATTACCATGCCAAATGGATGCTAATGCTTTAGTTTTGTTAGCTTTATGCTCTATGATATAATACATGGGACTACTTTTACAGATATACCTAACAAAAGGCACATAATCCTACTCTAATTATTATCCTATTAGTTCATAAATTTTCTTCTTCAATATTTAATAAGATAATAAGACGGTGATGACTACGGATAATTTTCATTTATTTTCACTTGTCATGCCACGAAGTATCCTGTTTATCAAATTAGGTGATGCTCGATGTCAGGCTTCTTCATTTTGATCTCACAATTGATTAGAATTGTTTGGTAGAATGGTTAACATCATTCCATATCAGATGAAACACTTAAAGAGGAGGATCATGATAGCCTTTTGGAGGTGCGGATGCCAGATGATATTGATGTATGTGTTACATTCAACAATTGGTTATTTGCACTTGAAGGAGCCCAAGAGACAGAAGGATGGTTGCTGGAAGCAAGTGATAATCTAAGCAGAGAAGAGAAGTGTTGGCATACAACTTTCCAGAGCTTGAATGTAAAAGCAAAAAGTACTGAATCAAATTCATCAAATATGGGGAGATTTGGCTTGAAGAAAAAGTTTCCTATAGAATTAATCACGGTAAACATCCAATGGGATCAAATTTCATCAATTTCATTTTTCATAGATCACATTCATTTTCATATTGTGTACAAGGCAATAAAAAAATAGTCAAGTGCATTCAATCATTATACCTTGTAGAAATGCAGAGATCATTGGAATTTTTCTTTGCAGTTCCATATGCATATCAACATCATCATAATTGTTTGGACCAACTAGTGAGGGAAAAATGATTAAAAACCCACACAAACTGAAGTCAAAATGGCCTTTAGTCATCAGTGGCCAAATTAATCATAAATTTTTTTTGCATTAGCAAGAGTTAGGACCTCAACTGATTTTTTTTTTTTTTTTTTGCCATTTGCTTCATGCTTTTCAACCCTCAACTTCATGTATTCTTCTAATCATGAATGCCTTAGCAGAAAACCAAGAATGAGCTATAATTTTCACCAATGAACTTTTGCAGTACTTGTGCTAAGATGAGATAAAATACTATTACTTTAATTTGGGGGTAAAACTGCTTGATAACTACATTTTCTTGTGGTTCACATACTTTTTTCTTGTGATGATTGCAGGTAGGTATAGAAGGTCTACAGACATTGAAACCAAGTACAAGGGACAATGATCGAGTAGAGAGAAATTTGACAACTGGAAACTTCAAGAATAATGGTGTAGACGTTGAAGTCTGCTTGGTTTCCTCCGAGGATGATATTGAGATGGAAACAAAGTGGGTAGTGGAAAATATAAAGTTTTCGGCGAAGCAACCGGTGAAATAGTCCACCTATTGTTTTTCTCTTTTTTCATGCAGGCCTAGGGTGGAAATTGACGTGTGCTAAATTGTTGATTTGCCACATTGTACAGATTGAAGCAATTGCTACCAAACAGGAACTGGAGCACCTTGTTTTTCTTTGCAGATCTGAAGTTGATTCAATGGGTAGAATTGCTGCAGGGATGCTGCGTTTACTTAAGCTTGATAAATCACTAGGTCAGGGTACTATGGATCAGCTTTCCAACTTAGGTATGTAATGAATTGTTTGGGGTTTCTTCTTATTTGTTTCTTTTAGTTGTGATTGGTTAACTTGATGCGTGCCTAAGTATAGTTTCAAATAGATAATAAGAGAACAAATTCAGACGGATGCGTTCAATGATTGATGATATGGATGCATTCAAAGACGATCATTGAATTCTATAGTTAGACAAGTTGAATCAATTGTGATTAAAGATGTGTGAGATAGACAAAAGAAAACCCAGCACAATTGAAAATGCATTAATAGATTGGATATTATTTTGAATTTTATAACATTGAATCAATTAGGATTAAAGATGTGTGAGGTTGGAGGTAGACAAAAGAAAACTCAGCACAATTAAAACTGCATTACTAGATTAGATATTCGTGGCAACAAACTTTTCCATGGAGTTCAATGGTGGATAAATTTCATGTAGGTTATCCCCTAATGTGGAACTTACATGTCTATTGTTTGTTCAGTTGTCTTTGTTGATTTAGCAGTAACTTAATTGAGTTAACTTGGAAATCATGAATGCCTTTGTGATTGTTTGATCATGTTACCCCCTGATTCAGGGTCCGTGTGACAGTACTTCATCTGCTCACGATCTTACTGACCTTTCAGGAAGTGGGAGTATGCACAGAAATTTGACACCAGGAAGATTAAGTCGCCGAAGTAGTTTTGGCAGCATCAGTTTCACCCCTAGGACCTCAACATCTAACGCCATGCTAAGTGATAACCTGGAGTCCACCATTACTTCATTGGAAGTTGAAATTTTGGACTTGCAGTCTAAATGCTCAATGCTTATGACAGAGTTAAGCAGCTCAGACGAATCACGACATGTTTCAGACATGAAGTATCTCTCAGACAAGCTCGAGAGCATGCAAACTCTATTGACTCGGCTGCGAACTCTTGTTTAGTACCTTTGTCAGATTCTCATTTTGTTCATCCATATTAAAAGTTCAAAAATTCAGAGTTTACCGTCTTAAATGCTCAGCGCATTTTACAAAGTTATGCAGCTCAGATGACTAGCAACATGTTTCAGATGCAAGATACATCACAGACAAGCTCGAGAGCATGCAAACAGTCTCAACCAGGCTACGCACTGTTGTTCACTTCTTCCTTCAGGTACTCATTTTGTTTGCCGAGATTAAAATTTTCTCGGCACAAGTGTATTCAGTTATTCATTGTGTACATAATGTTGTTGAAGTATATACCAGCTCGAATTAAGCAACAGACAAATGAGTTGATGAGACTGAGAATTTAGTTGTATAGGGATTTTGGCATTCCCTATCAGGCGAAGCAGTGTTTGTTTCTAGTGCAGATCTTAGGAGGTTCAAGGTTGTGTTTGGTTCGTTGAAATTGTTCAGATTCACACTCTATTTATTAAGAAAATTCAATATAATTTCTAGTCGAAGTTGGGGTTGTGTTTCAGGTTATTGCAATTTTTTTTTGATACAATTAATTTACTTTCTAAATAGGTTAATTTGTATTATTACTCATCCATAGTTTAAATTATATCATATCATTTTGCTTATTCAGATAAATAAGTTTAATTGTACTTAAAATTGTTTATTTGTTTTAGTAATTTTTTAAACTTATCCAATATTTTATTGAGTGGGTAGAACTCACGTTAATAAAGTTAGTCCACTGCTCTAAGCTTGTTTATTTAATTTACTTTCAAATATTAAATAATGGATGAATATAAAAGAACATCTACCAACAGAACAATAACAGCTAGATAACAAATCATCACAGAAAGAATGTTTAAGCTTAATCTCAAGGAAGGAAGGCATGACAGAATCAACAATAAAATCCACAGTGAGTAGGGAGGGTAATGGATAGGATTTGAATATGAGTTCATATGATTTATCTTTATTTATTAAATTCATCTTAATATTTATCGGATATTTGATTTTTATATTTATTTTCATATATGTCAAAAGATCGATGTCCATCATCCTATTAATATCTATTATTTTTTTAAAAAATAAAAAATAAATTATTTTAATATACTTGTATGCTCTTCATCGTCTCACACTCCTTTGATCAGGTGAATATTTCTTGTGAAAAAAAAGATGAGATATGTATTAATGATCGAATAAAAAAATAAATTAATTCTTTTTTCAACGAGAAAAAGGAGCTAATTTTTTTTCCCAATAAAAAATGAGGCATATATATTTTGATATGCTAAATCTTACCGTGCAAACTCCGTACAAACTTCAAATAATTTTTCGATTTTATAACACATTCCTTAAACCCTAAAGACAATATTTTAAATGGCATAATTACAAGTTAAAACAGTAAAAAAAAAAGAAAAACACATGTTTCGTGCATGCCCTCCGCACACCAAAGTCTGTTTAAAATATATATATAGTTTTGATATCCTGTACGCTATTTTTGTACGTGACTATACATGACACCCAATCCTAATCGATTGGTAAATCGATTAAGGCGCCTCATAATTGAGACATCTATGCGTACCCGACCGCCTGGCTCGATTCAAATTATAATCCGGGAGGAAAGGTGAACCTAAAAGAAAGGGGACTGGATTCCGATTGGATTACAGTCGAAATCTAACATCAAATCGATTCAAGATGTTGCGACGTGCTTCAATCGATTGAGACATGCACCCAATCAAAATGTCACGATTGGTGAATCAATTGACCCTCCTAATCGATTCATCAATTGATTAGGAGATAGGCACGCAAAGACACAATATATCATTTTCGTGTATCTATACCACATCCGCCTCAATTTAAGATTATATATATATATATATCGGATATCGGATAGAATATGAATAAAATTTACCACATCCGTCTCTATATTCATATTCGAAAATACTTATACTTAAATATACGATTACTATAATTAAATCTAAAAATTTTATTTATATCCTCTTCCATTCGAATCGGATATCAAATTTTGCCATCCGAAACCTCTAATGGAACACTAGAGGTTCCAACAGGCAAAGAAAGCTAGGGTTGCGACACGTGACTGCCACATGCCAAAGGCCTCCCACATCATCAAACCCAACAAATAACTTGACCAAGAAAAAACAGAAAAACCCACCTCAATCACTTTTGCGTGAGATATCATCCACAATAAGTTTACTGCAGGGAACAAATGGCATGAAACTTGAAAGAACAATAAGAAAATAAATAAACTTAGCTAAGTTCCTGATAGCAAACAAATTACAACTCTTTACCATAAGAAACTAACAATACAACTTCATTTTCAGATTCCTAATTGATTATTTTGAGAGATGGATGTAATAATTGATATATTAGACGAGAAGGAAATAACCATTGAGATATGTTTTTTTGCTACGGTTCTTGAGATAAAAAAGACGATACAGAAGTCACTCGGTTACCCTGTGGATGCCCAGAAGCTAGTGTTTGATGGAGTAGAGTTGGCTGATGAACTTGACGTTGAACATTATGGCATCCTTGAAGGTTCACGCATCCATCTCACTTTCATTGAATCGACAGATTCATGTTGAACGAAAGGTAGATTATGAAATGAGGTATAGAGATCTCATGCTCAAGTGTTCTTCACTTTTAACAAATGTCTATCTCACTAGATTATACAGAAATTCAATGATGATCAACATGGAAAGAGAGAGGTATCTTATTTAAATTCATGAGATAAATGAGACTGTCAGCATTTTTGTAATCCAACAAGCATTTTCTTCCTACCTCTGATAGATACCAATATCTACTTATAGAAAATGTAACAAAACTTAAGTGCTGGACTATTCTAATACTTTCTCAAAGATAATAGTAACAAATAAGCATGTCGCAAACCATAAGATAGGAAAAACAATGTCAAAGGATTTGGAAACATTGTGCAAACAAATAAGTCATTTTCAATTCAAAATATCTCATTTAGAAATCAGCAACAAAAAAGTAAAATCCTACATTGTCCCCTGTTTCTCCTATTCATGTAAAATGCTATAGGCATTTACTCTACTTGCTATTCCGTGAAGCACACCAAGAAGCTACTATGCCATACAGAATTATAAAATCCAAACGATAAGAAGCCAAGAAGGGAGTTCAACAATATAACATAAGAAGTAAAAGGTTCCATAAAACACAAACCATAATCATCAGATGCACACCATGAAGCCATTGACCGGCATAAACAATTACAAAATCGGAACATGATGTCAACACAAACGACAAACATAGAATGTAAGTTACCACAATATAAGATCAACACTTAAATATTCAGCACAAACATAAAGCATGACCAATAGTGTTAAGTATTCAGACTTAACGATGAATCCCAGACAAAAAAGAAACTGGAAAACACACATGAAAGGGCATAGTATCCAAGTCACCAAGTGTACCTACAACACAAGTTTCTCACTCCCCAGCAGCTGAAGCTGGAACCGAAGCTAATGAATTGGAACCAGATGCGCCAGCAGCTGGATCAACTGCTACACTGACATCTACTGAAGATACAGCCTTATGGTCCCCTGAGCAGCAGCTTCCATGGTGGTGGTGATGATGGCCATGGCTGTGGCTATGGCCATGCGGACGCCCCTTCAGTTGTTTTCTCATGTCATAGGCATCCTCCCCATCAGCATAGTACTTGGCCTCCACATCATGGATGCGATAACTAAGGCTGGAGGTGTAGAGTGTGAAGGCAGCACGGTTGCTGCGGCGGACATGAAGGGACACATACTCAGCCCCAAAAACAGACTCCATGGCATTCTGAGCAGCAGTCATGAGCTTGGTGGCAAGACCAAGCTTACGGTGGGTGCGGAGAACAGCAAGAGAGGTGATGTGACCGTGGCAAGGCTCCGAAGCATCCTCCTCCATCTTGGCAAGGACATATCCGACAATGCGCCCATCATAGTCCTCTGCAACAAAGAGGAGCTGCGGCCAGGAGAGGATGTGGTAGAGGTAATACTTCATCTGGTAGTTCTCTGGTAGGCATAGCAGGTTGCATGCCTGCATTGCCAGCAGATCATTTACGGTTGCCTGTCGAATGCACACCATTTTCTTCTCCTTCTCTTCGGCTTGATTAACTGGATTGACTGGTCAAGTCGATATGATCATATCATATAAAAATTTTCATGAACATTAAACTAATGAAATGCAAATCATTTATATAGACAGTGATAATTATTAACAAGAGCAAACAAAGGCAAAAAAAATATTTTGACGTATGCCATCTATTTCCAACAAAACACTTCGACTGCTAAAAGAAAACTTATGCAATAATCTGAGATAAGGACATCTAGAAGAAATCAAAATAAAAATATTAAAAAGGTTCTCAAGTTCATCTCTTGGCATCAAATCTGTACCTAAGCACGCAAATAATAGAAAAGGGAATTTGAACCACATCAACATAATATCAGCAAAATAGAAAAAAAAAGTTTTGATGGTAATAAATCAAATTACAAGCATCAATACAACGAGGGAACAAACAAATACCTTGGCAAGAAGAAAGGGGGCCACAACATTAGGAATTAGTGAACGGTCGAACAGAGGTTGCGACCGAGAGAGATAGATCATCGAGATTAAGGGGTAGGATCGGCCTGTGAGATCGGAGGAACAGAAGTCGCGAGAAGATGGGAGGACTAACCTGTATTCCGACGGACGGTGGCTGGCAGTAGAGACTGGCCTGCGAGATCGTAAGAACGAAAGTAGTCGAGGACCGGCGACGAAGCGACTGGGAGATCGCGACAGGCGTGCAACGGTGGGTTATCGGGATCAAATTGCGGGAAATAAAGAATCGGGTTAGGGTTTCCGGAACTTTATATATTTACGAATTTTTTGCCATCGATTGCAATCTCACTGTGTTTGCTCCAGCTGATAACATCTGCTCGCACGTCAAACGTATATTCCTAAGGGCATCTACATTAAAGCTAAAAATAATTTTTTTATAATTTTTAATATATCACATAATACCATATTATAAATATAAAAAATCTATTATTTTCTACCCAATTCAAACAAATTTGACTTTTTACCAAGGACGCACTTAAAAATACATAATTATCAAATAGCGACCTGAGATTTATTTTATACCAAAAGACGCATCAAAATATATCTTATTCCTCTTATAATCCTCCCGCCAACAACTCCTTTTTGCAGTTACATTTCTGAGGCATCGGAATCATTTTTTCATAGTTTTGATTTTAAAATAATAAATTATGATTCGGATCTAAGTATTCTCCTTTCTCTATCAGTGCAGACAATCTACTTCTTGCCAAAAAGTAATAGTTGTGTTATAATCACGAACTCATCTCTCAACTCCCTAACAAAATCCTAGGCAAGTCTGTTCGTGTTAGGCTATAATTATGAATTTTAAACACGAATTATAATAAAATAAAATATGGATAAAGAGAACCTGATATGATCGTCATATCAAGCTCAAAGAGGGCCTTATATGAGATCATATCAGTTCTTCTTTGGGCTTGAAATGAAATCATTTCAAGCCCAAAGTGAGTCTGAAATGAAATTATTTCGGGCCAAAAGTGGGCCTGAAATGAAATTATTTCAGGCCCTCTTTGTGCCTAAAATTATTTCATTTCAGACCCACTTTAGGGTTGAAATGAAATCATTTCAGGCCCAAAGAGGGCCTAATATGATCTCATATCAGGCTCTCTTTAAGCCTGATATGACAATCATATCAGACTCTCTTTATTTTTATTTTATTTTATTATAGTTCTTGTTTAAAATTTATAACTATATCCTCGCACGAATAGACTTGCCTAGGGTTTTTGGTTGGGGGGATGAGCTCGCGACTATAATACAACTATCACTTTTTGGCAAGGAGAAGTAGGTTGCCTGCACCGAAAGAGAAAGGAGAATACCCATATCCGAATAACAATATATTATTTTAAAATCAAAACTATGAAAAAGTGGTTTGGATGCCTCGGAAATGTAACTGCGAAAGGGGTTGTTGGCGGTATTGGAGCAATCTATGGTCCAGAGTGACCATGTGTTTTGATGTTTAAGTTAGGTTCACCCTTGTATTTGATATGTGTATGTGAGTGTGCAGACTTGCAAGATACACATAGGCCTAGTTGGACGGCTTCAGGTCCGGTGAAAGATGACATAAGGAGACAAGCCGTGGGCTTGTATGCATCCGAGGGACCGTGGACAAAGTAGGAACGATAAGCCGAGGGAAGCGCACTTCGAGAATACGCGAAGGATGGCATGAGGACGAGCCGCGAGTTCGTATGCATCCGAGGGACGAGAGCCAAAGTCGAAGAAGGCTTGAAGGCAATAGGTCGAGGCTGCTAGGTGAAAAGTCAGCTGAGTCGTGAGGGTTTGAGTGTTGAGAGAATTGTACTCGGGAAGAGAAACCCTAGGTTTAGGGTTTGGGTAGTCGACTGCGGCTTGTAGCAGTTGACTGGTGTAGGGCACAGAAAGATCAGTCGACTAATCTTTTGTGCAGTCGACTGGTGTCGGCTGAAATTCGAACGTTAGGCTATAACGTTCGGATTCGAGTTGACCAGTTGACTGGTAACGACTAGTTCAGCCACGAGGTCTATTTAAGGGAGCTCGGTTTGGTTGGCTAGGGTTGACGAAGTTGACCAAGGAACAAGAAACACAATCAAAGGCAAATGAGAAGGTAATCTCAATATTACTTAATATTTTGCCTAATGATATAATTAGTGGTGTAGGTAAATACAAAAATGCTTATGAGCTATGGAGCAAGATAATTGCTCTTCATCAAAAGCCTACACAAGAAGAAGAGCCCAAGGAGATGAGCTTGATGGTCCAAGAGAAAGAGAAGGACCAATCGGATGAGAAGAGGAGCTCAACATCGGAGGAGGAGAAGAAAGAAGATGTGGAATTTGTTGGGGCAATCGTCCCAAGGATGATCGAGGAGATCATGGTTTTGATGTGTGTGTCAATATGCTTAAGGTTAGGGTGTTATCTTGTTATTTGATGCGTGATTGAGTTCGCAGGACTTGGAGAATCACACATGGAGGACTCATCCGAGGGACGAGAGCCGAGGGAAGAGAACTCTAAGGGCAAGCCGGGAAGTGGACTTCAAAGGGTACACGTGAAGGATGGTATGGTGGCAAGCCGAGGGCTTGCGTGCACATCCGAGGGACGATAGCCGGTGGAAGAAGACTTCAAGAGGCAAGCTAAGGGAGTATATTTGACGGCACACGTGAAAGAGGGTCGTCGGAGTGAGGAAGAGTGCTTGTATAAGCTGGGCAGTCGACTGGGAGAAAATCAATCGACTACTAGTTCTTCCCGAGACATCAATCGACTGCCCATGGGGCAGTCGACTGGTAACCCCGAAAACTAGCCGTTGGAGTTAGCCGTTGGCTAGCAATTAAGGCTGGATCAGTCGACTGCCCCAGGGGCAGTCGACTGGTATCGGGCTGGATGACTTTAGGAGTTGTCGTTTACCCTATTTAAAGGGTGACTTTTTGGCACGACAAAGGTACGATTCTTGAGGGTACCAAGGTGTTGTTCGTGCTAAAAGTCCTCAGTTCTTCCTCTCGCTTTCAATTCCATCTTGTAAAGAGGAAGAAGACAACCTTGTAAAGGTTTTCTCCACCTTGAAGGAGGCTTTTCATAGTGGAAGTAGTGTGCTCGTGTGGATCATTGGATTAGTCACCTCTCTGAGGTGGATACCAAGTAAACGAAGGTGTTAGCATTATTTTCATTATTTTTCATTATTTTTTCTTGTGTTTTGCTAACCCTTCTTATAGAGAAAATCAAAAATTGCTATTCACCCCCCCTCTAGCAAGGCGCCACGATCTAACAAGTGGTATCAGAGCTGGTTTGTTTCGGGAGATCTAACCGTCAACCGGAGCAATCAAAGAATGGTGTTTCAAGAGGGGTATAGCACCGCAAGGCCACCGTTCTTTGACGGCAATGACTTCGCCTATTGGAAAGGTAGGATGGAGTATTACCTCATGAATGATATTGAAAATTGGATGAGTATTGTAGATGGTTTCGATGCGCCCGTCAATGAAAGAGGAGAGCCACTACCGATGAGAAATTGGACCAAGGAGATAATGAAGAAGGCGCAAGCCAATGCGAAGGCTAGCACAACGCTTCAATGCGGATTATCAAAAGAACAACTAAACAAGGTGGGGCCTTTCAAGAGTGAAAAGGAACTTTGGGAGAAGCTCGTCGAGCTCAATGAAGGATCCAATGAGTCAAGAAGGGCAAAGAAGGACCTCTTGATCGCACAACTACAATCGCTCACAATGAAGGCCAATGAAACGGTAAGCCAACTACATGGAAGAGTCAAAGAAATAATTAACGAACTCCATATCATTGGTGAAAAGTCGAAAATCGAGATATTGTAAGATATGTTCTCTAATCATTCCCTTGAACTACCTTGTGGGCATCAATGGTTGATGCCTACAAAGTTTCGAGGGATCTTTCTTTGGTTAAATTAGATGACTTGTTTTGTGAATTCGAATTACATGAGCAAGCTAACATTTCTACTAAAGAGAAAGGTGTAGCATTTGTTGTAGAAAAGGAAAAGAAAAAGAAAAAGGAAAAGAAGAAGGTCATCTACTCATCATCATCCGACTCGGAGGAGTCAAACACTTCAATGGATAGCGATCAAGAAGCCTACATGCTAAGGAAAATGCGAAGAGCTTTTAAAAGTTTTTCTAATAAATCTTATCGTAGGAATGATTCAAAGAGTAAGAGCAAGGGAAAGGAAATTATTTGCTATAATTGCCACCAAGAGGGGCGCATGAAGAATGAGTGCCCCCAATTAAAGAAAAGGGAAGAAAAGAAGGAGGAGAGAAAGAAGGGTGACAAGAAGAAATCCAAGGGAAAAGAAAAGGGTGCCACAAGTCTCAAAGCTACTTGGGATGATCCATCTTCATCGGAGGAAGAAGGAGATCATGTGTCACACTTCACACTAATGGGAGTGGACAATTTGGAGTCATCCGAAGATGAAAGCAGTTTGAGTGATAACGAACAAGGAAGTTCAAGTGAAGGTGAAGGCTCATCATCCGAATCCGATATACCGGTAAGTGAGGTATATAACTTATCCACCTCCACTCTTGGTAAAATTATTACTAGTACCAATGATGACTTGCCTAAGGCTAGGAGAAAGGTTAAGGAATTGAAAAATGAAGTTTGCATGCTCAAATTAGAATCCATGAAACTTAAGGACAATATGCATGTTTCTTCTATTGTTTCAAACGATTCATGTTTAGAAAAGGAAAATAGGGAGCTAAGGGAAAAGGTAGAAGACCTCACCAAGGCACTTAAGAAATTTCAAATTGGCTCTAGAAACCTTGACATGATCATAAATAGCCAAAGAACCGTGTATAACAAGGCCGGTATAGGTTATAGACCCAAAACTAAGGAGGTGACTTTTGTTTCACTTATGGGTAGGAAGGGTGCCTCTAAGAGACAAGGTGTTAAGGGAAATGCAAAGAAGGCATGGGCACCAAAGAAATATTTAAATGATGTTTGAGGATCTAACATTTGGGTACCAAAAGCTTGTGTTTTCCATGTTGTTTAGGTGAAGGTGAAAGAAGCCTAAAAAATGTGGATAGTGGATAGCGGGTGTTCAAGGCATATGACTGGGGATGTAAGCAAATTCACTACCATTAGCAATCTAAGAGAAGGAACCGTATCTTTCAAAAATAGTGGGAAACTCAAAATTATAGGTAGGGGCACCATTGAGGTATCTTCTACAATCACAATTCATAAAGTTCTTTTGATTAAGGATATGGAGTTTAATTTGCTTAGTGTAAGTCAACTTTGTGATGTCAGGTATAGGATTGAGTTTCATGCTAGAAAGTGCTTAATTAAACAAAATGGCTCCAAAAATATTATGTTAGAGGGATATAGAGAAGTCAACCTTTATTATCTTAATCTTTCTTATGCTTCTAACATCTCTCCTAAGTGTTTTATATCCAAAGAAGAAGAAGGATGGTTGTGGCACCGGCGACTTGGACACATTAACATGAAGAATATTGCAAGAGTTGCAAAGATGGAGTTGGTGAAGGGGCTTCCCATGATCAAGTATGAAAAGAACAAGATGTGTGATGCATGCCAAGAGGGTAAGTAATCTAAATCATCACACAAAGGTAAAACCTTAACTAGCACTTCTTTACCTTTAGAGTTATTACATTTGGATTTATTTGATTGCCATAGCACTCCATCAATAATAGGAAGTAAATATTGTTTGGTAATTGTAGATGACTTTTCTAGATATACATGAGTGTTTTTCATGAAACATAAGGATGATACCTTAGAGATATTCATAGGGTTTAGTAAGAGGGTTGAAAATGAGAAACACCTCAAGATCAACCGAATTAGGAGTGACCATGGTGGGGAGTTTGAAAATTCAAACTTCTCACAATTTTGTTTAGAAAATGGGTATAAGCATGAATTTTCATGCCCAAGGACCCCTCAACAAAATGGTGTGGTAGAAAGGAGGAATAGAGCCCTACAAGAAGCCGCTAGGACCATGCTTAATGCATACTCTCTACCTAGCTACTTTTGGGCTGAAGCGGTAAATACCGCTTGTTATATCCAAAACCGGGTCTTAATTCATATGTTTTTAGGAAAAACTCCATTTGAGTTGTGGAATGGGAGAATTCTACAAATTCACTATTTTAGGGTTTTTGGGTGTAAGGTCTACATTTTAAACACCAAGGATGATTTGAGGAAGTTTGAATCTAAAGCGGACGAGGGGATCTTAGTTGGATATTCATCCACTAATAGGGGGTATAGAGTGTATAACAAAAGGACTAAGGTAATTAAAGAGTCATCCAATGTGGATTTTGATGAGTCTACAAGCACTTACCCTAGAAAATCTTCTATTGATAAGGACATAGAAGAAAGTCAACCCCTTACCCAAGAAATTCAAGACCTACATTTGGGGGACATTAATCAAGGGGGGAGAGAAGTGCAATAGAGGATGAACATCATGTAGTCAATGAGCCCATAACCTCTAGACACTTAAGGCACCATCAAGATCACCCCATTGACCAAATAGTTGGGGATGTCACCCAAGGGGTAAGGACTAGGTCTTACTTTAGGGAACATAGTAGTCAAATTGCCTTGATTTCCCAATTTGAGCCGAAATCTATTGATGAGGCATTAGGTGATGTGGATTGGGTCCTATCTGTTGGGACCGGGTGCATGTTGACAAGGATACGGGTTCGTAAAATTTTAAATTTTTACGTGCAGCGGAAGAATTAGCATAAAATAATTTCTTAAATTATTTTAACCACGTATATAGCATGCAACCTTATGATGTGTGGACATGATCATAAATTAAAACTTTGCGGAAAAATAAACTAATTTACTTTGTACCTCGCGTAACTCGAAGAAAAGGGACGAGATCCAACCGTAGCGTCCCTTGGAAGCTTCGCCTCTATTCGCATCCACGCCGAGTTCTCTTCGGGATGACTTCGCAAAGCCACGAGTTTTGTGTCAACGAGAACTACTAGATTCTCTAAAGGCACAACTAGAACAACAAGAGAAAAGAATGGAAACTAACCAACAAGAAACGGAATCTAAATTCCGGGAAGAGAGGAGTTGCGATCCGCTTCTTCTTCTTCTTGTTTGGCTCCTTCTTGGTGATCCTTGCTCACGCCAACCCTTGGAAGGGTGAGGGTGCGTCGGCCCTAGGTTGGACAAGGGGCGCTGGCCCTAAGAGTGGCAAGGGGCGCCGGCCCTAGGAGGGAAGGAGAAGGAGAGGAAGAGAATAAGAGAGAGAGAGGGAGAGAATTAATCTCTTGATTACTCTATTGATTAAGGAATTCAAGCCTAGCCTTGGTTCCTTTATATAGTAACCTCTCCCTTGCCAAGTCTCTCTCTTAACGGAATTTTCATAAGAAATTTATCCTATAATTCTCTTATTAATTATTCCGTTTAAGCCAAGTTTTATTATAACTAACTTTATAATAAAACAAATACATTCTCTCCTTTTATTATGGAATAAATTTCATAAGAAATTTATAAACTTTCTTATTATAGAAAAATCAATTCATAATTGATTTTATAAAATTAAAATAAACCATTTCATGGATCATTTTAATTTCCATAAAAAAGAATAAATTTCTATAAATTTATTTATATAAATTTCTTTATACAAATTTATTTATCCATAATTTATAAAACAAATCACGCTAGATTTATTTTATTAATTAAACCAAATAAATTGGTTTTCTCCCCAAGTGGTGGCCGGCCAAACCAAAGAGGGTGGGCACCCTCTTTGGCCGGCCAAACCGAGCCGAACCCATCGCGAATTAAACTCATTTAATTCGCCCAATAAGCCTTCAAAAGACTTAGCCATTTTTAGCTTCCGTTGCACCTCTGATTAACTCAGATTCGACTTACTTCTCTTGATTGGAAAATCCAATTTTCAACTCGTTTTAAATCCCTCGGATTACTCGTAGTGCGTGTGACTAAATAGGCTTTCGATTTATGTTGGCCGTCTATAATCAACCAATTATAGAACGATCATGAGTGACACCTAGTAGTACATCATGACCCCCAATTAATCGAAAGATCAACGGTTGACCTCAGAAGTAATTCTGAAACCCTTCAGCAGCTCTAATGAATCGTGCCCCATTCCCTTCACCATCTTATACCGTCTTGGTTCAGGACACGGTCTATTTGTGTCAGTCCCCACTAGGCTAACTATGTCACACCTAGCCCAAGTAGTATCTTTCTCGTCCTTTGGATTTCTAATTACTCTCATGTATTTAAGAGACTCATACTCTAAACATGATATGCTCTGGCCAGAGGCTTTGAGTAACAATCCGACGATAGGCCTGGGTATACATCTCCTCGCAAGGAGTGGTGAATCCTTTGTAGGCTGCTCAAACATCTTCGGGCACTTCGGCTTATACCCAATCATCCCGGGTCCACACCTCCTTGGAGATGCTTGCTTAAGATGTTAAAGTATAAGTCTCCATGACCAAGATGACTTGAACACCGCAAGTCAAAGGAACATCGCACTTAAACTGCAGTAAGAACTTCATTGACATATCTATATAGATTACCATATGAAGTTTTACAGCTAGTCACTCCAATGAACTAGTTCCCTTAACTAGCATCCATGTTTATCTCCGGACATCCCAATGTCACCAGCCAGTGAGAATCAGCTGATTAGAGAATAACCCATGCTAGTCTCAACAGAATTGATAGTGTCCATTTTTATCAATTCATCGACTAGGGATATTTTCAATACTTCACAATTGCACATGTAGAGATAATCACTAGTTGTGATCCCATCACAAATTCTCTTATGCTGTGAATTGTATTGCGGACATTCAGTAGATGAGTTTAAGATCCCAATCAAATACACAAACATGTATACTCAAATAGTGAATTATCATTTATTAAAATAAATGTTTACAATCATAAGGCGATTGCCTTAGGACACTTCTCTCATATCACTAACAAACTCCCACTTGGCCTAATGCCAATCGCTACGGTATCCAATACCACAGGCTCTAACATGACCCTCAAACTTGCTCTGAGGCAAGGCCTTAGTTAAAGGATCCGCTAAATTCCTTTCAGTGGGAATTTTCTCAATTTGTATATCATTCCTACTTATAATCTCTCTGATCAGATGATAGCGGCGAAGCACGTGTTTGGATCGCTGATGAGACCTTGGTTCCTTTGCTTGTGCAATAGCTCCATTGTTGTCGCAGTAAACCGGCACTGCTTCATCAATGGTTGGAACCACGCCAAGTTCGGAGACAAACTTCTTGATCCAGACTGCTTCCTTTGCTGCTTCCGAAGCTGCGATATATTCCGCTTCCGTGGTAGAATCCGCTACGGTGTCTTGTTTGGAACTTTTCCAACTTACTGCGCCTCCATTCAAAGTAAATATGTATCCAGACTACGATTTGGAGTCATCCTTATCTGTCTGAAAACTGGCATCTGTATACCCACGTATTACCATATCTCCTTCTCCATATATTAGGAACACATCCTTAGTTCTTCTTAAGTACTTAAGGATTGTCTTGACAGCCGCCCAATGATCCATTCCTGGATCCGACTGGTATCTGCTTGTGACGCTCAGAGCATACGATACATCGGGCCTTGTACATAACATAGCATACATGATAGATCCTATCGCGGATGCATAAGGAATCTTATTCATGCAAATCCTCTCGTCTTCTGTGCGCGGACACATAGACTTTGAAAGGTTGATCCCATGCCTGATGGAAAGGTAACCTTTCTTGGATTCCGACATGCTAAACCTTTTTAGCACTCGGTCTATATATGTAGACTGCGAAAGACCAAGCAACCGTTTTGATCTATCTCTATAGATTCTAATCCCAAGGATATAGGTTGCTTCTCCCAGGTGTTTCATGGAGAAAGTTTTGGACAACCAAATTTTAACTGTCTGTAAAACTGATATATCGTTTCCTATAAGTAATATGTCATCGACATATAATACTAGGAATACGACTGCACTCCCACTAACCTTCTTGTACACACAAGGTTTGTCAGGATTTTGTGAGAAATCAAACTCTTTGATTGTCTCATCAAAACAGATGTTCCAGCTCCTGGATGCTTGCTTCAGTCCATATATGGATCGTCGAAGCTTGCATACTTTGGTTTTATCAACCGATGTGAAACCTTCAGGTTGTATCATGTATACATCCTCAAGCAGGTTTCCATTAAGGAAAGCTGTTTTCACATCCATTTGCCATATCTCATAATCATAATGAGCTGCTATGGCTAGGAGCATCCGAATGGATTTAAGCATAGCTACTGGCGAATAGATTTCGTCATAATCAATTCCTTATTTTTGACGATATCCTTTTGCCACTAATCTAGCCTTAAAGGTAACTACATTACCTTCCATGTCGGTTTTCTTCTTGAAAACCCACTTGCACCCTATGGGCTTAATCCCTTCAGGTGGGTTAACCAAGTCCCATACTTGATTTTCGTACATGGAATCCATTTTCGACTTCATGGCTTCAAGCCATTTGTCCCTTTCTGAACTTTTCAGAACATCTTCATAACTGATAGGTTCGTCATCGCTTATGAGTAACACGTCGTTCGATTCACTTATGAGAAATCAGTATCTCTCTGGAATATTGCGTGTCCTATCAGACCTACGAAGAGGTGGTGTTGTTTTAGGTTCAACTGATAGCTCATCATTATGAGTTATTGGTTGTGGGTCTAGACTAGGTGTCTCTGTAATGTCTATTGGAGTTTCTTGTACTTCATCAAGTTCAATGCCACTCCCACTGTTTTCTTGTAAAAGAAATTCTTTTCCCAGAAATACAGCATGCCTTGAAACAAACACCTTTTGTTCCAAGGGATGATAGAATTGGTAACCCTTCGTTTCCTTAGGGTATCCAATAAATAGACATTTATCAGACTTAGCATCCAATTTGTCTGATATAGTCCACTTCACATAAGCAGGACAACCCCATATCTTAAGGTGAGTTAAGTGAGGTTTCTTACTATTCCATATCTCATATGGAGTAATAGAGACTACCTTGGTCGGGACTCTGTTTAGCAAGTAAACAGCTGTCTTAAGTGCATAGCCCCAAAAGGATTTTAGAAGAGTTGCATGATTCATCATTGACCTAACCATGTCCATCAAGGTTCGGTTGCGCCTCTCACCATTATGCTGTGGTGTATACGGCGGAGTCCATTGGGATAATATCCCATTGTCCCTAAGATAATCTTGAAACTCTTGACTTAAGTATTCACCACCTCGATCGGATCGAAGTATCTTAATACTTTTGCCAAGTTGTTTCTCTACTTCATTTCTGAACTCTTTGAATTTCTCAAAGGCTTCAGATTTGTGTTTCATCAAGAACACATACCCGAATCGTGAGTGATCATCGATAAAGGTGATGAAGTAGCTATAGCCTCCTTGTGCAAGAGTTGACATTGGTCCACATACATCAGTATGTATTAGACCAAGCAATTCTCCCACTGGATTACCTTTTCCGGAAAAGGGTAATTTGGTCATCTTGCCTTTTAAGCATGATTCGCATGTATCAAATGAACCGGGTTCAAATGATTCCAAAATTCCACATCGGTGTAATTCGGTCATGCGTTTCTTACTTACATGGCCAAGACGACAATGCCACGTGTAGGAGTCTATTCGATTATCTATTCGAGCACGTTTGTTGCTAACTTCGATATTGAAAACGTCACCGGATAAATCTAACGTGTAGATACCATTGCACAAAGTTCCATTCCTATAAAGAACGTCATTTAAAGTTATGTAACAACAATTGTTACTAAAAGTTAAATGATAACCCTTTTCATTCAAACATGAAATAGATACAATGTTCTTTATTAACGAAGGAACAAAATAACAATTATCCAATTCTAAGACACGTCCAGTGGGGAGCTTTAGCAAATATGTTCCGATGGCAACAGCAGCAATCTTTGTTCCATTTCCAACTCGCAAATTTGCTTCTCCTTTGACGAGTCTTCTTCTATTCCTTAGCCCCTGTATGTCATTACATATATGTGAGCCACACCCAGTATCAAGTACCCAGGTATTTGAGGAAATAGAGTGACATTCAATAACGAAGATACCTAAAGAGGATGGGGCATCGGATGCCTTATTCTTCAAGGACTCAAGATAAACCTTGCAGTTTCTTCGCCAGTGACCCTCCTTGCCACAATGATGGCAAGTTCCTTTTGGTTTCTTTTCAGTCTTTTTGGCCTTTTTCTTCTTTCCTTTATTCTGCTCTTTGGCCTTCCTCTTAGAACCTTTCTTCAAGGAACCAACTAACAGTACCGCCTTTTGATCCGGCTTTACAGAAGGCTCACAGTCTTCAGCAGGTTGAGCAACTCAGGAATGACCGTCTCTAGTTTGTTCATCCGATAGTTCATCACAAATTGTGAATAACTTTTGGGTAAACAACTCAGAATTAAGTCAATACTTAGTTCATGATCCATTGCAAAACCGAGTGTGCTCAGTCGCTCAATGTACCCAACATCTTTAACACAAACTGCGAGGCAGAAGTGCCTTCCTGCATCTTAGTGGTGAAGAGGAGTCTGGAGACTTCGAACCTTTCGGATCTCGCCTGCTCTTCAAACAACTCATGAAGATGGAAGATGATGGTATAAGCATCCATATGCTCATGCTGCTTTTGCAACTCAGGTACCATAGAGGCTAGCATGATGCAACTCGCAAGTTCAGAATCGGTCACATGTTTCTGATAGGCCACTAACTGGTCTGGAGTTGCACCTTCTGGA
>JAGFNQ010006143.1:234611-328186 GCA_024364735.1 Boesenbergia rotunda | reverse complement strand
TCACTTGATGATGTCTCTTGGTAATAGGATATTCAATGTATGCATGTTGTATGAGTTGGGTGATGTTGTGTTGTGTTTTCATGCCATGATAACCCTATCTAAATGTTTTGACCAGTAGAGTATATGTTGAATTATGGTTGAATTAAAGGTATCCATGTTTCATTATGCCATGATAGATGAAAAAAAATGGAACAAGTTCCCTAGGTGTATTGTCCTTAGTTTTAAATTGAACATTATGTGTTTTATGAATCATGAATGATAAGTTGGCATGTTATGAATTTCCGTACCATGAAATTATGTTTTCTCCATGCCATGTTCATGTTTGAAAGTTATGATGATATTTATGCTTTGAATGTATGCCCATGACATGTATGACATTATGAATAAAAGAATGTCTAAAGAGCAATTTCTAAGAAAAGAAAAGAAATGACGAACGAAATTGCTATGGAAAGAAAAGGAATCATGTATGCTATTTTACTTTATGTATTGGCTTGTACCGGATCTTGAAAAAGGTCCAAAGGGTGGGCTCCTAAGCAAGGCCCCGGTTCTGGACTACCGTAGCTGTCCCTAGGCTAGAGGTTGCCTAGTACCTTAGTAGGTCGGGATTAGCTACCTCGTACTCTACTAAGGGATGCGCGCAAATGATGAATGGGTACAAGCCAGGGATCCCAATGATGATGATATGTTAATGTTCAAGTATTATATTATATATATTTTTCAAAGAGCATCCTTAATGTTTATGCACATGTTTATGTTTAATGATATTGCATATGCTATGTTTAATGTTTATGCACATGTTTATGTTTAATGATATTGCATATGCTATGTTTAATGTTTATGCACATGTTTATGTTTAATGATATTGCATATGCTATGTTTAATGTTTATGCACATGTTTATGTTTAATGATATTGCATATGCTATGTCTAATGTTTATGCACATGATTATGTTTTAAAGATTATGCGAATGTTAGGTGCTTTAAGTATTTACTCATGCCATATGTCCTTAATAACGACACACATATTCATGTCTTAAGTGTTTATGCTTATGTGCTTTAGATGCTTAAAGTGTTTATTCATGTTATATGTTTATGTCAAATAATGTAGATTTCTACTTATATATGATGTACGGATTTTGTGAGTAAGCAAGGAGCTTACTAAGCATTTTATGCTTATAGTCTACCTTCTTATGTTGTAGATCGAACTAAAGGGGAAGCAGTAGGAGGGCATGTGTGTGTGTGGCAGTGACTTGACAGATCGATCCTACTATTGTCATTACTCTTACTTATGGACTTATTTCTCATGGACTTAATGTTGCTACTTATAAACTGCATGTGTTAGTTCTTATGGTTACGCTTACTACTTGTTGGAGTTGAAGTTCTTTATGATATACATGCTTAATGTAGAACTATATACTCTCTTGTTAAATATGTTATGCTATGATTCACATGCTTAAAGTAGTTTAGTTAGAAAGAAATTTATCCAATTGCATATGTTCATGATTTAGTATTATTTCCGCTGCTATATTTACGCTTCATATGCAATAATGTACGAAAGAAAGAAAAAAAAGTAACGCGTCACTCACATAAGGGGCGGGTGTTACACCTACTATCTAGTGGTACCGAGGATGCTCGGGATGTGTAGACTTGGCCATGGTGCTGAGGATGCCCGGTCGGGAGGAGCTGAAGATCCTACCATCTCGTGGTGCCGAGGATGCCAGAGTTGAGTAGGCCTGGTCATGGTGCCGAGGATGCCCGACCACGAGTAGCCTAAATCTCTACCATCTCGTGGTGCCGAGGATGCATGAGACGAGTAGACCTGGCCGAAGTGCCGAGAATTCCCAACCAGGAGCAAGTGAAGCCCCTACCATCTCGTGGTGCCGAGGATGCCCGAGATGTGTAGACCTGGTCGTGGTGTCGAGGATGCCTGACTAGGAGTAGCCTAAATCTCTACCGTCTCATGGTTCCGAGGATGCTCGAGACGTGTAGACCTGGTCGAGGTGTCAACGATGCCCGACCAGAAGCAGGTGAAGCCCCTACCATCTCGTGGTGTCGAGGATGCCGGAGATGTGTAGACCTGGTCGTGGTGCCGATGATACCCGACTAAGAGTAGCCTAAATCCCTACTGTCTCGTGGTGTCGAGGATGCCCGAGACGAGTAGACTTGGCCGAGGTGCCGAGGATGCCTAGCCAGGAGCAGGTGAAGCCCCTACCATCTCGTGATGCCGAGGATGCTCGAGATGTGTAGACCTAGTCGTGGTACCGAGCATGCCCGACCAGGAGTAGCCTAAATCTCTACCATCTCGTGGTGCCGAGAATGCCCGAAACGAGTAGACCTGACCGAGGTGCCGAGGATGACCGACCAGGAGCAGGTGAAGCCCCTACCATCTCGTAGTGCCGAGGATACCCGAGATGTGTAGACCTGGTCGTGGTGCCGAGGATGTTCGACCAAGAGTAACCTAAATCTCTACTGTCTCATGGTGGTGAGGATGCCCGAGACGAGTAGACATGGTTGAGGTGCCGAGGATGCTCGGCCAGGAGCAGGCAAAGCCCCTACCATCTCATGGTGCCATGGATGCCCGAGATGTGCAGACCTGGTCGTGGTGCCGAGGATGCCCAACTAGGAGTAGCCTCAGCCACCACCGTCTTGTGGCACTGAGGATGCCAAGACAAGTAGACCTGGCCGTGGTGCCAAGGATATACAGCTAGGAGCAGGCGAAGTCCTTACCATCTTGTGGTGCCGAGGACGCCTGAGATGTGTAGATCTAGTCGTGGTGCCAAGGGTGCCCGACCAGAGACAAGTAGACTTGAGCATGACGCTGAGGAAGCGCTGCCGGGAATAACCTGGACCTGTACCATCTGGAAGTGCTGACGACACCAGAGATATAGTGGCCTGAGCGAAGTGTTGAACAGGCCAAGTCCTGTCCTTGCCCGTGTAGACGATTAACATTGCATTAATTCCTCATCTCTCCCCTGATGGTAGATCTCGCGTGTGTAAAGGAGTTTATATGGGAAAAGAGGCGAAGAACGACACGCAGCATACTGACAACAAGGTATAGAAGATGAATATATTTTATTTATAGGTGAAGGTTACATTTGGAATACATTCGATCAAGTACAGAAGATAAACAAAGAGTGACACAGAAAGCAAAAAGGTTTCCTTCATAATCTAGAATTACATTTAAAGAAAAAGATATAGAAGACAAATACACTTGGGAGTAAATACATTCAAGAAAAGGGCAGAAGAAAAATACATTTTATTCAAACTTAGAGTACAGAAGAAAATAGTACAAAAGTATTTCATTAAAAATTATGGATTACATCTGAGGTATATTCAAAGGTAAATTACAAAAGGAGAAAAGAAAACGAGCCGGCTACAACTCCTTCTCCTCGGGCAGCAGCTCTTCCCAGGCCTGACTGATGTTGAGGAAGCTGAGGTCGGCGTCTGGCTTCAACACTCCTGCTCGCCGAAATTGCTGGACTATCCCGTTGAAGCCCTGCTTCAACCGACTCAGCACTTGGCCAACCAGGAGGTTGCCAAATTCATCAGATTGGAGGAGCTTGCCCTTGAATGCCGCCTCTACCTCCGCCTGTCGGGACTCTTCGTCAGCCTTATACGCCTTCAATGCTTCTAAGGTCTGGTCTCGGGCCGTCTTCAGCTCGACTGCCTCCAAGGATAGCTGGTCCCGAGCAGCCTGGGTCTTCTCGAGCTGCTCTGTGATCGCCAGGAGTTGTGACTTGGCTCGCTCTAAGTCTTCTTGTAGGAGGTGGATGTCTGCCGACAGCTTCGCCTCCCATTAATCGGAGCGCCCTTTCTCCTGTGCCAAATGGTTCACCTCATCAGTGAGGTTCTTCGTCAGCTCTAATAGGAGGTGCTCCACGTGGTGAGTGTTGTGCAGGGAGGACTCAGAGACTCCAAGTAGTGCTCCACCTTAACCCGAAGACCCCTGCTGACTTCTGCCTGCATCAGACCTTCCTTGTGAGACCGGAAGACCTCTGCCTCTAATTCAGCTATATGTTGGCGCAAGGCATCGATCTCCTACTCGGAGGATAGGCGACTGCCCATGATAAGGCAGTCATCAGCTGAGGCTTCATTGATGCTACCCGCTTGCCCTTTGAGTCTTCATAGGAGTCGGCAGATGTGGCGACGACAGTGCGGGGCTCCGCAACAGGAGATGGCGCTCGTCAGTAGCGCTGCGAGAGGGGGGTTGTGTCCTCCTCCTCGGTGATTGCGAGGGATGCTGGAGGTGCATGTGATCTCCTCCTCCGAGGGGCAGGAGGAACTGGCCCCCCCTCCTTGACGTCGTCCTGGGGCAAGATGAGCCGCCTGTGCCCCATCTTTCCAGTCGGCTCTTCCTTCGACGGAAGAACCCGAGGTCCAGGTTCTTCATCGCCGCCTCCCATCCCAATGAGAGTGGGGGAAGGATCAACTCCCAGAGCATTGGGCAGCTCCTGCATCTGCTCCGAGTCTTCAGCCAGGTCGACCACCGGGACAGTGGGAACTAGAGGAGGGACAAGAGCTTGTTCATTGTCTATCTCCCATTTAAGGAGCTTGCTCATCGCCCGGGATAACATGACATTCTCTGTAACAAAAAAATAATAAAATATCAGTTAGAATCAATAAGTGTTTAACAAAAAGTTGAACTTACTGAGGTTATGGCTAAGGATGGTGACTTTGGACCTAAGCCCAGCCCAATACAGGAGTTCTTCACACTGCACCAGGCTGGGGCCGTGAAACTCCATGCTGGCCAGGACACTTCTGGCCCGATGATATCCTGAGTCTTGCTGGAAGTCGCCTAGCTCCGGAAGAGAGGGTAAGTCTTCTCTCCAGCGAATTGTACAGAAGGGACCCTCGGGAAACCTAATGAAGAAAAAACGCTCATTTCATCCCTTATGGGAGGAAGGGATGTTAAATATTGAAAATTTAAGGGGCTCAAATGGTAAATTTCAAAAATTAGGTGCCTAGTTGGAATTATCCAAACTTGGAGGACCTTTTTGCAAAAAGTCAAAATTATTATAAAACCCCTACTTTTCTTCCCAAAAACCTATTTTCTTGTCCTCGCTCTTCTTCTGTCGTAGCCACTAGCCGCCCAAAACCGAACGCCGATGCACGTCTTCTTCTTCTTCTTCCTTTGCGACTCGTTTCTTCTCCCTCGTTCGATCTCCTCTCTTCTCAACGCTCGAAGTCAGGTCTTCATTTCCAAGCGGGCAGTGCCGACACCACCTCTTCCCACGAGCGCGTCGAGGCACCGGGGAGATGACAAGTTGCAAATTCTTCGGAGTTATTTCTTCCCTGCTCCGACTAGTGTCCTGTTCGGGCAAAGCCGTAAATTTGTTTTCTCTTCATCGAGCTCGCGTTTACTCCCGAGTCGTGCCCTAGCGTCGGCCCATCACCGCCATTTCCCTCTGCCATCAAGGTAAGGGTTTGATTTTGTTGGAATTCGTTGTGGAGTTGGGTAGCAATTTATCATTGATTTATTTTGAAACCGCAACCCTAGTTCTCAGAGTTTAAGGTTGATATTGGATGATGGGTTGATGAACATGTGTTAGATCAGTTTAGTCTTGTACTTTCTCCAGGAATTGCTTTGTTGTTCTTGGTTGAATTGATGTTGATTAGCTTCTGATAGTGTAGCTAAATTTAGAAAATTGATCCCCTATGGAGTTATAGATGAATCGCTTTGGATTAGTTTGATTTATGTAGATGAATTATTTTGTAGTGGGTTGAATGTTGGTATAGTTCTCTGATTTGTTTTCACTGCCATAAGCTAAAGAGGTTGAAATGGAATTATGATATTTGGATATGGTTGTCGTGAGCTATATTTGGGTTTTGGTTTGGACACGTTTGTATGTTGAGTTGAGTTTGGGCATAGACTAAAACCAAATTTAACCTAACCTTGGTAAACCGAAGTGAGTTGGATCTTGGATTAGGATGTAATTAAATGGATTTGTTTGAAATGGATCTAATTATGTGTTGTAATTAGTTAGCTATTTTAACTACTTGTATAAATAGCTAAATTTAGTCCTTAATACAGGACCTTGACTTTGGACTCGCACGGTTGATCGTGGGAGATTTATTTGGACACGTTCTACATAAAAGGCAGGTACTTCTCCTTTATATTCTTGTAGTTCATTCACCTTAAATGCATGACATGTTATGTCTGAATAGGTCTGCTTGACCTTGTTCTTTGCTGTTGATTATTTTATATCGTCCGTTGATATTTTTTCGTTTGATCTTCAAGTTAATTCGTATTTTATATCTGTACAGTCTCTCGTTGATTTTCTATTCCATAAAGTACCGCTCGTATGCGAGTACTTAGCTGTTCATTAAACACCACTAGGATGGTTGGCATTAGAGACACCCTACCTAGTAGTTTAGTTGCATATTTGTTGGTTTTTGATACTTGTTGTTTATATCGTTGCATCGTTGTTATTTGGTTGTTTGTGTATTTTGGTATCATGCACCATACCTGCACCGTTGCATACTGACGACTATTGGGCTTCCATATGGTTAAGCCACCGTCAGTCATGTAGTTGCTTTGCCACTCAGCCACTTGTTGTGGTAGTTGCTAGAGTGCGAGCAACCGTCCTGTTACGCCACGCTCGACCACTCATGTACAGTGGATGTTGGAGTTGTAGGCAAACAGTTGACACCCTCACTGTTGTTTCCGAGGGATATCAGAGTTGTTGGTGGCTCCCCCTTTATTCTCGGGATGTTTGGAGTAGTTGGTTCCCCGACATTCAGTCCACTTAATCACATATATCAGTGGTATTCATTGGAGTGCATACAATTATCACAACCCTACCCACTCGGCCACACAGATGTGATATGATGGCAGCTTGACTGGCGTCAGGGGTGGCACATGTCATTGCATCTATTGTATTTATGCATTTTCTTGTGTTTGTTGCATTTATATGAGCTATGGTTGTTGCATTTGGTTGACATGCATGTATGTTTGATACTATGTTATCTCGTATATTTTCACGTTGTTTTATACATGCTTAGATGTCCTCTGTTTCCTAGAGACTGTACACTGTTGTATCTGTTGCTGATATATATTTTTGATGTCATGCGTTTATCTACTCATATACCCGCAGAGTTCACATGGACTCACTACCCCTACATTCTACTTTTGTTTCAGGTATCAGGTAGATGCATTACCTGGAGCCAGGAGAGAATCTAGTTGCTAGTCCCACCATGTCGATTTGGTTTGGAGTTTGATTTAGTGTCTATTTTATTTCCGTATTTGATTCCTGAATGGGTATTTATTTATTTATCGAGTATCATCTTAGCAGATTTTTCTTTATACCTTATTGGTCTGATAAGTTCGGTTTTGGATTTACATTGGAGTTTTATTTTATATACGGACTCTCTGCTATTTATATTAGCTGTCTGTTATGTTTCTGTTGATCTTTTTTATATAAACTGCGTGGTTGTGTATTATTTTTCAGTTTGATGGCTGAGCCATCTTATGTGATGAGAGATATGTATTATTTGTCCCAAGTTGTCTGTCGTACAGGGTTCGTCGTACAGGGGAGATGCTGCCCGATTTTCGAGTAAGCATGTGCCATTGGGGGTGTGACAAGGAGGCTTCCTATGAACTTATGGCTGGGGCGAGCCGTAAAACTGAATGCCCCTCTAGAGGCTAAGGTTGGGAGGAAGAAGAAATGAAAGAAGCGAGGGGTCAAAAGTATGTTAAAGAGTTTGAAAAGGATAAGCGCCCCGCCTATCTGGGCGAAGGCATTGGGAGTCATCTGGTATAATGTGATATCAAAATAATCAGATATGGCCATGAAAAAGGGAGGAAGAGGAAAAAGGAGGCCAAGCTCTACATACCCTAAGAAAAAGATGAAAACCCTAAGGGTTGTTCTACTGGAGATTGGTCTATCCTAGGGACCTCCACATCCAACTCCGTCGGAATGCCATACGCTTCGCAGGAGGCTCTGAGGGTGGCGAACTTAACCTTAGACGAAGTGGCTTCGTACCACTCCGGATGGTAAACCCTTTCCTCTTCCGGGTTTTCCTCCTTACCCTGGTCTTTCTTTCCCTTTCCCTCCTTGTGCATGTCTTTGAATGAAAGAAGTAGAAGAAGATGGAAGATGAATGAAACTTACGCGTGGTGAAGAAACCCTAGCGAAAGTAGAAGCAGTAGACATAAAAAGGATGCGCAAGCTCTGATAATCGGCAATGCAAGAAGATGGAAGGATGCTTTCGCCTCCTCTTTTTATAGGGGAAAAGCTGCCCTCGTGTGGACAATAGAGGCACGACATGTGGACGATGATGACTGCTCATCTCAAGGCGTCGCCCTTCTTTATGGTCGTCGGTTGGTATGCCCCTGTGGCGCGTATCAAAAGGAGATCACGAAGAAAAGATCTGGCTACATGGCAATGTCAGATTCGCGAAATGTTTCCTCGCCATTAAGATACCCCATATGTTTTTAATGGGTGATGGACAGCTATCATTGCCGGGCCTCGGAACTCACAGTGACTTTTGGACTAATTCAAAGGACTGTCTCGGGCCAAGAAATGAATGTTTCGATTCCTCGGACCCGATAAGTCGCTAAGAGAGAAGGAATGACAATATGGACCCCGCAGATGCCTAGCTTCCACTCGTTGTACCACCAGCATAATCAGTCAGACACTTCCTTCGATTAGACTTGAAGGAGAGACTTGTAATAGGGATGAGCATCCCGGGGTGGACACGTGGCACGGGGAAGCTATGTGGTAGGGCCCGCCGAACCAGAGCTCCGAGATCAGGCCGAGACTATCTCAGGAGAATGAATCAAAGCCCTAAGGTCAGACTGGCAATCAGGCTCCCGAGACTACCTTGGGAGAATAGAAGAATGCCTTCAAGGTCAGACCGGGAATCGGGCTCCCAAGACTATCTCGAGAAAATGAATGAAGGCCCTGAGGCCAGCTCGAGAGATGAGACTCCGAGACTGACTTGAGAGAGTGGAGCCCAAAGATCAACATAGGAGGAGTCAGAAAGCCCGACTTCAAGTATAGTTGTTCCTCTTTTCCATAATAGGAAAGTCATCGGATAATTATTGTCCACAACGCACGACAATTAAGGCCTTAATGATCGCAACGACTATTACTAAATGATAGGATATTTATCAAATAACCGATGATTAAGGGACGTAGAGGAGAACATGGGGACACATGTGACCAAGACTTCAAGTATATAAGTGTCTCGACATCCAGGTAAAGGGGTAAGCTTTCCGAACTTATAACAAACTTTGATTCCTCGTTGTCCTTCGAAAAGAAAGAAGATTCCTCACTTGAGTGTCGGAGTGGGCTCTACCGGAAAATCTTCTAGTGCGTTCCCTTTAACGCTCGTATTAATCTCGTAGGACGTGACATCTTCTTTCCGTCACCGTCGTCGTGGGCTATATTTTGGTGACTTATTATCTTCGTCGTTCACTTCCAAAATAGGTCTGATAGGAGATAATAATATCAAAGAGTCTATTCAAGGATAAGTTATTTTAAAGGGAGATGGTGGGGCGGAGCTCTCTCGTTTAAAAAGAATTTCAAGAAAGACGTTCATGTGTTGATTTTTTTTAAAAAAAAATCTCTTTTGATTTTTGCAAAAAAAAAAAATTTGCCGAGTTTGGTGTTGTTGTTGGAAAAAAGAATAAGAAAGGAAAATGTTGCTTGAAAAAACAAACGTTGCTGACTTGCTGTTGCTAGGAGAGGCTGGAAGGAGAGGGAGAAAAAAAAAACTATTTCTGTGGGCCGCTTTGTGCTGGTTTGGTGCTCGGAAAAACAAAAAAAACCTGCCCTGCTGAAGAAGAATTTTGGGATTAATTAATGTTGGGAGAAGAAAAACAATTGGCTTGCTTGGTCGATCCTTACTGGAAGAGCTTTTGGGAGTGCTTTTTCTTCTTCGCTTGAATCTAGGTACGACAACCATGAAATTATACGACAGAGTTAATTTGTAGGAAGTACTGGAATCTTAATGTTAAATAATTAAGAACAAAGTTGTTGTAAAATGCATGTATCGAAACAAAATTAAGGAATCAAAAATACAATATTTCTGATCTTTGATCATCGATCTTTATCTCCATGTACAACGGCACTAATGACATCACATCAAATAATCCACCTGCGAAACTATAATAAGTTGTTCTTTTCTCCCTTCAAAAGAACGAAACATTTTTTAAATGTTTGCATGGACGATTAAACGTTAATCAAGTTCGTTCATTCATTCATTCATTCATTGCTGCCCCGCCGGCCGCGCGAGGCCACGGGGCGGAGGCGACGCGGGCGTATAGGAACTCGTTCCACACGTCGGGAACGCCGGGAAGGCACCAGTGGATGCAGTCTGCGTAGGTGGCCGGGTCCGCCTGCTGCTCCGCCGTCAGCAGCTTCCCCTGCCGGAGCGTGTGCACCGACGTGTGCCCGTCCTTGCGCAGCTCCGACAACGCCGTGATCTTCACCATCGACACCGGCACCTTCTTGTTCAGCCTTCTCACCACCTCCTCTGCCACCTCGAACAGCCGCCAGTCCGTGCCCACGTCCAGCGGGTGCGACAGGTTCCCCACCGGCTGCGTCTCCATGGCGCACTTGATCCCCGCCGGATTATCCCATTCCTCGCTCCTACCACCACCACCACCATCACCGGAATATAATTTATAATTATATTAAATAATCATAAATAAATAAATCATAATCGTCGCAATAATTAATCTGATTAATTTTCTAAAGAAACGGTCAGAAGTCGTCGGAAACCTCATGCAAGAGAGTCGAAATTTCGCCTGTTTGACGTCATTTTAACGAGTAATTATATATATTTGGTCAACTGCTAATTTCAATTATATATCATCCTAATCAAAAAGGGTAAGATCAACCTACTTGATGTGGTTGGGAGACATGCTCATGAAGAACACCATGGTCCGCTTCGGATCCACGTTCCTCTTCACCCAATTCGCCCATGTATCCAACACTCTCCGGTATGCCACCGGCCGATCCACCTCGTCGTACTCCGTCGATCCTTCATCGAAAGATCCTCGCCTAATTACCAATCAATTCACATTTTAGTAAAGTATTTTTCAAAATCAATTCAACAATTATGACTGACAATAACGTACAGGACTTTCATGTCGAGCGTGTTCAGCCACCAAATATAAGTGTTAAAAATGAGGAAGTCAACGTTCTTCCAATGTTTTCCGTGCTTGGCGATCGACTTGGGCATTATGATCCGGTTCAGGATGCTGTGCTGGTTCGGGTCGTCCGAGTTGGACTCGACCAGGAACGGAGCCCAATAGAACTCCACGCTCGCATTGTAATCCTGCATATATACGTCCGATCAATCCAATTAATTAGTCGTATAATTCATCTTAATTAACTAGAATTGAATCGGCAAAGTAATTAATTAATTACGTGGAGGCGGAAGACGTTGAGTGAACCGTTCTTGGTGAGGGTCTTCTTGCCGGGTGGGACGGCGGCTTGGACCAGGCAGACCATCGATTCCCATTGATTCCGGTTCAGCGAGTCACCCACGAACATGAACCGCTTCCCCCTCAATCTCTCCAGCATTACCCTCGCATCGAATCTTTTATTTTTATTAATAAAATTCCTGATTTTTTAAAAAAAAATAAAATTAAAAAATAATTAATATGAATATTGGATTAGTTTTTACCTGGGCAAGGAACAATCTTGGGGTTGCCAGCGCCACTTCTGGTAGTCGTCATCCCGGCGACCATTCCTCATGCACGTGACTTGCTCGGTCAAGAACTCGCACGCCGGCTCCTTGTAGAGAGGGTAGTTGACGTCGTCGTGCACCCACCGCCCGGTGAACAGATCGCAGCTCGCCGGCACGTCCACCACCACCCGCATCACCTCTTCCCTCCGCTCCTCCTCCTCCTCCTGCTCCTCCTCCATCGACGCCTCCGCCGCCGCAGCCTTTGCCGCGTCTGCTTCCTTGTCGCTAATCGTCATCGGGTCAACGACCAGGAGGCCGAGCTCGTCGACCACGCCGGCGGGCTGGTCTCCCTCGCCTCTGCTGCTGCTGAAAGGGAACTCGGCGATCGACTTCACGTCCTCGTTGTAGATGAAGGTCACGAAGAGGAAGACGGAGATGAGCATCACGAAAACAGAGTACCTCCCGTTCTTCCTACCGCCGCCTCCGCCGATAAACGGCGAGCTTTGCTTCGCTCCGAACGTCTCCGAAGCCAAAACCGACGCTTTCCGGCGAGGCAACATCATCTCTCTATCTCTCTCTCTCTCTATACGTAGAAAGCTTGAAGTAGTCAAGCTTGAAGAATTTGTAATAAATAGATAGAAGGAGAGGTAGAAGCAGAGACAGAGCAGTTGAAATATGATCGAATTTTATTAGCTTAAAGAAAAGAGAGGTTAAAGGGGTAGGTGTCAAAGGGATTCGTTGTGGTTAAGCTTTCTTGTTCTCGTGGCTCATTTAAGAGTAAGAAATAAGCTTCAGAAAAAAAGTAGATTAATTGACTTATTAAAGGAAACATATTTTTGTTATAGATCAATTAGTTTGTGCTAACCCAAACGGCTAATTATAACATAATTACAGCTTGCCTAATTAAGTCAAACATCCCAACTCAGATTCATTGTCTTGTATTTAGTGGTTCTAAGGATCAAAGTCTATGATCTGTCATGTACATAATGCCCTCTCATTAATGAAGCTGACTTGTGGATGGTTAAACTATGTTTTGTAGAGTACAAATTATACTGACAACACCAAAAAGATAACAAGCTGACACATGAACCATGATCTTACTTGTGAATAATTAAATTCAATTTGTCAGTTTTTTCGTTTACTTGGAATTAAAATAAACACCTTAACTGGTTTAACCCATTGACTTTGTTTTGTTCCTGTTCAACTGGAGCAAACAGGACACCAAATAAGGAAGAGAGACCAATAGCTTTGTATCTAAACAAAGTAGATTTGGAATGGAATCACTTCTTTATCATGTGAAACAATATCAGAAACCATAATGTTTTGTTTATCTACTAAAAAAAAATGTAAGTGTACAGTAAATGTCTCTGTTAATTGAAGTAGGGGCTAAGTGATGGTTGCTTGTGTGGTGAGGTTTCTGATAGGGTTGGTGGGTTCGAATATGCAGCTTGATGAACAAGTTGGAAAGAGACTAGCTTTAACATAGAAATGATACCCCATTTGTGTGTGTGGGAGTGATATAGGTTCTGATGAAAGGGAGTTTGACAAGAAAAACAAGAGGCAAATACAAAGAGTTAATGCTAGAACAAAATTGGAGGAAAAAATAAAGAGAAATTAATGCTTGCAAATTAAGTTTAGGAGATGAGGAAGCACTGTAGCAGGTTGTTAGGACATTAGTTTGATTAGAGGATATGAACTCCCAACTAATAGTTGACACCGCATCACAATCTTTACTGACACAAGGAGGTGATGTGAACAAAGAGTAAAACAACAGTCTTCTGAGCCAGGGATGCCATTTGACTCCAAAAACACAAAACTTAAAAACAAAGATATGATCTAATTGTTTGATTATAGCTCACTGTACGTGTTGCTAACTATCTAAATCCTATAAGTTGCTCTTGTTTTCTAGTGAAAGAGAATCATGTTTACTCTTTGGCATGCAATATTTTCACTCCCAGAGGTTTATAAGATCTTTCCATATTTTGATTTCAAGTTTGGTGCCAAGTTGAGCTGAATATTTATATTGTGTGTGTATTCTTCACAATATCTCTAGACTTTGATCTAGTCTTTAATTTTGCTCAAAAGGCAATTAAAGATCGAGGTCTCATCTCAATGTGTGCGACTAAGAGCATGTAAGATTATTAGAGAGGTTAGTAAAAATTCAAATCAATTTTTTTACTCTCGAAATTGATCATCTGAGTGGAGCCAATAATTAATTAACAATCAGATTTGAGATTTGTATGGAGATTTTTAATTGTGGAGAAAGTAATATGTTTTTATATGTGGCATATTGAAAATAAAAAAAAAAACTTATTTAAAACTCTAATCATTGAAGATGTCTTAAGAGTATTATCCTTTCGCACTTTCATTACTATCCTCATTTTGTGTCATGAGTACACTGTTATTAGAATATGAATCAACAACTTTCTCTCTCTTTTCTTTGAGCAATTAATATATCTTACCGGTTCATTCATCTCATCTCTTGTAAAATCTTCTTGTCTAATGAATGACTCAGGCTACGATACAGTAGACATTAAGTTATCACTCAGTCAGTTACAATTCAATTACTAATTACGACACATTTGCAAAAATTTTGGATGCACAATTATGAGATATTAGACTTCTAGCCACGTACCACAAGCGCTTCCCGATACCCTAACGACTAATAATAAAATTATATAGGACCAACTCTATCACCTCAAATTTAATATTACTTAGTTCACTTTTTTTTCGATCTAATGCACTACAAAGTCCTAAATAAATCACACTCAAGATTTTGACAACCTCAATTTTTATTTTATTTGAATGTGTACATCAAAATTCTAACGTGGAGTATTCCTATTAATTAATACATGTGATCTATGTTTGTGTCCACGAAAAAAATCACAACTTTCTTATTCTCTTCCTTTACCTACTACTCATTGTTGATATAACATCTGAACCTCCCGATAAAATTGTGTAGACTTAGATCTTAATTTGGTATATGATGCACTCTTTCTAGCGTACCACTCTGTCAAACATCTGTGTTTTAAAAAAATATTGATCAGATAGCAGATGAATCTGGGATGATTAGCTTGGCCCCATAAAGTTTTCCACCGGTCATCAGGATAAATCGGGAAGCGCTCGCGGTGGACGGTCTAGAAACCCAACGTCCCAGGGTTCGTGCCCATTTGAAGGAAAATTTCTTTCAAAATATGCCGTAGTTAGAGATCGAACCATGAATATCTGAAATAGCGATTAGTCGTCTTACCGCTACACCATAGCTCCGGGGCAAACATCCGTTTCTTTAGGATTTCGAGTAGCTCATATTTGGTGCACGTGGATGCAAAAGCAATCTTCTTAATTTTGTTTCACCAATCAATTCCTTTAGCTTCCTTAAGGATCCATTTCTCTCTTTTTTTAATTTAGATATTTAATTTTTACGAAAACACGGATGAATATTGAGGAACGATCTTAAATATCAATTTCATAGGATTTTGCAATGCGATCATTTGTCTTTTGATATCCTTTAAACATGTACATGATTTCAAATGGACCTACTAAATTCATAATCAAAGAATAGGTAATAATTTATACCATAATTTGTAGGATTACAATTCTATATAAGATTGCGATACACAAGATTGATTTAGGGTCACGATTGAATTGGTCTGGATCGGATTGGTAGGTTCAGATATTGATTTCGTTAATTCAAATAGGAATGATTCAATAAAATATCATGAAATAGACATCTAAAACTCATAATTTTGGAAAAAAATGAAAAAAATATTTGTGATGATAAACTATGGAATATCAACTAACAAATATTTTAAATATTCTCAAAACTTTAAGATGAAAAAGACAAATTAACTCTAATACAATGAAAAAATTATTAGGGGTCTCTAAAAAGACTTTAAATGATATTTTTTTTGGCCTAAGACTGGGATGGTTACAAGTTACACCTTGTAATAAATATAGATTTTTGAACGAGTTTTGATTTGATATATTATGCATCTTGTGATTTAATCTGAATAAAAAATTATGAGTTATCAAAGTATAGAATTGTAAGATCATAGAATCATATCGATCCCATTGATCATGTACGATTTCGCTGATCCTGCTCCCATTCCATTATAAAATCTGATCCGAATCGATCCGGAGCAATTTAGTATTTCTGGATCGTGTATGATTCAAATTGTGATTTACAACCCATGATTCATACAAATCCAAGAGCTCCCATTGACAACCTCAATTTTGATATCACATAGTGGGATCACAAGTGCCTTTGCTATCCCTTGATAGAGTTATAGACCACTTATTGTTAGATTATTTATGTCATCTTAATCCACATATTTATAAGTCAAAATATAATATATCTAAATAAAGAAATAAACGTAGCATGAGTTGTCATTAAGTATTTCTCTATTATCACATATTAAATATGAAAAGAAAATACACAACTAACTTTTGATCAATTAAACAATCATCCCTTAGAAATTTAAATGTTATCTTAAACATAACATTTCAAAAGGACCATTAATCAACTTGTCTATATATTAGTACTATTTTGCCACTTTACCTAGTTTTGACCAAAACTAAATTGACTGCTAAAATATAGTTTATGTTTTTTTAAAAAAAATTATATATTAGAGGTACTAAAAAACTGCAAAATATATTATCTTTTTTTTAAAAAGATTTTTTATCAATCAAATAAAGTTTGGACAAAATTTGAATGAATTCTTTATAAGTTTTAAAATTATATTAGAGGCTTTAAATTACTATATCCTATATCATTAATTTTTCTAAACTTTTAAGTGCTTTTATTTTTTTTTAATTTTTAAAGGGGTTTAGGGTATTCTAGAAAACAAATTCAACTGTCCAAATTCCAGTCCAGTCAACTGTGGAGACGGATGATAATTCTCCTGTATGTCGCACGTGCTTTACAGCATCTGCATTCTTCTGTTTCCAGACTGTGACTCCGGCCACATCTGTCAAATCCGAATGCTAATTATATTTGATCCTGTCGCCGAGCGGGGTGGGGCCGCAACCAGATGACGGTGTAGGGATGGATGACGTGTGCGCTGACGGGCTGCCTTCGCTCAGAACGACGCAGCTAACGGGGGTGCCTTCCGATCGGACGGAAGCGGATTCTGCCTGGTACACCTTTGGCCAGATGGATGATGAAACCGCCGAGTGGGATCCCCGAATGTCCGAGTGAGGAAGAAGGATCTCTACCGGCGCGGACTGTTCGGCCGAACTGTCAATATTGCGGATGCAGGGGAGATCTCCGAGTGAAGTTCCTCCGAGGGGATGCTGTCGTCGAGGAGAACTTCGGCCGAGTGACCTGAACCTGCTGAAGGAAAGGACCGTTAGCAACCTAGCCGGGAAGCGTCCCGGCAAGGTCCTCCGACGGTCAAGTCAGTACTCCGGTGAACAAGCAAAATAGAGGAGCACTGTAGACGAGAAGCTTCGCGCGCGTACCTGATAATGAGGAGGGGAGGGGCTTATATAGCCGGGGGAAAGGACCAAGTCTGACCTGTGTCAGGATTCTCTGACTTGGTCGAGGAATATTCCCTGATTGTCTGCCGGGTGTCAGGATTCTCTGACGGAGTCAGGGAATATTCTGTGATTGTGTCGACTTGTAGCCAGCATTCCTTGTCTTATACTGTTTGTCCTATGTGAGGACAGAGACAGGTTCTTGTACATCCCCGACCGGCGCCGCCTGGCACCAACGGCCCGACAGGGCGGCGTGCCAGGGAGCGTCAGGTCACACGAGTGGTGACAGCCTGTTATCTGCAGCTGGTGCGGATGTTTTGTCGTTATCCTCGGGCGGTTTCGGGGGAGTGCCCGAGTGAGCGACAGGCGGGGATGCCCGGCTGGATGTCCGATATGGACCTGAAGGATTACCGGGCGGATTCACCCGGATGATTAGGCGTGGGGCCTTTATATGGCCGGGCGGCAATACCCGGGCGAGGGGATGTAGAGACCGGGCGGAAGTACCCGGATAAGCGAGGCATAATAACCTTATGATGGCAGACCGGGATTGACTGGCCGGCTGAGCCCTGGCATTTATTCTGCCCGGGCGCTTGAGTCCGACCGGCCGGCAGGAAATCTAAGACCGGCTAGGGTGTTTATCAGGCCGGCTATCCGTACAATGACATGGACCCAGAAGTTGGCCAGGCTGTTTGCCACGCGGGCTGTCCGTACGGTGACAAAGATAGGGCGGGATCAATAGCCTTCCCCTCAAGTCTAGTCGAAGGAGGCGAGCAGTCCGACTGACTGGACTGCTAGTGTGTACAGTCGCCCTACTGCCGAGCGATTATTGCCCTTTTAATATCCGGCCGGCTTAACATGATGCTCAACATTTGGTAATGTGTATGCCTATCATGCCTGGGCGGAAGAAGACTGTTAGTCGAGAGGGGCGTGGGCCGCCACGCACCCCTGACTCTTGTTTAGCGAAGGCGTCCGGCTGGACGAAGAATGACTGAGGAGCGTGGGCCGCCACGCATCCTCGACTAACTATTGTCACGGTGAAGATGTCTGAGCGGATGAAGATTTTGACCGGAGGAACGTGGACCGCCCCGTGTCCTCGAACTTGTACTGCGTAGGCAAAATAGTTGTTCCCGACTGAAAGGAGCGTGGGCCGCCACGCGTCCGTTAATTCGTCCGACCGGACGAGGATTGTCAGTTGGTGAGAGACATGCTAGACACGTTTGGGTGGGAGAATGCTTGCCTTAAGTCGCAAGAAATGTGGTGTCACGCGCCCCAAGACGATTTTTTCGGGATAGTCTGAGTGAATCAATTAATGGAGACGCGACATTCTAAGCCGAATGAGGTGATGTGACATGCCCGATGCGACCGACGCCATAACGGCATCACCTCCGCTTTAATGAACCGGGCCACGTGGCAACCGCTGGCTGGCCGACCGAGATGCGATTTATCCCCATGATTATGAGCTTTTAATGGCCATTAACGCGCGCAGTTCTTTCCGCCACGCGGCAGCTCCCGGTTGGCCGGCACGACGACGCGCCCTGTCGCCGCTGCAGGCGACGTCAGCGCGCTTTTTCGAGGCTGATCGTGGGAAGCCACAATGGCATGGATGAGGCGATCTTGTACACGTGGATCGCCATCGGACGGTCTCCCTTCCTTCGGCCTAGCTATAAATAGGCCTCCGCATCCGTCGAAACCCTTATTTGCTTCCACTGTTCTCTTCTCTAACTCGGTGCTTCTCGCTCCTCGCCGCCGTTGTCGCGTGTCGCCGCTGTCCTCGCCCTTCCCCGCCGGTTATTCCTTTCCGCCACCAACTACGGTCAGATTCTCCCTTTTCTTTCTTTCCTTTCCGCTCCATGGCTGTCCCTGCGTGGTACACTTCTGTCGAATCTTCCCTTCACGACGAGACCATCTCCGACCTCCGACTAGCCTATGACATCCCCGCGAACTATCGCATTGCCGTTCCGACAAAGGATGACCGACCACACAAGCCCCCGGCTGGTTTCTTTGCGTTTTTCCGGGACCAATATATGTCTGGCCTTCGCTACCCCCTTCATCCCTTTATTGTAGACTTCTGTAACTTCTTCCATGTTCCTATCTTCCAGCTTTCTCCCAACGCCATTCGTATATTGTGTAACCTAATAGTCCTCTTTACCCTTTATCAAGTCCCTCTCCGACCGGAGGTATTGTATTTCTTTTATTATCCTAAGAAACAGGAGGCCGGGAATTTCTTCCTCCAAGCCCGGGCCAAACTGTCTATAGTGGAGAATATTCCTTCCTCAAATAAGGGATGGAAAACCCATTTCTTTTTCATAGGCCCTCCGACCAGCCCTGGGTTCCCGATCGGATGGGTCGAAGACATGCCCCCTATAGTTCCCTTAAGAAACTTTAAAACCGACCCCTTGTTCATAATGGCCGCTTCTCTAATCGGTGGTCGTCACTTCGACGGCATGAAACTTCTCACCGACGCCGTTCTGTACATATTTGGGCTAAGCCGAGTGCCTGCTGCCCTGCCCTACGCCTTCTGTAAGTTATTTTTTCTTCGTACTCCTTTTTCCCTAACTCAAAATCTCTTGATTTTGCAGCCAAGATGATGTGGGAAGCGTCCCTTGATGAGGCCATGGGTCTGGCGGACGCAGAAATCAACACTCGGGCGGCCGAACAGCTTCGTCTGCGCCAGGCCGGTCCGCCCGACCAACATACGATTCCTGAGAGCGCGGAGCCAGCTCCTCAGGCTCCTTCTGTCCAATCAGCGCCGACTGGTTCTAGGGAGCCGGTCGGCTCTTCGAAACCTCCTGCCCCTGCAAAATCCGCCGGCAAGAAGAAGGTTCGGTTTTCCATGGAGAAGTCCCAGCCTTCCAAGCGGAAGGCTAGCGCTTCTATCCGCATTGAGGAGCCGACGGAGGTGAACACATCCTCTTCCGATTCCCCGGACCCGGAACCCTTGCGGAAGCGCCCGAGGAATCCTGCGTCGGGCTCTCGCGCTCAGCCTGCAGAAGCCGCTGCCAGCCCGGCTAGCGCTAGCCGACCTGCAGACGCGCCGGGCTCGTCACGCTCGGGGGGACAATCTTCCCAACCGCCTTGCTATGGCGTATATCTCCCCTCGCTCGACCCCGCGGCCGCTCGGGGAGCCCAGCAGCGACTTACCCTTTATGGGGAATTGGCAGAATGCTGGGAGCAGGGTATGAAGGAAGGGACTTCCAAACCCCCGGTCCGCCTGGCCGACCAATTTATGCAGGATGCTACGAATGTAAGTCCGATGCTTTAGTGCTTAGCTAACTTGCTTTTTTCCTAATAATTCTTATTGTAGTTTTGGGCCACCTGCTCGAGCGTCGCCCATACCTTGGTTATCAACACCAGGGGACGCCGAATGGCCGAGCGGCGGCTCGAGGAATCGGAGCTCCGTCAGGCGCATGCGAACTTGCCGGTCGGGGAGGAGGGAACCGATATTCTCCGTTCGGAGATACTGGAGCTTAAGGAGAAACTCCGTTCTGCCGAGGCGCGACTGACGAATGAAGTCACCCGAGCCGAGGCAGCCGAGCGGGCGTTTGCCAGGTCTTCCTCCTTACACGAGACCCTTGAGCAAGAGAGGAAGAAGGCTCTGGATAAGCAGCGCCGTACCCGATCGGACCTCGCCAAGAAGACTGCCGAGGTCCAAACCATGAAGGCGGAGCTAGACAAACTGGTGAAGGCTTCTGAGGAGCTCCGGGAGACCTTGAATGATAAAGAGCAGGAGCTGGCAACTCGGGAGTCAGACTTACAGGCCAAGGAGAAGGCTTTAGACTCCCGAGAAGACGAGCTCCGCTTATCTGAAGGACTACTGGCTTCTCAAGCGGTTGCCCTGGAAGATAAGGACAAGGAGTTAGCCAGCCTCCGGGCGGAAATTGAAAGCCTGAAGCTGCACCAAGAAGGCGAACCCGCCCGGATGGACGCACACCGCCTGGCCTACATTAACTCCAAAGAGTTCTGCGATAAGCTGGGCAGGCGGACGTCGAGCATGTTCCAGATGGGCATTAACAGCGCTATTCTGCAGCTCCAAGAGGGCGGCTATCTGCCTGCTGACATTCCTGCCAACGCTGTAAAAGTGACCCGGGTCAAGGAGCTACTCCCCAAGGACTTCTTCCAGCCTTTTACCTAGTTTGCATCGTGTAATCTTTAGCCGCCGGTTGGGGCTCTTTTTTGGTAATGCTGCCGAGTAACCATCAATGCAAAAGCCTTACCCTTTAACATGTTATTTTACACAATGATTCAGTAGACGTTGCTGATTGGTTTCAGTTGTCAGGCTATGTAATGTATTGGGGATCTGAATGAAACTCTTCTTTCTCGCTCCCACTTTGTTTTAGGTGTTTTCGACCAACACCCTTGGTTCTAGAATAGGCCATTTACTTTAGGAGGCTCAATGCCTTAGGAAATGGTCCAGTATATAGTCAGCTGGTGGATCGGTCCGACTGAGGGGTATGGGTCGCCACACACCCGGTCGGGGAACCAAACCAGTTAAAAAGGCTAAGCACTAGACGGTCCACAGACCGGTAAGCGGCTGGGGGAGCAGTAAGGGGGTGCCTGGGAACCGGAAGAAAAAAAAAAAAAAAAAAACAGAAGTTAGGAAAACGGCTAAGTGTAAAGTAGACGGCTGGCTGGTCCGACTAAGGGGTGTGGCCCGCCACACGCCCGGTCGGGGAACCGAGCCAAGTTAGGAAAACGGCTAAGTGTAGGTTAGCGGCTGGCTGGTCCGACTGAGGGGTGTGGCCCGCCACACGCCCGGTCGGGGAACCAAACCAAGTTAGGAAAACGGCTAAGTGTAGGTAGCCGGCTGGCTGGTCCGACTGAGGGGTGTGGCCCGCCACACGCCCGGTCGGGGAACCGAGCCAAGTTAGGAATATGACAGCGTAAGTTAACCAGCTGGTTGGTCCGACTGAGGTGTGGGTCGCCACACGCCCGGTCGGGGAACCAAACCAGTTAGGAAAACGGCTAAGTGTAGGTTAGCCGGCTGGCTGGTCCGACTGAGGGGTGTGGCCCGCCACACGCCCGGTCGGGGAACCGAGCCAAGTTAGGAAAACGGCTAAGTGTAGGTTAGCCTGCTGGCTGGTCCGACTGAGGGGTGTGGCCCGCCACACGCCCGGTCGGGGAACCGAGCCAAGTTAGGAATATGACAGCGTAAGTTAACCGGCTGGTTGGTCCGACTGAGGTGTGGGTCGCCACACGCCCGGTCGGGGAACCAAACCAGTCTATAAATATGTTAGGCTTCTCAAGCCTCTGGATGGACCAATCTTCCACGTGGGCTGCCACGCTTCCGACCGGGAGCCAATCCAGGCTTCCGAGTGGGCTGACTTTCCAATCAGTCGCCGACTCAGGTTTCCAAAGGGGACCGGCCTTCTGCGTGGGTCGCCACGCTTCCGGTCGGGAACCGCCTTTAGGCTTCCGGATGGACCGATCTTCCACGTGGGCCGCCACGCTTCCGACCGGGAGCCATCCAGGCTTCCGAGTGGGCTGACCGTAGAGTCAGTCGCCGACTCAGGCTTCCAAAGGGAGCCAGTCTTCAGCGTGGGCGCCACGCTTCCGACCGGAGACCGCTTTAGGCTTCCGGATGGACCGATCTTCCACGTGGGCCGCCACGCTTCCGACCGGGAGCCATCCAGGCTTCCGAGTGGGCTGACGCGTAGAGTCAGTCGCCGACTCAGGCTTCCAAAGGGGACCGGCCTTCTGCGTGGGTCGCCACGCTTCCGGTCGGGAACCGCCTTTAGGCTTCCGGATGGGCCAATCTTTCACGTGGGACGCCACGCTTCCGACTGGGAACCTGTCCAGGCTTCCGAGTGGGCTGACGCGTAGAGTCAGTCGCCGACTCAGGCTTCCAAAGGGGACCGGCCATCTGCGTGGGTCGCCACGCTTCCGGTCGGGTACCGCCTTTAGGCTTCCGGATGGGCCAATCTTTCACGTGGGACGCCACGCTTCCGACTGGGACCTGTCCAGGCTTCCGAGTGGGCTGACGCGTAGAGTCAGTCGCCGACTCAGGCTTCCAAAGGGGACCGGCCATCTGCGTGGGTCGCCACGCTTCCGGTCGGGTACCGCCTTTAGGCTTCCGGATGGGCCAATCTTTCACGTGGGACGCCACGCTTCCGACTGGGAACCTGTCCAGGCTTCCGAGTGGGCTGACGCGTAGAGTCAGTCGCCGACTCAGGCTTCCAAAGGGGACCGGCCTTCTGCGTGGGTCGCCACGCTTCCGGTCGGGTACCGCCTTTAGGCTTCCGGATGGGCCAATCTTTCACGTGGGACGCCACGCTTCCGACTGGGAACCTGTCCAGGCTTCCGAGTGGGCTGACGCGTAGAGTCAGTCGCCGACTCAGGCTTCCAAAGGGGACCGGCCTTCTGCGTGGGTCGCCACGCTTCCGGTCGGGTACCGCCTTTAGGCTTCCGGATGGGCCAATCTTTCACGTGGGACGCCACGCTTCCGACTGGGAACCTGTCCAGGCTTCCGAGTGGGCTGACGCGTAGAGTCAGTCGCCGACTCAGGCTTCTGGAGGGTATAACGCGTTATCTGCGACCCGTCCAGGTATGGCTTGCCTTACATGGCCGACCGGGAATTTGCGGTCGGGTGAGCCTTTCGTTATAGTTAAAACGCTACGTTTTACAAGGTTGAATCTCTCTAGGGCTCTCGGTACAGTTGCAAGTGTAGGGCACTCCACGGTCGGTCAAGCCTTTTTCCATGTTCATCCTCGAGGTAGTAAGCGCCCGAATGTAATTTCTGCACTACCTTGAAGGGTCCGCCCCACTGTGGGTGTAATTTGTTAACGTCGCCGACCGGCTTTATGCGTTTCCAGACTAGGTCCCCAGGTCGAAACGAGCGCGGTAGCACCTTCTGGTCGTACCTTTGTTTCATACGCTGACGGTACGCGAACATCCGGGCGGCTGCATTGTCCCGGGCTTCTTCTATGAGGTCCAGCTCCAAGCGCCTTCTTTCATCATTCCCCTCGTCATAGTTTATCCGCCGGTCAGATTCACAACCGACCTCGACCGGCACCACCGCTTCACTGCCATAGACGAGATGGAATGGCGTTTGCCCGGTTGCCTCTCTGGGTGTGGTTCTGTTTGCCCAAAGGACCCCGGGCAATTGCTCTACCCAGTTGGTTCCTGCATGATCCAGCTTTATTTTGAGTCCTCTCAAGATTTCCCGGTTGGCAACTTCTGCCTGGCCGTTGCTCTGTGGATACGCCACCGATGTAAAGGCCTGCTGAATTCCGTATTCTGAGCAGAATTCCCTGATTTTCTTTCCTTGGAACTGCCGACCATTGTCAGAAACCAACTTGTGGGGGATCCCATATCTGCATAAAATATTCTGTAACAAGAACTTAATCACCGTCTGCTCGGTGATCCGGGCCAACGCCTCTGCTTCCACCCACTTAGAGAAGTAATCCACAGCGACTAGCAAATACCTCTTCTGGGCGGGGGCGATCGGAAAGGGACCTACGATATCCATGCCCCATTGGTCAAACGGGCAAGACACCGTAGATGTCTTCATTACCTCGGTCGGCCTGTGCGGTAGGCATTGGTGTTTTTGACATGAGATGCATGTCGCGGCCAGCCGGTCAGCGTCCTTCCGCAAGGTTGGCCAATAGTACCCGGCCAACAGAGCCTTACGAGCGGTGGCACTGCCTCCGGAATGGTTACTGCAGACCCCCATATGGATCTCTCGGAGCACATAATCTGCGTCTTCACTGCCAAGGCATTTAAGCAACGGCCGGGCGTGAGCCCGTTTATAGAGGACATCTCCAACCATAGTGTATTGTGCGGCTCTCTTTCTGAACAGCCGAGCCTCCTCCCGATCGGATGGTACTTCTCCCCGGGTCAAGAATGCAATCAATGGGGATCTCCAATCGGTCTCCAATTCGCTCTCGGCTTGCTGTTCGATTTGCATGACGAACAAAGCATGGCTGGCCGGCCTGGGTACCACCCATGATCCGACTGCGCTAGCTAGTTTGGCTAGCTCGTCCGCCTTCAAGTTGCTTTCCCGGGGGATCTTCTGCAAGAGCACCTCCTTGAAACCCGTCTTCAGTTGTTCAAAAGCGTCGATGTACTCTTGTAGTCGATTGCTATTGACTTCGAAATTGCCGGCTAGTTGCTGTATAGCAAGTTGCGAATCTGAGTATAGCCACACCCGGGTGGCGCCGACATGCCGGGCGGCTTGCAGACCGGCTATAAGTGCTTCATATTCAGCTTCATTGTTCGTCGCCTTGTGCTCTAATCGCACGGACAGGTGTAGCCGTTCCTCTTCGGGCGAAATCAAGAGAACGCCTATCCCGCTGCCATGCCGAGAGGATGCACCATCAACGTATATCTTCCATACGCCTTCGGCCTCATCGGCATGCAATTCCGTCAGAAAATCTGCTAGGGCTTGCGCTTTGATAGCCGGCCGAGGTTGATATTGTATGTCATACTCGCTCAGCTCAGTTGTCCACTTGACAAGTCGCCCTGATGCGTCTGGGTTGGTGAGCACTCGACCCAGGTTACTGTTAGTCAATACAGTAATGGGGTGTGATAAGAAATAGGGCCTGAGTCGCCGGGCAGCTAGGAACAGTATGTAGCCCAATTTTTCGAGTGTCGAATACCGACACTCGGCTCCTTTAAATAAGTGGGCAAAGAAATACACCGGCCTTTGTTCAGTTTTTTCCTGCCGGACCAACACCATGCTGCCCGAGTCAGCGGAGGTCGCCAAGTATACATATAAATTCTCCTCAGGGTCTGGTCGGGCAAGTGTTGGTAATTCCGACAAGTAAGTTTTCAACTCTTCAAAGGCCTTGTCACACTCTGCGTCCCACTGAAACTTGGTGGCCCGGCGTAGTGTCTTGAAGAATGGTAGTCCCCGTTCGGCTGATCGGGAAATGAATCTGGAGAGGGCGGTTATCCGCCCGGTCAGCCGCTGAGCTTCCCTTAGATTGCGTGGGGCCGGCATCTCTAGAATGGCTTTTACTTTGCCCGGATTAGCTTCTATTCCTCGCTCAGTGACAATGTAGCCGAGGAACTTCCCACTCCGTGCCCCGAATAGACATTTGGCCGGGTTAAGCTTCAGGCCAAACCGCCGCAGAGTTTGGCAGGTCTCTTCAATATCGGGGATTAGCTCTTCCGCCCGGGCAGTCTTGATAAGAATATCGTCGACGTATACTTCGACGTTACGCCCAATTTGTGACCTGAACACCTTGTTCATCATCCTTTGGTAGGTGGCACCAGCATTCTTGAGGCCGAACGGCATGACGGTGTAGCAGTAGGTGCCGTCAGCCGTGACAAAGCTAACCTTCTCCTGGTCAGCAACCGCCAGCGGGACTTGGTGGTATCCCTGGTACGCATCCAGCATTGATATGAACTCGCTGCCTGCCGTTGAGTCCACCATTTGATCTATCCGTGGAAGTGGGTAGCAGTCTTTTGGGCATGCGCGATTGAGATCTCGGAAATCAATGCATACTCGCCACTTGTCGTTGGGTTTGGCTACCAGCACCACATTGGCTAACCAGGCCGGGAACTGGACCTCCCGGATGTGTCCGGCCTCCAATAGTCTTTCGACTTCCGCCCGGATGACTTGGTTCTGCGCGGCGCTGCGATCTCTTTTCCTTTGCTTTACTGGCCGCGCATTCGGGTAAATATGGAGCTGATGTTCCGCAACTTCTGGTCGGACCCCCTTCAAATCTTTCGGCGACCAGGCGAACACATCCTGATTCCGGACGAGGGCTTCGATCAGCGATTGTTTCAGCTCCTCGGGAAGTCCTGCAGCAATTTGTACTTTGGACTCACCCCGATCGGGCAGAAGTTGTACCTCTTCCTTGTCCTCCTGCAGTTCCGCCCAAGGGGATGCCTCCACCACGTTGCAGCCGCTATCTGCCCGCCTGGCCTTCTGACCACCCGATCGGACGTCATCAGCATAGCAACGCCGGGCCACGATCTGATTGCCTCTCACCTCGCCGACCCTGTCGCCGACCGGAAACTTCACCTTGAGGTAGTAGGTGGAGACTACCGCTTTAAATTCATTGAGTGCCGGTCGACCGAGTATGGCGTTGTAGGCAGCCGGCGCATCCACAATCAGGAATGTGGTCAAACGGGTCCTCTTGAGTGGCTCCTCTCCAAGTGAGACAGCCAGTCGTATTTGTCCGATCGGCTGCACTTCGTTCCCCGTGAATCCGAACAGGGGCGTTGCCACCAACTCCAGCTGCGACATTTCAATTTGTAGCTGATCGAAAGCTCGTTTATATAAAATGTTTACCGAGCTGCCGGTGTCCACAATGGTGCGGTGGACTTCGTAATTGGCGATGACAGCCGAAATGACCAACGGGTCGTCGTGTGGCACCTCCAATCCTTGCAAATCCTGCGGCCCCCAGCTGATTTGGGGCCCTTGAGCTTGAGAGGTGCTGACCCCGACTTGGTGAATTTCCAGCCGGCGCACCTGTGTCTTCCGGGCCCGATTGGAGTCTCCTCCGGTAGGCCCACCGGAAATCACATTGACGCCTCCTCGGACGGCGTTCTGGTGATTCGCCTGATCTTCGTCAATCTCCCCCGCCTCTTCCTGCTCGGGCTGAGGAAATAATTGCCGGGCGGCGGGGGTATCTCGCCCTTGTCCTTGTTGGGCTGTGGCTCCATAACCACGCCCGCGCCCCTGTGGGGTTTGTCTTCCTTGACCCCTGCCGCGTGGGGTCCTTGCTCTAGCGCCTGCTCGGCAGTCTTCAGTGTTGTGCGTGTTGCATTGGTGAAACGCACAATACGGTGCCCATCTGTTGGGCCAATTCCCTTGTGCTACTTGCACTTGTTGGGGTCTCATTCCCGGCCGATCGGCCGGTCGGGGACTGCGAATCGGTCCCCCTGGTGATCTGTGATGTTGAGGTGCGGGCTGTGGGTTAACCGCAACTTCCTTCCTCCGGGCGGCTTGCGCCTCCTCTACATTGATATACTTGACAGCCTTCCCGAGCAGGCTGTCGAAGTCCTTCGGTGGCTTCCTGATCAGGGATCGGAAGAAATCACCCTCCTGGAGCCCTTGCGAGAATGCGGTGACCAATACTTCTGGCGTTGTATTGGGCACCTCTATAGCTATTCCGTTGAACCTCCGGATATAGTCCCGGAGTGATTCTTTCGGACCTTGCCTCAGAGCAAACAAATTGAGGCTGGTCTTATGGTGCCTTCGGCTGCTTGCGAAATGCTGCAGAAACAGCCGCTTTACTTCTGCGAAACTCCCGACTGATCCTCCCGGGAGTCCGTCGAACCACCGCTGAGCCTGCCCAGAGAGGGTTGTCAGGAAAGCGCGGCATTTGACGCCCTCCGGGTATTGATGCAACAGGGCGGCGCTTTCGAATTTCATAACATGCTCTTCGGGGTCACTGGCCCCCGAGTACTCAGGCATAGTGAAGAACCGCAGATGCTTAGGAACAGGATCTTCAAGAATTTGGGGAGAGAATGGGCTATGAGCCGGGTAAGCCGAAGCGGGGTCGGCTAAACCTTTCCCTTTGTCCGGCCGCGTCTGAGGCGCCAGGCTGGTTGCTGAAACTTCGGTCGGGGCCGAGTGGACCGCGTTCCGGAAAAGTGCTCGGGGAAATGTAGGAACGAAGGGGTCGGGCTGAGCAGCCATACCTTCCGAGTTTCCCCGCGTAGAATGCCCGGGGAGTCGGGCTCCTTGACTGCCAATTAGCGGGTGAGATTGTTGCGCTTTCTGTGTCCGAGCAGCCATCAGCATTTCATATTCTTCAGGCGTAAGTGTAACCGTCAGTGGATTAGGGTTTTCCATCCTCCGCTCTCGATCAGGCGGAATGCCCTCCTTCTAGCGCCAAATTTGATCCTGTCGCCGAGCGGGGTGGGGCCGCAACCGGATGACGGTGTAGGGATGGATGACGTGTGCGCTGACGGGCTGCCTTCGCTCAGAACGACGCAGCTAACGGGGGTGCCTTCCGATCGGACGGAAGCGGATTCTGCCTGGTACACCTTTGGCCAGATGGATGATGAAACCGCCGAGTGGATCCCGAATGTCGAGGAGGAAGAAGGATCTCTACCGGCGGGACTGTTCGGCCGAACTGTCAATATTGCGGATGCAGGGGAGATCTCCGAGTGAAGTTCCTCCGAGGGGATGCTGTCGTCGAGGAGAACTTCGGCCGAGTGACCTGAACCTGCTGAAGGAAAGGACCGTTAGCAACCTAGCCGGGAAGCGTCCCGGCAAGGCCCTCCGACGGTCAAGTCAGTACTCCGGTGAACAAGCAAAATAGAGGAGCACTGTAGACGAGAAGCTTCGCGCGCGTACCTGATAATGAGGAGGGGAGGGGCTTATATAGCCGGGGGAAAGGACCAAGTCTGACCTGTGTCAGGATTCTCTGACTTGGTCGAGGGATATTCCCTGATTGTCTGCCGGGTGTCAGGATTCTCTGACGGAGTCAGGGAATATTCTGTGATTGTGTCGACTTGTAGCCAGCATTCCTTGTCTTATACTGTTTGTCCTATGTGAGGACAGAGACAGGTTCTTGTACATCCCCGACCGGCGCCGCCTGGCACCAACGGCCCGACAGGGCGGCGTGCCAGGGAGCGTCAGGTCACACGAGTGGTGACAGCCTGTTATCTGCAGCTGGTGCGGATGTTTTGTCGTTATCCTCGGGCGGTTTCGGGGGAGTGCCCGAGTGAGCGACAGGCGGGGATGCCCGGCTGGATGTCCGGTATGGACCTGAAGGATTACCGGGCGGATTCACCCGGATGATTAGGCGTGGGGCCTTTATATGGCCGGGCGGCAATACCCGGGCGAGGGGATGTAGAGACCGGGCGGAAGTACCCGGATAAGCGAGGCATAATAACCTTATGATGGCAGACCGGGATTGACTGGCCGGCTGAGCCCTGGCATTTATTCTGCCCGGGCGCTTGAGTCCGACCGGCCGGCAGGAAATCTAAGACCGGCTAGGGTGTTTATCAGGCCGGCTATCCGTACAATGACATGGACCCAGAAGTTGGCCAGGCTGTTTGCCACGCGGGCTGTCCGTACGGTGACAAAGATAGGGCGGGATCAATATTCAATTGAAATATTATTCGTAGTCCAACTTAAATTATATAAAAAAAATATATCATAAAATTAATCGTCAAATAATTAAAAAATAAAAAAAATTCGTCGAGCACATGCTCGCTCCGGAGGCCCTCACAAATGCTCTATATCCAAACGCTGCCTCGTCCGAGTCAGGGGTTTGAAAATTTATTCTTCTTATTTAGTTGCTCCATGATGACGTTCTTTCCGCCCCTTTCTTTGCCACGTTTTCTATTCCTGGTTGAGTAACACATGAAGTTCCTGCCTGAACACGAATCCAGCGAGACTGGATCTGCCCATGGTCTGAGTCCTAATCGGATCCATAACCGGATCAATGGATTAATTACTCATTCGTTTAATATTAATTTATAAAACTATCAATAATGATAAAAATTATTTAACTTAAATAATAACTTATATGAAAAGGAATGTAATTTGTTAATGGACTTAGCATTTCATTATTATTATTAATTTAAAATTTAGGATTTAAAATTTAAAATTCATTGAATATATATTAAAAGTTCTGCTTCACCCTATAAATAATAGTTCTAATAATCCGAAATTATCTTCTAGTGTTTTTCTCTCTCGTTCTCTAGGGTTTTGGCTAGAGGTGGCTAGGGTTCAATGAGAGATGGTGTCCTGATCCCGGCCTATGCCCTTTGTCCTGATCCCGGCCTTGCCTATGGATAAGGGCATAGGCCGGGCCCATCAGCCAGCCTGGCGCCAAGAAGGATTGGCAGACAAATCAACAGCAGAATCAACGGATATGCCCTTGCGCCCGTAAACCCCTCCAAAGAAAGGAAGGAAGATGGGGTCTATCAGACCATCGACGAGGGCGATCCAGTCTTCCTTCAACCATCCGACCAGATAGATGCTTGGTTGCCCGTGTTCTTCGACCTTACCCCGACCCAGAGCAGGGTCTGGCACCACCGTTAATCCGCCCATCCAGTACTCTCGTATTGCGCATTTAGTACTCTCGTACTGCTCAAGCACCCCGCGCCATGCCGCGCCGCTCCGCAGTGCTCCATACGGGCTGACAGCTACCACGCTCTTGTCTCGTCAATACGAACAAGGGTTGTCAGCTCCCCCGGTCATATAAGCTTGACACTCCCTCTACCGCAGGTACGCGCTCGTGAGTTCTCGCATCCCTTGCCTCATTTCAATTCAGTTTCCACTCACCTGCCCTTGGAGACTGACTTGACTATCGGAGTGCCTGACCGGGGATTTCCCCGGTGGGTTTACTGATGGTCGCTGTTTTGCAGGGACGTGGTAAGACACGGTCTGCATCCGACCACTTCGTCGGCTCGTGCCACCTGGGAGGCCCGTCTGGCCCATGGGACTGCCACCCCACTTCGCGACAGGATCAAATTTGGCGCTAGAAGGAGGGCACATCAGCAGCCTGATCGGAAGTGGAGATGGGGATCCATCTAGGTTTTGACGGTTAGCGCTCTTGGAGAATACGAGCCTTTCTTCGTTTGGCTCTAGATGAGTCATCAACACACCGGAGGCCTTATTGCAAATCTCCTCAGGATAGCGCTCGATCTGTTCTTTTTCTAATGAGGCGGAGAAGGCCAGTCGGATAAGGGAAAGGATGTATGCTATGCTCTTCACGTATATGATGTCTGGCCTCCTAGATGTACCTCACAGGTTCTCTATATATCTCTATAGTCTGGCCTTCGGGATATGGGTTATTTGCATATCACCTATTTTCGGGATATATCTTACGCATTCGCGGCGTGTCAGAAATCGGGTCTTCTGGACATATCTCATTTATTCTGTCTGAAATCGGGTCTTGTGGATATATCTCATTTATTCTGTCTGAAATCGGGTCTTGTGGATATATCTCATTTATTCTGTCTGAAATCGGGTCTTCTGGATATATCTCATTTATTCCGTCTGAAATCGGAAGATAGTCGTCGCTGCATTACCCTCGGCGAGGCTCTCAGGCGGCGCGTGGCGGCCCACGCTCCCTGGGATGCCCTGGACTGGGAAGCCTCGGCGAGGCTCTCAGGCAACGCGTGGCGACCCACGCTCCCTGGGATGCCCTCGATCGGGAAGCCTCGGCGAGGCTCTCAAGCGGCGTGTGGCGGCCCACGCTTCCTGGGATGCCAACTGGGAAGCCTCGGGGAGGCTCTCAGGCGGCGTGTGGCAGCCCACGCTCCCTGGGATGCCCTCGACCGGGAAGCCTCGGTGAGGCTCTTAGGCGGCGCGTGGCGACCCACGCTCCCTGGGATGCCCTCGACCGGGAAGCCTCGGCGAGGCTCTCAGGCGGCGCGTGGCGACCCACGCTCCCTGGGATGCCCTCGACCGGGAAGCCTCGGCGAGGCTCTCAGGCGGCGCGTGGCGGCCCACGCTCCCTGGGATGCCTTCGACCGGGAAGCCTCGGCGAGGCTCTCAGGCGACGCGTGGCGGCCCACGCTCCCTGGGATGCCTTCGACCGGGAAGCCTCGGTGAGGCTCTCAGGCGACGCGTGGCGGCCCACGCTCCCTGGGATGCCCTCAACCAGGAAGCCTCGGCGAGGTTCTCAGACAACGCGTGGTGGCCCATGCTACCTGGGATGCCCTCGATCGGGAAACCTCGGTGAGGCTCTCAGGCGGCGCTGGCGGCCCACGCTCCCTGGGATGCCCTCGACCGGGAAGCCTCGGCGAGGCTCTCAGGTGGTGCGTGGCGGCCCATGCTCCCTGGAATGCCCTCGACCGGGAAGGCTCGGCGAGCCTCTCAGGCGACGCGTGGCGGCCCACCCTCCCTAGGATGCCCTCGACCGGGAAGCCTTTGCGAGGCTCTCAGGTGGCGCGTGGCGGCCCACGCTCCCTGGGATGCATTCGACCGGGAAGCCTCGGCGAGGCTCTCAGGCGGCGCGTGGCGGCCCATGCTCCCTGGGATGCCCTCGACCGGGAAGCCTCGGCGAGGCTCTCAGGCGACGCGTGGCGGCCCACCCTCCCTGGGATGCCCTCGACCAGGAAGCCTCGACGAGGCTCTCAGGCGGCGCGTGGCGGCTCACACTCCCTGGGATGCCCTCGACCGGGAAGCCTCGGCGAGGCTCTCAGGCGCGTGGCGGCCCACGCTCCCTGAGATGCCCTGGACCGGGAAGCCTCGGCGAGCCTCTCAGGCGGCGCGTGGCAGCCCACTCTCCCTGAGATGCCCTCGACCGGGAAGCCTCGGCCCGACTGAGTGGCCTTATCCCGGCTCCGTGCAAGCCCTTCCCTCGGGTCGGCTCTCGGGCGGATGCATGACGGTCCGTGCTGCCCGAGAGGTCGCACGACCGAGCGACCTTATCCTGGCTCCGCGCAAGCCCTTCCCTCGGATCGGCTCTCGGGTGGACGCATGGCGGCCCGCGCTGCCCAAAGGGCCACTCGACCGAGCGGCCTCACCCTTGCCCCGTGCAAGCCCTCTCTCCCTGAGCGGTTCTCGGACGGATGCCTGTCGGTCTAAGCTTCCCAAGATGACACTTGACTGGGTAAATCTTATTCCTACTTCCTGTGAATCCTTCCCAAGGATCGGCACCCGCAGGAGCTCCTCGGTCAAAAAGCCGCATCCTCGTTCCACTCGGACTACATCCCCGGACAGGCTCTAGAATGGATACTCGGTAATTGCCATTCTTGAAAGCCCCGTTCAAGCACTCTTATACTCGCCTCGCGAACCTGGCGACAGTGGGATCGGCCCCTGGTTCGGTCCTCAACTAAGAAGCACTACCTCCCCCGGGCGCATCACCCTAGACTCACAAGCGGACTGGGGGGGGGGGCAGCTAAGCCCTCGCAACTACAATCCTTTAACTGAGCACACCTCATTGGGATCTCGAGTGGTCCGAGGGACTAGCTTGAGTCTAAGATGCCCTTCGGACTCACCCAAGTCGGGGCGCTAAGAGAACACCGCCTATGTCCCAAGGATCGGGTGGTCAAGATGCCATGACCTTGGCTTAGCGGGCGACGTCTCCCTTGTGAGGAGAGAACGGCTGTCACCACCATCGTTATGATCACTTACGATCTCGCGACAAATATGCATAAGTGCGGATGCAAAAGAAAGGAGACTAGAAGAAGAAAAAACAGCAGCCGTAGCAAACAGTTCGGCCCCCGCCTACATCAGATAGCAAAAAGAGGGTGGACCTGCAACTACAGGGTAGGCATCGAAGGTCACGGCGAGACTCCACTCAGCGCCTTTCCGTGCCCATCCTGAGCCGCCTGTACCCTAGCTTTTCGGGCCTCATGATGCTCGCGCTTCCACAAAAGGTCGCTTTGGCACGCCACCAGTTCCTCTTCCTTGGCCTTCAAAGTGGCAAGTAGCGTAGCAGCCGATTGGTTGGCCTCCAAAAGATCCGCCTGGGCCTTAGCCAACTCTGAACATGCCTGAAGTTCCCAAGTCCGGGCTTGGTGCTCGTTTCACTCTAAATGAGCTAGTTGTTGACACAGTTGGGCATCGGAGGCCCGAGCTGTGCTCAGCTCTGCCAGGCGATCCCGAAGTTGTGCCTCAGCATAGGCGGCCTGCCCCCGAAGGGCCGCGTTCTCAGAGCGCAGCGCCTCCCAGGCTTCCTCACTCGGCTGCGGCCGTGTGCAGCGAAGCTGGGTTTCCAGCGCCTCCCTTCGGGACTCCAGCTGACGAAAGGATCGATTCTGGGTGGTGAAGGAAACACCCATGTCATATAAAGCACCAATCAACTACAAAGAAGGCGAAAAGTTAGCCAAGGAAGAACTAAGTACGCAAAAGCCGTTAGAGAAACATACTCGACAAGCATCCACAACGAGGCCGTCTATTTGGGCGATAAGGTCTGGATGGTCGAAGGACCGAAGACCTTGGTATACGTGGTCGCTCAGGGGAGCATGTAGATGAACCACTCTAGCTGATCCTAGCGGTTCGGGATCCGGAAACTCGTAAGCAGAAGAAGGATCCACTCGCGAAGGAAGAACTAGATGTATCGGGCGAAGATCTGGGGTCCGCTCAGGGATGGAAGAAGAAGGGATAGCAGACATCCCGCCTGACGAGCTAGCTGGGGCAGGAGAGGCTAAGGGGAGGACAGGCCCCGGGGCAGAGGAGACAGGGGCGAACGGCGTAGGTGCCAAGGAAGCATGAGCCCCTGGTAGAAGGGTAGGGCAAGGCTGGCCCTTTGGCTCATTCAAAGAAACAGTTTTGTGCGAAGGGGGCGTAGGCAAGATGTCTGTGGCAACAGGAGGAGCAGGGCGGCGCAACCACCGCCAGAGTAGGAGGGCTCGCCGCAGAAGGAGAAGAGGGAGTCTCTCGAGGAGGTGAGCAGTCGCGGGGACGGTCTTGATAGTGGCTAGGCTCCAGGGTGGAAGGATCTGAGGACAAAATCTCAAGGTCCGAATCCGGTGCCTTCTCCTCTAACACCTCGCCCTTATCTGCGGAGGGGGCGGCGATAGGGTTTGATGCCGGAGAAGGAGATGCTGGGGTAACTGGTCGAGCGGTATGGAAGGAACGGGGATAGGCTCCAAGAGCAAGGCGGCCATCGACGCCTCAAACACAGCCGCCCTCTCTTTGGCCTCTGCTGTGAGGAAGCCACGCATCATCCCGGAGAGAGCGCCGGGACACTAGGGGAGACGGCTGGAGGAAAAAGGGAAAGGCAAATGAGTGTGAGGAATAGACAAAGGCGGCGAAGGAGATAGTCGCCGGAGTCTATATAGGGGACAACAATTAATCACAGCCGTTGGGGGAAAGGTCGATCTTACGGATGGGCAAAGAGACACGGTCAAGGAATACGGAAAGACAGAGAGGGATCATTCCGCTGCCCAAGGTAGGCGGGCAATAATTTGACACCTAAAAGGCCAATAGGCGGGGGACACGTGGCCCTAAATGATCCGGGTGTTCAGAAAGTAGATAGATAAATTGTCAAACTAGTCACTCGAACGAGAAAGGAGAGAGGAATAAGGGAAACCAAAACTCCCACGGGCCAGCTCCCGCTCATCCCTTGGCCCGAGCCCTGAGCGGACGCGTGGCGGCCCACGCTTCTCGGGCCCCGCTCGGCCAAGAGGCCAAAACTCCCAAGGGCCAGCTCCCGCTCATCCCTTGGCCCGAGCCCCGAGCGGACGCGTGGCGGCCCACGCTCCTCGGGCCCTGCTCGGTCAAGAGGCCAAAACTCCCACGGGCCAGCTCTCGCTCATCCCTTGGCCCGAGCCCCGAGCGGACGCGTGGCGGCCCATGCTCCTCGGGCCCTGCTCGGCCAAGAGGCCAAAACTCCCGCGGGCTAGCTCTCGCTATTCCCTTGGCCCAAGCCCCGAACGGACACGTGGCGGCCCACGCTCCTCGGGCCCCGCTCGGCCAAGAGGCCACAACTCCCACAAGCTGGCACCCCCTAACCCTCCGCCAGGAGTTCTGAGCAGAGGATCGGATCTTCGCGCTAAGACACAAACCAGGGTCCCATGCACACCCCACGAGGGCCAACGACCCTCGCAAACAAGCAATGGGAAGAGGACATCCATCCCGCGGCCTAGAGTCGTGTTCATCAATAAGTGGTGCGCCTGGCTCACCCACACATCCATCACGGTCGACAAGAAGCACATCTCAAGCAAGCAACAAGGAAATAGTCACACTCAAAGGCTTAGGTGCTTTGCAAAAATCAAGGCAGGAAGCCCCTTGTGCACAGAAAATAGGAAATGCCGAGACACTCGCCTCACTCGAAAAGTCGGTCGGTCACGTCGGGCAGATCCTTGCACAGGTCCGGAAGCTGAACCGCGTCAGAAGGCATATCAGGGGATAAATACCCACCAAGCCTGAGCTGATGAACTACGTTGAGGCCATGTTGCATCATCACCTCCATAAACCGCCGGGAGATCTCGGCAGCATGGGTCGGAGCATTTAGACACGCCAGTCGGTGGGCTTCTATTCGACCCGCTTTAGCCTCTTTATAGGCGCGTAGCTCCGTTAGCTCAGCCTGTAGGGCAGCCCAGGACTCCTGCCGATCACGCAGTTCCCCTAGTTCTGCCTGAGCCACGTCCCAAGCTGGACGAAGGCCACGCAAGTCCTGAAGTTGGTTCCGAAGCGACTCCGTCTTTCGCTTCTCAGCTGCCAGTTGCGCCCGAAGGGCCAAAATCTCCTCGTTGGCTTAGTGGAGATATGCCTTGGCTATCAGAAGCTCCGTTTGTAACTCGCCCTTGCGCTTGCGATCATGAATGTGAGCTTGTTCGACCTAGATCACCCACTCTTGCGCTCGGACCACCTCAGCGTCGACAGTCGTGATCTGAGCCTTGGCGATCTCCAGCTCCTCCTGGGTCTTGCGCAACACGTCCTGGAGGCCGATAACCTCTACCCTTAAGTCGTTCAATGAATCATCATATGAAATCAGCTGGGTGTGTCGAAGCCGAGCCTCAAGGTCTTCCACATGCCTCTCAGCGCAACACCGGGCCTTGGCATAAGTCAACATAGCTACACTCGTGCTGTAGCTCTGGGCCCAAGACTACAAGAAATTTAAGAACCCATCAGCAAAAGAAGGAATGAGACATGCCCCAACCGATGGATACGTACCTGGGTAGCCGAGGTCATGAAGTCGTCCGCCCAGACACTAGGGCTCGCCGAGCCACTCGCCCGCAAGCCGGCTATGAACCTGTCCAAAATCAGACCGTATAGCCAGACGTCTCTCGACCGCACGGAGGTGGTTTCGCCCGGTACTATCATGTTCATGCGCCAGTCGGACAACGAGGGTGATAGCATATGTAGCAGGCCTTTGCTGGTAGGCCCTTCTTGGCAGGGCGGGGATTCCTCCCTCGAAGGCAACACAGTCATCTCCATCGGTGACGCCGCAGGAGGAGGGGGTGGTAGCGCTGGAAGGGCGGTAGTCGACGCTTCACCCCTCCGTCTTTTGCTAGGCCGACTGGAGGAAGCCCCTAAGGGGTCGGCCGGGGCGGATACAGAGCCGGCGCCCTCGGGACGCCGCAAGGAATGGCTCAGAGGCTGAGTATCCTCTGAGCCCGACTGAGGAGCCTTCCCCTCTTCGGAAGAGGAGGAAAGAGAAGGGGAGCCGAATGGAGAAGCTCCCTGTTCAGCTAGCAGTGCCGAGTGTAATCCTTGCACGATCCGTTGCTCCGAAGCTTGCTCCTGCTGCTCCTCGAGCACCACCCCAATACGTGCCTCCAGTTCCTCGGCGGTCTCTAACCCGTAATCCCCCTTAGGAGCAGCCAGGTACATCATCTTAGCTGGCCAATAAGCGGGAATCAGAAAATAGCAAGGGACAAGGAGAAGGGAAGGATCACTTACCTAAGGAAGCAGGACGGATGAACGGCGCCGGACTAAGGCCAAACACAGACAAGATGTTCTCGGCCAAGAGCGGCTCGAATGGGAAGTGTCTATCCCTGAACAAGGAAAGGGCGCGCTCGAAGGTGGGGAACTGCCGGGGATCCGTGTGATGAGGAGGCATTCGAGGAAAATCCCGTCGGAAGTTAAGCGACCAAGTCGGGAAGGCTACGGGACGGATGAAAAAGAACCTTTCCTTCCAACCCTTGCTGGCGGAAGGAAGAGGAGAGAGAAAGAAAGTCCCAGGGCAAGCTTGGAAAACAAACTCGCCCCATTCCTGCTTCTTCAGATAGAAGAAGTGGTGGAAAAGTTTGGCTGGTGAGGAAAGGCGATACAACAGAAAGATGATGGCGGTCCCACAGAGAAGGCGGATGGAATTGGGAGTCAGTTGAGACAGATTGATGTGAAGGTAGCGGCATACCAAGGCGATGAAGGGATGAACGGGGAAGCGCAGGCCCGCCTGCAGGTGATCCCGTGAAATAGTAATGTAGTGCCTTGGCGGTGTAGCCAGTTGATCAGTAGGAGAAGGCAACTGGACGTCATGGTCAGGCGGAATGTGAAACTCCGTCTTAAGAGCCTCGAGGTCGCCACGGGTGAGAGCGGACCTCGCCGTGACGTACCAGGGGTGGGGGTTGTGAGATGAAGAGGCCATGGCGACACGAAGAAGGTACGACGTCTAGTCTGCGAGAAGAAGCGTCGAGCGCTAAGGAGTAGCCGCAACCCTAGTCGGAGAAGAGAAGACAATACACCAGAGTGAAAGATGAAGGGGCTTTATTCAGTTATGTAGGGTGACGGGGCCATCTGGTGGTAGGCCACGGCAGAGGCGGCGGGCAGTAATAGCCGCGTAAGCAGGCCCAGCGGGGCCTAGTAAACAAGGCACCTCGCACCCAACCTCGTTCCTCGGGGAACGAACGGAAAATACCTCGGTGATGGGAGGAAGAATGGGGAAGATACACTTGGAACCCTCCTCGGTTGTAAGCAGTAGTAATAAGAATTTCCAGCTGCCCAGGGATACTAAGCCGTCAGCAGCGAAAAACAAGGTGGCTTCACCAACCGACCGGGATCCCTAGGCTTCGACAAGCCTGCAGAGAAGCCCCCCGATGGGACTACGACCCCCCCCAGGCTTACTTGACCAGAAGATGGTCCAGTCAGTCGGACTCGCCGCCTCCGTCGACTAGACTCGAGGGGGACGCTTATGATCCCGGCCTTGCCTATGGGTAAGGGCATAGGCCGGGCCATGCCGCTCTGCTCCGCAGTGCTCCATACGGGCTGACAGCTACCATGCTCTTGTCTTGTCAATACGAACAAGGGTTGTCAGCTCCCCCGGTCATATAAGTTGGCACTCCCTCTACCGCAGGTATGCGCTCACGAGTTCTCGCATCCCTTGCCTCATTTCAATTCAGTTTTCACTCACCTGCCCTTGGAGACTGACTTGACCGTCGGAGTGCCTGACTGGGGAATTCCCCGGCGGGTTTACTGATGGTCGCTGTTTTGCAGGGACGTGGCAAGGCACGGTCTGCATCCGGCCACTTCGTCGGCTCGTGCCACCCGGGAGGCCCGTCTAACCCATGGGACCGCCACCCCACTTCGCGATAGGATCATGTCCTATCGACAGAAGGTTGCATAGGTTTTTTTTCGAGGCTGTGTGTTAGGAATTAGGCTTGCTAGGGATCCAGAAGAACTTGCTAGGCGATTCACCATGTTGAAGGTCATGCCTAGTGACGAGGAGGAAATAGTTATGATATCGGAGGCCATGACAAATATGGGGAAACAAAGGCTGACAACTAGTTTGGTGGGCAAGGTATTTTCCTCCCAGGAATGGTGGAGCCAATCTGGGTAATCTACCCGAGTTGGGGGTCATGAATGCCGACGTCATCATCCTGGACTAGCCTCTTCTTTCTGTCGATTCCGATGTCATCATCCCAGTTAGCCTCCTCTTTCTCTCACTTTTTTTTTTCTTTTCTCCCATGCAAATCTCCTTCTCACCCCCATTGGGCCCCTCGCTACAGCCCAAGTAGCCAGAAATGTGATTCTACCCTTCGCTCCAATGTGGTGAACAAAGAAACTTGCAGATCTCAAATGCCTAGAATTCTACAAGCGAAGAAACCGATTAACATTGAGGTGATTGGAGAAAACCACTTCCTCCTAGAATTCTCTTCGATGGTAGAACAGCGTCGGCTCCTCATGGATGGATCATGGCCCTTCTTCAAGGATCTAATCATCTTTAAGGAACCTTGGGTCTCTAATAACCAACCGACATGATATTTGTTGAACTCCCTATCTGGGTGCAATGCCACAAGAACCCTTTTGCATTTTTGGATTTGACTATCTTACACCTTGTTGGTTTAAGGATTGGGAACGTTCTTACGGTCAATTTTGGGGAGGACGGGTGGTGCGTTGGGAAATATGCTAGAATTTGAATGGTTCTAGATATCTTCTAGCCACTGAGACAAGGAGTTTGGGTTAAGCTAGAGGGTGCAATGAAAGCAATATTTATCATCCCGTTATATGAACGTCTCCCCAATTTTTTTCATTCTTGTGGACGACTGGGACATGTTCTTAGGGATTGTGGCCGGAGAGATGAGGGTAACGGAAGTGGAAGTGAAACATAGGAATTGGATTAGAGCGCTGATGATGGGTAGTGAGCAGAATTTTCATTCACCTCGGGGTTCTAGATGTAGGGATCTCTATGCGAAAAACACATAAAATTGAAGTGGAAATTTGAGATCCCATCGAGCGATCCATGCGAAAGAAAAACTCGTATAAAGTTCGATCTATCTAACTAAGGTTTATACCTTTGGTGTGCGCCCATCACTTATCCAACTCGTCCTCGGTTTGCCGGATCTCTTGCACATTTAAGTGTCCATGCAAGGTCAGCTTAAGACATAGGCCATTAAGGCCTATGCCTAGGGCCCCAATAAAATTAGGGCCCATTATTAGTAATGATTTTTTTTATATATATCTACTGAACAACGCATCACATTTGCACGCTTTATGTCTTACCTCCCAACTGCTGCGCGATTTTCGCTGCATCACGCTAGCCTGTCGTTGTGCGATTTCCACTGTAATCTGCATCACGCCAGCCTATGAATAGGATGAGCTGTATGCTATGGGATAATGGGAATGCGCATGGGAAAGTGAAACCATGCATGAGAAATCATTTCCAAAACTCACGCCTACATGGAAAAGTGATACGACATTTAATCATTAAAAACAACAATCAAATAATAATTAATTTCATATTAATTATAATTATTATATTACCATAAAATTTTATTTAAAACTATAAAATGCATCCCATTTTATACTCATTGACTCAATCTTCTCAAGAGTCATTGAGCCAACCAGCATCAATATTCAATACCGATTACTAAGTACTGTATAATTTTTTTCCTCATCAGTGATTTTCTAAGAAGGCTTCCTTCTCCTCAGGGCTCAATTTTCTCTTGTTTGATATTCAGTAATATTTTTCCGCTCTTTCTTCCAATCTTCTTTAACATAGTTTTTATTATTCTGTATGAATAATAAATTCTAGATGGAATGCATAGATTTTTTTTTCTTATTTTTTTCTATGCAACTAAATTATTACCATTACAAATCTGATTTATTTTTTTCTTATTTTTTTCTATGCAAGAAAATCCCGTCGGAAGTTAAGCGGCCAGGTTGGGAAGGCTACGGGACGGATGAAAAAGAACCTTTCCTTCCAACCCTTGCTGGCGGAAGGAAGAGGAGAGAGAAAGGAAGTCCCAGGGCAAGCTTGGAAAACAAACTCGCCCCATTCCTTCTTCTTCAGATAGAAGAAGTGGTGGAAAAGTTCGGCTGGTGAGGAAAGGCGATACAACAGAAAGATGATGGCGGTCCCACAGAGAAGGCGGATGGAATTGGAAGTCAGTTGGGACAGATTGATGTGAAGGTAGCAACATACCAAGGCGATGAAGGGATGAACGGGGAAGCGCAGGCCCGCCTGCAAGTGATCCCGTGAAATAGTAATGTAGTGCCTTGGCGGTGTAGCTGGTTGATCAGTAGGAGAAGACAACTGGACTCATGGTCAGGCGGAATGTGAAACTCCGTCTTAAGAGCCTCGAGGTCGCCACGGGTGAGAGCGGACCTCGCCATGACGTACCAGGGGTGGGGGTTGCGAGATGAAGAGGCCATGGCGACACGAAGAAGGTACGACGTCTAGTCTGCGAGAAGAAGCGTCGAGCGCTAAGGAGTAGCCGCAACCCTAGTCGGAGAAGAGAAGACAATACACCAGAGTGAAAGACGAAGGGGCTTTATTCAGTTATGTAGGGTGACGGGGCCATCTGGTGGTGGGCCACGGCAGAGGCGGCGGGCAGTAATAGCCGCGTAAGCAGGCCCAGCGGGGCCTATTAAACTAGGCGCCTCACGCCCAACCTCGTTCCTTGGGGAACAGACGGAAAATACCTCGGTGATGGGAGGAAGAATGGGGAAGATACACGTGGAACCCTCCCCGGTTGTAAGCAGTAGTAATAAGAATTTCCAGCTGCCCAGGGATACTGAGCTGTCAGCAGCGAAAAACAAGGTGGCTTCACCAACCGACCGGGATCCCTAGGCTTCAACAAGCCTGTAGAGAAGCCCCCCGACGGGACTAGGACCCCCCCCGGCGCGCTAGGCTTACTTGACCAGAAGATGGTCCAGTCAGACGAACTCGCCGCCTCCTTCGACTAGACTCGAGGGGGACGCTTATGATCCCGGCCTTGCCTATGGGTAAGGGCATAGGCCGAGCCCATCGGCCAGCCTGGCGCCAAGAAGGATTGGCAGACAGATCGAGAGTAGAATCGGCGAGTAGGCCCTTGCGCCCATAAACCCCTCCAAAGAAAGGAAGGAAGATGGGGTATATCAGACCATCGACGAGGGCGGTCCAGTCTTCCTTCAGCCATCCGACCAGTTAGATGCTTGGTTGCCCGTGTTCTTCGACCTTACCCTGACCTAGAGCAGGGTCTGGCACTACCGTTAATCCGCCCATCCAGTACCCTCGTACTGCACAATCAGAACTCTCGTACTGCTCGAACACCCCGCGCCATGCCGCGCCGATCCGCAGTGCTCCATACAGGCTGATAGCTACCATGCTCTTGTCTCGTCAATACGAACAAGGGTTGTCAGCTCCCCCGGTCATATAATTTGGCACTCCCTCTACCGCAGGTACGCGCTCGCGAGTTCTCGCATCCCTTGCCTCATTTCAATTCAATTTCCACTCACCTGCCCTTGGAGACTGACTTGACCGTCGGAGTTCCTGACTAGGGAATTCCCCGGCGGGTTTACTGATGGTCGCTGTTTTGCAGGGACGTGGCAAGGCACGGTCTGCATCTGGCCACTTCGTCGGCTCGTGCCACCCGGGAGGCCCGTCTGGCCCATGGGACCGCCATCCCACTTCGCGACAGGATCATGTCCTATCGACAGAAGGTTGCATAGGTTTTATTTCGAGGCTGTGTATTAGGAATTAGGCTTGCTAGGGATCCAGAAGAACTTGCTAGGCGATTCACCATGTTGAAGGTCATGCCTAGTGACGAGGAGGAAATAGTTATGATATCGGAGGCCATGACAAATATGGGGAAACAAAGGCTGACAACTAGTTTGGTGGGCATGGTATTTTCCTCCCAGCAATGGCGGAGTCAATCTGGGTAATCTACCCGAGTTGGGGGTCATGAATGCCGACGCCATCATCCTGGACTAGCCTCTTCTTTCTGTCGATTCCGATGTCATCATCCCGGTTAGCCTCCTCTTTCTCTCACTTTTTTTTTCTTTTCTCCCATGCAAATCTCCTTCTCACCCCCATTGGGCCCCTCGCTACAGCCCAAGTAGCCAGAAATGTGATTCTACCCTTCCCTCCAATGTGGTGAACAATGAAACTTGCAGATCTCAAATGCCTAGAATTCTACAAACGAAGAAACCGATTAACATTTAGGTGATTGGAGAAAACCACTTCCTCCTAGAATTCTCTTCGATGGTAGAACAGCCTCGGCTCCTCATGGATGGATCATGGCCCTTCTTCAAGGATCTAATCATCTTTAAGGAACCTTGGGTCTCTAATAACCAACCGACATGATATTTGTTGAACTCCCTATCTGGGTGCAATGCCACAAGAACCCTTTTGCATTTTTGGATTTGACTATCATACACCTTGTTGGTTTAAGGATTGGGAACGTTCTTACGGTCAATTTTGGGGAGGACGGGTGGTGCGTTGGGAAATATGCTAGAATTTGAATGGTTCTAGATATCTCCTAGCTACTGAGACAAGGAGTTTGGGTTAAGCTAGAGGGTGTAACGAAAGCAATATGTATCATCTCGTTATATGAACGTCTCCCCAATTTTTTTCATTCTTGTGGGTGACTGGGACATGTTCTTAGGGATTGTGGCCGGTGAGATGAGGGTAACGGAAGTGGAAGTGAAACATAGGAATTGGATTAGAGCGCTGATGATGGGTAGTGAGCAGACTTTTCATTCACCTCGGGGTTCTAGATGTAGGGATCTCTATGCGAAAAACACATAAAATTGAAGTGGAAATTTGAGATCCCATCGAGCGATCCATCCGAAAGAAAAACTCGTATAAAGTTCGATCTATCTAACTAAGGTTTATACCTTTGGTGTGCGCCCATCACTTATCCAACTCGTCCTCGGTTTGCCGGATCTCTTGCACGTTTAAGTGTCCATGCAGGGTTAGCTTAAGACATAGGCCATTAAGGCCTATGCCTAGGGCCCCAATAAAATTAGGGCCCATTATTAGTAATGATTTTTTTATATATATCTACTAAACAACGCATCACGCCTGCACGCTTTACGTCTTACCTCCCAACTGCTGCGCGATTTTTGCTGCATCACGCTAGCCTGTCATTGTGCGATTTCCACTGTAATCTGCATCACGCCAGCCTAGGAATAGGATGAGCTGTATGCTATGGGATAATGGGAATGCGCATAGGAAAGTGAAACCATGCATGAGAAATCATTTCCAAAACTCACGCCTACATGGAAAAGTGATACGACATTTAATCATTGAAAACAACAATCAAATAATAATTAATTTCATATTAATTATAATTATTATATTACCATAAAATTTTATTTAAAACTATAAAATGCATCCCATTTTATACTCATTGACTCAATCTTCTCAAGAGCCATTGAGCCAACCAGCATCAATATTCAATACCGATTACTAAGTACTGTATAATTTTTTTCCTCATCAGTGATTTTCTAAGAAGGCTTCCTTCTCCTCAGGGCTCAATTTTCTCTTGTTTGATATTCGGTAATATTTTTCCCCTCTTTTCTTCTTCCAATCTTCTTTAACATAGTTTTTATTATTCTGTATGAATAATAAATTCTAGATGGAATGCATAGATTTTTTTTCTTATTTTTTTCTATGCAACTAAATTATTACCATTACAAATCTGATTTATTTTTTTCTTATTTTTTTCTATGCAAGAAAATCCCGTCGGAAGTTAAGCGGCCAGGTCGGGAAGGCTACGGGACGGATGAAAAAGAACCTTTCCTTCCAACCCTTGCTGGCGGAAGGAAGAGGAGAGAGAAAGGAAGTCCCAGGGCAAGCTTGGAAAACAAACTCGCCCCATTCCTTCTTCTTCAGATAGAAGAAGTGGTGGAAAAGTTCGGCTGGTGAGGAAAGGCGATACAACAGAAAGATGATGGCGGTCCCACAGAGAAGGCGGATGGAATTAGAAGTCAGTTGAGACAGATTGATCTGAAGGTAGCGGCATACCAAGGTGATGAAGGGATGAACGGGGAAGCGCAGGCCCGCCTGCAAGTGATCCCGTGAAATAGTAATGTAGTGCCTTGGCGGTGTAGCTGGTTGATCAGTAGGAGAAGACAACTGGACTCATGGTCAGGCGGAATGTGAAACTCCGTCTTAAGAGCCTCGAGGTCGCCACGGGTGAGAGCGGACCTCGCCATGACGTACCAGGGGTGGGGGTTGCGAGATAAAGAGGCCATGGCGACACGAAGAAGGTACGACGTCTAGTCTGCGAGAAGAAGCGTCGAGCGCTAAGGAGTAGCCGCAACCCTAGTCGGAGAAGAGAAGACAATACACCAGAGTGAAAGACGAAGGGGCATTATTCAGTTATGTAGGGTGACGGGGCCATCTGGTGGTGGGCCACGGCAGAGGCGGCGGGCAGTAATAGCCGCGTAAGCAGGCCCAGCGGGGCCTATTAAACTAGGCGCCTCACGCCCAACCTCGTTCCTTGGGGAACAGACGGAAAATACCTCGGTGATGGGAGGAAGAATGGGGAAGATACACGTGGAACCCTCCCCGGTTGTAAGCAGTAGTAATAAGAATTTCCAGCTGCCCAGGGATACTGAGCTGTCAGCAGCGAAAAACAAGGTGGCTTCACCAACCGACCGGGATCCCTAGGCTTCAACAAGCCTGTAGAGAAGCCCCCCGACGGGACTAGGACCCCCCCCTCCCCCGGCGCGCTAGGCTTACTTGACCAGAAGATGGTCCAGTCAGTCGAACTCGCCGCCTCCTTCGACTAGACTCGAGGGGGACGCTTATGATCCCGGCCTTGCCTATGGGTAAGGGCATAGGCCGGGCCCATCGGCCAGCCTGGCGCCAGGAAGGATTGGCAGACAGATCGAGAGTAGAATCGGCGGGTAGGCCCTTGCGCCCATAAACCCCTCCAAAGAAAGGAAGGAAGATGGGGTATATCAGACCATCGACGAGGGCGGTCCAGTCTTCCTTCAGCCATCCGACCAGTTAGATGCTTGGTTGCTCGTGTTCTTCGACCTTACCCAGACCCAGAGCAGGGTCTGGCACCACCGTTAATCCGCCCATCCAGTACCCTCGTACTGCGCATTCAGAACTCTCGTACTGCTCGAGCACCCCGCGCCATGCCGCGCCGCTCCGCAGTGCTCCATACAGGCTGATAACTACCATGCTCTTGTCTCGTCAATACGAATAAGGGTTGTCAGCTCCCCCGGTCATATAAGTTGGCACTCCCTCTACCGCAGGTACGCGCTCGCGAGTTCTCGCATCCCTTGCCTCATTTCAATTCAGTTTCCACTCACCTGCCCTTGGATACTGACTTGACCGTCGGAGTGCCTGACTGGGGAATTCCCCGGCGGGTTTACTGATGGTCGCTGTTTTGCAGGGACGTGGCAAGGCACGGTCTGCATCCGGCCACTTCGTCGGCTCGTGCCACCCGGGAGGCCCGTCTGGCCCATGGGACCGCCATCCCACTTCGCGACAGGATCATGTCCTATCGACAGAAGGTTGCATAGGTTTTATTTCGCGGCTGTGTGTTAGGAATTAGGCTTGCTAGGGATCCAGAAGAACTTGCTAGGCGATTCACCATGTTGAAGGCCATGCCTAGTGACGAGGAGGAAATAGTTATGATATCGGAGGCCATGACAAATATGGGGAAACAAAGGCTGACAACTAGTTTGGTGGGCAAGGTATTTTCCTCCCAGCAATGGCGGAGTCAATCTGGGTAATCTACCCGAGTTGGGGGTCATGAATGCCGACGCCATCATCCTGGACTAGCCTCTTCTTTCTGTCGATTCCGATGTCATCATCCCGGTTAGCCTCCTCTTTCTCTCACTTTTTTTTTCTTTTCTCCCATGCAAATCTCCTTCTCACTCCCATTGGGCCCCTCGCTATAGCCCAAGTAGCCAGAAATGTGATTCTACCCTTCCCTCCAATGTGGTGAACAAAGAAACTTGCAGATCTCAAATGCCTAGAATTCTACAAGCGAAGAAACCGATTAACATTGAGGTGATTGGAGAAAACCACTTCCTCCTAGAATTCTCTTCGATGGTAGAACAGCGTCGGCTCCTCATGGATGGATCATGGCCCTTCTTCAAGGATCTAATCATCTTTAAGGAACCTTGGGTCTCTGATAACCAACCGACATGATATTTGTTGAACTCCCTATCTGGGTGCAATGCCACAAGAACCCTTTTGCATTTTTGGATTTGACTATCTTACACCTTGTTGGTTTAAGGATTGGGAACGTGCTTACGGTCAATTTTGGGGAGGACGGGTGGTGCGTTGGGAAATATGCTAGAATTTGAATGGTTCTAGATATCTCCTAGCTACTGAGACAAGGAGTTTGGGTTAAGCTGGAGGGTGTAACGAAAGCAATATGTATCATCTCATTATATGAACGTCTCCCTAATTTTTTTCATTCTTGTGGGTGACTGGGACATGTTCTTAGGGATTGTGGCCGGTGAGATGAGGGTAACGGAAGTGGAAGTGAAACATAGGAATTGGATTAGAGCGCTGATGATGGGTAGTGAGCTGAATTTTCATTCACCTCGGGGTTCTAGATGTAGGGATCTCTATGCGAAAAACACTTAAAATTGAAGTGGAAATTTGAGATCCCATCGAGCGATCCATGCGAAAGAAAAACTCGTATAAAGTTCGATCTATCTAACTAAGGTTTATACCTTTGGTGTGCGCCCATCACTTATCCAACTCGTCCTCGGTTTGCCGGATCTCTTGCATATTTAAGTGTCCATGCAGGGTCAGCTTAAGGCATAGGCCATTAAGGCCTATGCCTAGGGCCCCAATAAAATTAGGGCCCATTATTAGTAATGATTTTTTTATATATATCTACTGAACAACGCATCACGCCTGCACGCTTTACGTCTTACCTCCCAACTGCTGCGCGATTTTCGTTGCATCACGCTAGCCTGTCGTTGTGCGATTTCCACTGTAATCTGCATCACGCCAGCCTAGGAATAGGATAAGCTGTATGCTATGGGATAATGGGAATGCGCATGGGAAAGTGAAACCATGCATGAGAAATCATTTCCAAAACTCACGCCTACATGGAAAAGTGATACGACATTTAATCATTGAAAACAACAATCAAATAATAATTAATTTCATATTAATTATAATTATTATATTACCATAAAATTTTATTTAAAACTATAAAATGCATCCCATTTTATATTCATTGACTCAATCTTCTCAAGAGCCATTGAGCCAACCAGCATCAATATTCAATACCGATTACTACGTACTGTATAATTTTTTTCCTCATCAGTGATTTTCTAAGAAGGCTTCCTTCTCCTCAGGGCTCAGTTTTCTCTTGTTTGATATTCGGTAATATTTTTTCGCTCTTTTCTTTTTCCAATCTTCTTTAACATAGTTTTTATTATTCTGTATGAATAATAAATTCTAGATGGAATGCATAGATTTTTTTTTCTTATTTTTTTCTATGTAAGTAAATTATTACCATTACAAATCTGATTTATGCACTTAAAAAAACATAAAACGTGATTCATAAAATTTTAATACCTTTACTGGTTTTTGCTCTCATCCGGCCAACCTTATTTTTTAGTTTTTCTATTTAGCATAATGAATATTGCTTCAATAATAACTCATGGTGTATTATCTTTTTATCCAGGTTCTATTTCTACTTAGAAAATTATCAACCAAGAAGTGACTTATAATTTATCCAGGTCTTATTTACGTTCAACAATTTCTCAAGAAGATTAAATAATCTAGCAATTTTATCAATTGAAAAAAATTATTTTCAAAACTTGAATATAAAAATTTAATTAATAATTTTGCATCTCAAAAAGCTAGGAAACTAAATTTTATATAAAAATTTATTTTTAAATTAATATTTTATTTTTTTAAAAAAAAATTAAACCCGCCATTGTCGATCCCAAGTCGGAATGAAAAAGGGTGAGGGAAAATTTTAATTTTTTAAAAAAATTATTAAAAGTCTACAAAATAATTTAGCCTAGGGTCTTGTAGAACCTTGAGACGATCCTGTGTCCGTGCCTCTAGAAGTATCAACATGGACACGATCTTGGCTTCGGAGAAGAATTATCTTACTTGTGCTAGCATCTTTGGGATGGTTCACAAAGTACAAAACCAAAACCATCAAGGTGGAGTTTCAGCAAAGATGAAGAGGAAGAGGAAGAGGAAGAAGGGAAGCAAATGACACTTACACTCATGCCATTTAGCTTATATTCATCTCATGAATATGAAAGGATTTTGTCCCTTGAGCTTCCCATCACAATAAAGTCACATTAAAGCCAATAAACATAATTAAACACATGTTTTTCATTATTGACTTTTCAACTTCTCTTCATCCAATGAAGAAAAACTTTTAATCTTCCTCTAATAATAAATTCATTTAACATTTTAATGAATTATTATGTCATCTAATTGGTTGAGTCTAATCTTAATGAGTATAACTTGGATTAGACCCAATTTCATAATCCTATTGGATTCATTTAAGTCTAACTCAATTAATCCAATTCGAATCACATTTTAGTCAAACTAAAATCAATCAATCAATCTCCGAAGCATCATGTCCTTTATGTGTGACCCAATAGATTCTCGTAGCGTTAGCAATGCGTCTAAATCACTTTAGACACATAAACAATTAGCGACATTTAGCAATGCATCATTGCTACTTAAGTGACGAGAATGTCGAGATCTAACTTAACCTCCGTGACTATTATCTCGTATGACTTTGCCCTTCTATCCTCGATATTTAGATTGATCAATGAGACATAGACCGTGTCATTCTCGATATCAATCTTTGTGTTTCTTGATCCCTAAGTAGTCTCACTCAAACAAATGAACTCAATATCTCATATTGACTTATTTGAATATGACTATGCATTTAATAGTCCTATTTGATCAAGGGGCCCACAGATATCATTCTCGTTATATAGGAGGGATAGATCCCATCTATATCACTCATATTTCTCTGCATAATTTGTTGCATATTCAGTAATCGCCTTTATAGTCCACCCTATTACGGGTGACGTTTGACGATACTAAAGTACACAACTCTTTATGTAGGGAACCATAGTGACTTCATGTCTAAAGATTATTCATACTAATAGTCATATGAGAAAGTTTATAACACTCATATAATGATCCATGAAACTTTCTCATGACAGGTCAATTCAGTACACATTCTCTAATGTATACCCATGTGTCAACTTAATATTCCATATCCATGACTTATGAGATGAAGTCATTAGTCGATCTATATGCTAGTTTCAACGTATTAATATTATCCTTGAATATTAATACACGACTAGAAATAGTTAAGAGTAGTATTTTCCACATCATCTTACTATCAATTCAACTAATTGATATAATGTAGATCAGAACCTACTACCCAAGGACATTATTATAATTATTTATTGAGCATAATCATGAAATAAATATAATAATCAAATTTGCCTTTATTAAATAGAATATGATACAAAATATTTCCTAAACAATCATCTCATAATTGACTCTAGGACTAATACTAACACTAGATTCACTCAGAGTGGCTCCTCTTGCCAACCTTGTCGAGAGGATGACCCTGGCAATGTGGAGCCATTGGCATTAATCCTAGCTCTAGTGGTCAAGACGGTGTCTGAGTCTTCGCGTGCACATAGAGAGGCGGAGGAAAATTATGTTCACAACATAGATAGCAGTGAGTGCAACACCACAACCAAGTTGTAGCTTGCGCTATGAACTTGGCGGAGTCATTTGCTATTAGTGGGATGTTGGGTAGCACAACTCCAAGTGGTCAGATACCTTATATTGTAAGAATGACAAAATGGAAGAGGAAGGCACGTAGTGCATCAGCAATTGTTGCGATGGAGCCAGATGACCATCATCCATTGTGTAGCACTAAACGACCAATACTAGTAATGTACATCAGTTCAACGAGTGCAATGAAGGTTTGCGGGGTGGCGGTTGTCGATATTTGTGTGGGTTTATCAGTGGTGGAGGTTGTGGAGCAGCCCCGCTGAACCTAATGAGTTGTTTAATTTTGAATGCATGTGGGATCGGGAGCCTACGTACAATCTGGGATTTGCGGTGGCTCATCGCTGAAAGAAGCCTATCGTTACATTTTTTGTGTGAGACGAAGGTTATTGAAAACTTAGTGTTAGAGATGGTTCAGTATTCTAGCTTATAAGGGCAGGTTTGTGGTTGATAGTGAGAACTAGAGTGGGGAATTAATTTTGTAACGGCCAGAACCATTTGATGTAAGCATCCAGTCTTATTCATTGGGTCATATAGATTGCATTATCCATCGTGACCTTTCGCTATGGAGATTCTCTAGACGGTATGACAATCCTATGGTTGTTCTTCGAGGTCAATCGTGACAGCTTATTAGACGTTTGGTACATATTCATGAGTTATAGGCCCTACCGTGGGTTGTGGGGGTGATTTCAACGAGATTATGATTGAATTAGAAAAGCGAGGGGGAGCTACTAGGCTTGTGGCATAGATGAAGGTGTTCTCTGAGGTTTTCGAGGATTGTGATCTTCGGGATTTAATGTGTAAGGGGTGACCCCTATACTTGGTGCAATAAAAGGAAATGGATTGATGTGGTTTTTGTGCGACTTGACCATTTTTTATGCAATTTGGAATGACGTAGATTATTCTGAACAGTCGAGGTGGTAAATTTGGAGTATCGGGGGTTTGATCACCTGTCGATCTTTCTAGTTACAAATCCGATTGTGCTGGTATTCTGAAGGGACAATCGAGGAAATTCACTTTCGAACATAAATGGTTGATTCCACCTGACAACAAACAAGTTCATTAGGGGCCTCCTAAATACGAGAGGGAAATGGTGCACAGATTTAGTAGGTATGGAAGGGGCTATTTCGGAATTTTTTTGAGTCATTATTTGCTACGTCTAATCCATCTCCATAGGATATTGAGTCGGTGCTTTAGTTTGTTGAGTTGGTTGTAGGGGATAATTTGATTACTTTATTATGCACCCCATTTATAGTGGAGGAGATAAGTCGAGTAGTTTTTTATATGCACCCATCAAAGGTGCCGATGAATTTACAATGCTATTTTATAAGAAATTGTGGCCGACCATTGGTTCAGATATTATAGTTGCGGCATTATCGATTTTGAATAATCAGATGGATATTTCAGGATGGAATTCTACCATCATTACTCTTATTTTGAAAGTATAGAAGTCGGTGCATGTCAAAGACTTTCAGTCTATTAGTTTATGCAATTCTTGTTACAAGATTATGTCTCAAGCCATTACCAACAGATTACGACCACTTATAGATTCATTAGTGGATCCTTTCAAAGTGTTTTTATTTTGGAGATCTATTATAGATAATGTGATTATCTGCTTTGAATGTATGCACTGGATAAGGAACAACCGTAAGGCTAAGAAGGGGTATGTCGTGTTGAAGCTTGACATTGTTGGATCGATACGCCTTGCTAGAGGGGGGGAATAGCAATTTTCGAACTCTTCTACCTATGTTGTTAGTGCGCAAGCGGAATATACTAAATAAAACAAAACTAACAACAAAAAACACTCACGATTTACGTGGTTCGGAGATAAACTCCAATTCCACGGCTGCCCGTAAGGTGGGCGATCCCTAATCCATCGGTGGATGATCCCTCGGAGCACCTCCGGCTAGAACTCGTAGCTCCTTGTGGGTGGAGAAACCTCTCCACAAGCTTTGGACACTACATGAGCAACAAAGGCTACTAATCTACTCTATCCAAGCAGATTTCGCCGAGAAAAGAAAGCATGAAACGAGTTCCTTTAAACAGAGCTCGAGTCTGCAATAGCCGCTACCAGTCGACTGCCTCTGGGGCAGTCGACTGGTCCCACTCAGATTCAACCGTTACAGTACAACGTTCGAATCCAGCAGCTATTCCAGTCGATACTAGTCGACTGCCCCGATCCTAAGCCTAGGGTTACACTCCCCGAGTACATTTCTCTCCACACTGGAACCCTCCTGGCTTAGTTCCCGAGTACAACGACTTACACTAGGACCCTCACAACCTGGTCGACTTTTCACCAGCAGCCTCGACTGTTGCCTTCACGCCCTCTTCATCTTCGGCCCTCGTCCCTCGGATGCGTACACAAGCCTCTAGTTTGTCTCCATGTCATCCTTCACGTACGCCTCGAAGTTCGCGTTCCTCGGCTCATCGTCCCTGCTATCCACGGTCCCTCGGATGCGCACACAAGCCTCCAGCTTGCTTCCATGTCATCCTTCACCTGAAGACATCAACCAAGTCCATGTGTACCTGTACACCTGTACACTCATGTACACATATTAGTTCAACAACAAATCCTAACTTAATCATATTGACCACACACATCAAAACCATGATCCTCCAGATCATACTTGGGTCGATTGCCCTAATAATCTCCCCCTTTTTGATGTGTGACAATATGTTAAGTTAGGTAAACATAATCAACAATAGCAATAGCAATTGAAAATCAAAGCATAACAAACAAGAGGCAACCTCCTCCTTAACCTATGCTTTCTCCCAATTTTCAATCCTCATTGCAACACCAAGTTAAGTTCTACCCAACTTAACCCAACCTAACACCACGTTAAGTTCTACCCAACTTAACACCAAGTTTCATAAACCAATCAAACAAAGTTAAGTTTCAACCCAAACCTAACTTAACACCCAAAGTTAAGTTTCAACACAACCTAACTTAACACCCAAGTTCTTCCCCTTTGACACCATCAAAAAAATTACCCCAAGCAATCCTACCCCTGGTGCCAAAATAGAACTCACCAGATTTTTGAAAAACCCCTCAGAAATCAACAATTCACATTCTGCCCGAACCATCAGTCGACTGATACTGTCTTTTCTGATTTTTCAACCGAAATTCAGAAATGCGTAGAAAATTCTATAAAATTCCAAAAAATGTAAAATTTTGCAAACACGTTTGTTAGAATATACTCGATCCTAGAAAAATTTGGTTTCTTGAAAAACAACAAACGTGCTTGACTTTTGGTACAAACCTAAAATTCCTCAAGAATGGGCATATATGTATCAACTTTGAAATCCATATCTAATTCTATGTGTTTGCCAACTTTAACCATTATCATTTGACACATAGAATTGCACTTAATTCCTCCCTTCTCCCTATGTATTCTCAATATGATACACACCTCCCCTATTTATCTCTTAACCCTAGAGACCTATGGGTTATCAATTTTCCTTAATATTTCTTGATATCAAAAAAACCTTAGTCCATAAACTTAACCTTAAATCATGTAGCAAAACATTATACAAAGAATAGGAAGGCAAACAAGGAATTTAAACCAAACCCATATCCTATCATTTAATAGCAACCAATAAATAGCAACCAATATAAGCAAAGGCAAATCATGACATAAAAATTCATAATATATCATAAAGCATAAATCAAATGGTTCATACATGATTTCAAAATAAAATTAGGAAAGTAGCACAAGAGTATCACAAGGGTCGTAGCCCCGAAGTAGCTAAATAATACAATATCAAAATGAAACAGTGTTTGAGAGATAATACATATGATCAAAATAAAACACTCTCAACACTCAAGTCATCAAATCCAGTCAGGTTTATGCCATGTCATCATCGCCTGGAGGAGGAGGAGGAGGTGGGGCCTGATATGTCAGGTGCAGTTGTCGTATCATCTCAAGCATCTCATCCTGCTCGCTCCGGAACCCCTGAACCTCAGCCTGAATGGTCTGCTAGAAGCCCAACTGTTACTGCTGATAACTATGGAGGTCCTCCCAGAGGTCGTGAACGTCAGCCCGAAGCTGGGAGAACTCCTCACGTGTAACTCCATCAGCAGGCTCCTCATCAGAGCTGGAGGACTCCGGACGCTGCCTCCAGACGAACTCCCCCTGTTTGCACTCAATACCTACCAAGGATAGCTGGTGTGTGCCAATCTGATCGTAATCCTTGGACAGGTACCGGGCCTGACCGCTAGACACATGGATACCCCGAGACTGAAAGAACTCGGTCAGGACATGGCAGAAAGGCATGTAAATTTTCTCATTGACACTATGGGAAAAGTGACAAATGTATGTGAACACATGCAGGGAGATGTCTATATCAAGCCTCCTCTTCAAGGCAAACAACATCACCAAATGTGGCAGTCTAATCCTAGCCCGTCTCTTGGTGACAATGGGCAAGATACACTCTAAGGCAATCTTATATAAAACATGACTAAAAGGACTCATAGGTTTGGCATCAAAGATATGCTCTGTATCACGCCGATGCCTCCTAATGTAGTGCATATGGATTTGATCAATGGTAGCACCAGGAAAGGTAAATGGCTCAATAACTATAGGAAAATATATGGATGCATTATTTGATGCCCTACATCCTAAAAATGCACCTAACGTAGTGGAGGAAAAAGGAATGATGACTCCTGCGACCATGGACTCATAAAGGTTATTATCAGGGTCAATGCAAGTTAGGTTTGCGTAAAACTCTTTACATAAGTCCAGGTTAATATCATGCTAGCAGTAAACTAAATGCTCTACCCCAAAATGTGTGATCATCTCAGCAATCTGGGGAGACTTTTATTGAAAGAAAGTCCTATTTAGGTATCGGCAATTCATAACCACAAACTCATTTTCATCAAATCTTTTCTGACATTCTACAGATCGGAACCTAGACTCTCCCGACTGTCCTTGACCTTGTCGTGAGGATCCCTCACCTCTTGGTCGCTTAGAGGCCAACCTAATATGCAACACACACATGCGTGTATACCAAGCCATCCCACAAAGGAAAGAGACAAAGAAAACATGCAAAAATTGACACATTAGCTCCAAATCATGATTTTTATGAGAAAGATTAAGCTGTACAAGGGTTTACCTCTTTCCCAATCTTTGCATTATGGCAATAAGGAGAGAATCGACTTGAAGGAGGAATTTCTACAAACCCTAGTTGTAGATCCGAGGTAGGAGAGGGCTAGAGAGGAGTTTCTAGGACTTTGGAGGGCTTTGGAACGAGAGAGGAGGTCGGGGAGAGGAGTAATCGTCGGGGGTGGCACGCCAAAACCCTAGATTTTGGCCATCCCTGCGCGGTCTGATCTAACTTAAAACCCGCAGACCAGCCGACTGCCCCTGAGGCAGTCGACTGGTAAAACAAATAGAACACTTCTCACTCCTGGACCAGTCGACTGCCCCTGGGGCAGTCGACTGATGAAACTTACAGAACGTTTCTCACTCTAGACCAGTCGACTGCCAAGAGGGTAGTCGACTGGTACTCTAAATTCAGTCTTCCAGTCCCAAATTCAGAAATGTCTAATTAATTCCACAAATCTCCAAAAAATTTAAAATTTCGTGGAGAGATTTGTGGATCCTATGTCTACTTGGAAAAAATATGTTTTCAAATAAATCTACTCCAGATCCCAAGATTGATACAAAATTCAAATTTCTATAAATTGTGTCATTAAAACCTTGTCTAAAGGTTCTAATTTCGACCTCACCTTGATGCCTCTTCCTATACTCAATCACATTACATTCCTAGCACCAAGTTATATGACATTTACACTTTAAAATCAATTTCTCTCAATTATAATCCCATTTTTCATCTTTTCTCACCGTAAATCTCATTTTAATGTGCCAATTCTTAGGATTAAGACCCATCTTAGTCTTCCAACCCTTTTGGCACATTCCATAGACCATCTAATCCCCTAGGAGAAAACCTCCTGAGATCCATTGACCATGGATCCCATTTTGGCTTCTAGAGCTCTCCCTTGAGCTCCTAGCCCTAGTTACCTCCCTAGGTAACTCATTTACAAATGCAAGACCACACCGGTGCTCCTCCGGTGCTTCTTGACATTCCACTATTACTCTCTTAGCTCTATAGACCTTTTTCTTAGTCAAATCTTTCTTTTCTCCTTTAAATGGGTTTTCCTTGCCATTTTTGATTTTTTCTCTACTTTTACTAATATTTGACCCCCTAGAGTGGTATCCCAATCCCGACCTACCATTTCTAAGAGGTTGATCATTTGACATCATGCTTGACCCCTTGGACCCCCTAATGAATTTATCTAGGTTCTTTTCCAATTTATCAAGTTTTGCTTTCAAAACTTGATTTTCCTTTTTCAAATCCCTAACCTTAGTATCACTATGCCTATTTTGACCATTCCTAGGTCTACCCATTTTCCTAGGCATGTGTCTCCCTTTCTTAGGGTTGATGCCTTGATCCTTAGTTCTAGAAATCTTAGTTTTATCATAAATTATAGATTCTTGAATATTTTGACACGCAATAGTATTTTTAGTTCTATCATGATACTTAAAGCCAAAATTACATCTAGGCAAGCAATTATTAACATTTCTAGCATTCATGGAAGCATTTGAAGCATAAGTACAGTTAAGGATTACCTCCCTTACCCTTGTAGCTTCCCCTTGATGTGAGCTCCTCTTCTTCTTTTCTACTTTCTCCCATTTCCTCAAGTGCTTCATTTTCTTGAGCTCTTTACTCCTTGGACACTTTGTATGGTAGTGTCCTAGCTTACCACATGTGAAGCATCGAATTTTCTTTCTTTTCTTTTGAGCTTCCTCATTCCTACAACCCATATTAGAATTTAAATGAATGGACTTGGACTTAGGAATTACCTCCTTTTTACCTAGTGGGCACTTATCCTTGTAGTGCCCCTTTTTGTTGCATCCAAAGCATATAATGTGCTCTTTTGATTTGGCTTTGGTGGAGGTTAAAGCTTTTTCTTGCTCTTGTGTGGTTGAGGGTCTCTCCTCCCCTCAATCCTTGAAATTGATACTTCTTCTTCTTCTCTTGAGGAAGTGGATGACCTCTCACTTTCTAGTCCCACTTCACTTGATGAGGTTGACACTTCTTCCTTCTCTTGGTCTTTTTGGACACTTGAACTTATTTCTTCGGGCTCTTCTACTAGTTGAGCTTGTGTAGGGTTCTTATAAACTTCTTCCAATTTATTCCACAACTCATATGCATTTGTATATATCCCTACACTACTCAAAACATTGTTAGACAAAATATTAATCAAAATATTGATTACCTTCTCATTTGCCTTTGATTGATTTTGTTGCTCTTGATTCCAATATCTTGGTCTAGGCTTCTTCCCATGCTTATCTCTAGGAATTTTAAATGGTTCTTCAAGAGCAATCCTAAGGTTCCATTCCATTCCGAACCATGTTTCTATCATTGTCTTCTAATATCCGAAATATTCATGATCGTAAGTGGGTGGTGTGTTGATATCATCCTCAAACTTGTCTTCCATTGTTCTTCCTCTAGCTTTCTTGCTCCCTCGGCGGTTAGTTCAATAAGAGCGGTCCTTCGCTATGATACCATTTGTTGGATCGATACGCCTTGATAGAGGGGGGGTGAATAACAATTTTTGAACTCTTCTAACTATGTTGTTAGTACACAAGCGGAATATACTAAATAAAACAAAACTAACAACAAAAGACACTCACGATTTACGTGGTTCGGAGATAAACTCCTACTTCACGGCTGCCCGTAAGGTGGGCAATCCCTAATCCATCGGTGGATGATCCCCTGGAGCACCTCCGGCTAGAACTCGTAGCTCCTTGTGGGTGGAGAAATCTCTCCACAAGCTTTGGACACTACCTGAGCAACAAAGGCTACTAATCTACTCTATCCAAGTAGATTTCGTCGAGAAAAGAAAGCATGAAACGAGCTCCTTTAAATAGAGCTCGAGTCTAAAATAGCCGCTACCAGTCGACTGGTCCCACTCAAATTCGACCGTTACAGTACAACGTTCGAATCCAGCAGGTATTCCAGTCGATATCAGTCGACTGCCCCAGGGGCAGTCGACTGGTCCGATCCTAAGCCTAGGGTTACACTCCCCGAGTACATTTCTCTCCACATTCAAATCCTCCCGGCTTAGTTCCCGAGTACAACGACTCACACTAGGACCCTCACAACCTGGTCGACTCTTCACCAGCAACCTCGACTGTTGCCTTCACGCCCTCTTCATCTTCGGCCCTCGTCCCTCGGATGTGCACACAAGCCTCCAGCTTGCCTCCATGCCATCCTTCACGTATGCCTCGAAGTCCGCGTCCCTCGGCTCATCGTCCCTGCTATCCATGGTCCCTCAGATGCGCACACAAGCCTCTAGCTTGCCTCCATGCCATCCTTCACCAGAAGACATCAACTAAGTCTATGTGTACCTGTACACCTGCACACTCATGTACACATATTAGTTCAACAACAAATCCTAACTTAATCATATTGACCACACAAAACAAAATCATGATCCTCCAGATCATACTTGGGTCGATTGCCCCAACAGACATGAGTAAGGTTTATGATCGGGTCGAGTGGAGTTTCTTTTTGAGCTCAGGTAATGTGATGCTCAAAATGGGCTTTGTTGAGTTTTGGGTCAATTTGGTAATGTGATGTGTTAAATCTGCCACGTTTTCATTTTGTCTCAATAATTCAGTTTTTGGAACTTTACATCCTTAGAGGGGATTGCGCCAAGGTGATCAGCTATCGTCATGCCTATTTGTTATTTGTTTTCAAGGACTATCTTCCATCTTATCGAAGACAATGGACCGTTATCTCTTCCAGGGGTGAGGATTGCGACATTAAGCCGATGATACCCCACTTCTTCTTTGTTGTTGACAGTTTCATTTTTTTGGGACAGCATGGGAGGACTGTTCGAAAGCAGGAATGTTTGCACATCTATGAATGACCATCCGGGCAATTGATCAACTATGAAATGTTGGCACTTACTTTCAGCCTGAGTACCTCAGAGGATGCTATAACTACTATTAAAAATGCACTCTCAATGGAAGTAGTTAGGGGACATGACATATATTCTGGGCTACCGACCATTTCCCTCTGACATAAAAGGCTCTAGTTCTCCTACTTGAGGGAGAGAGTATGACAAAAGTTACAAGGTTGGTTTTCAAGGTTCTTTTCAAGAGGGGACGCGAAGTGCTTATTAAATCAGTTTTACAAGCAATACCAACATATGTTATGTCATACTTCTACCTTCCTTTGTCTATTTGCCAGGGTATTGAACAGGCTTGCATGAAGTTCTGATGGGAGGATAGAGCCACCAATAGGGGGTGGTGTGGATAGCGTGGGATGCTATGTGTAGATTGAAGGAATATGGAGGGATGAGATTTCGTGACTTGATTGCTTTCAACAAAGCATTGTTGGCCAAACAAATTTGGAGAATAATACAATCTCCATAGTCATTGGTGGCTCGAGTTTTGAAGGGGCAATACTTTAAATATGCAGATGTTGGAGGCGGATATTAGGTCACATCCCTCGTATATTTGGAGATCCTTACTTTGGGGTTGGACACTTTTTCAGAACGGTTTGTGTTGACGTGTGGGGAATGGGTAGAATATTTTAGTTACGTCGAATCCGTGGATTCCAAGCCTTCCAGCTTTTAAAAGTATGTTTAATTCATTAAAAGGATCCATTGATAAGGGTATCTCGTTTTATCAATAACAATGGTACATGGGATGAGGATGTGGCCCAAACAAATTGTTCTCTCTAGGTGGTCAACTCAATTCTTAAAATCCTATTCCACTACAAGGGATAGGACGATATAAAATTTTGGAAGGGTAGCCCTAGAGGCCAATATACAGTTAAAGCGACATTGTAGAAATTCCTTGATACACCACCACTTTATTAATCTACGCACATGAGTCATACATGGTGGAAATTCCTATGGAGGCTCCATATTCCCCCTAAGGTTCGGATTTTTATGTGGCAGGCTTCGAAAGACATTATCCCTACTGCGGTTAATCTCAAATTAAAACATGTTCCAATGGAGAGTTTCTGTCCTTTATGCAAGTTTCATTATGGAACCACAAGTCATTATATACTATTCTGTTAAGTGGTTCATCATGTATGAAAAAATACTCAGTCCTGGAGAGTTTTGAGAAATGTTCAAATGACTCCTTTCTTGGACTATGGTTTTTATCTAGCTCAAATAGTGTCAGAGGAGGCTTTTGAAGAGTTTGCAATATGATGAGTTGGGCAGTGTGGGTTGAGATATGTAAGTGGATACATGGATTGGAAGGCAACTCAGGAACGGTCAGGGTGGATTGGGTGATACCGATGTTGGAAACTTTTCGTGAGGCAACCTTGAGGGAAGAGATGGGGCCTTCAACATTGTCTGACCAAATTTGGAGGAAGACAAATGTTGACCAGGTGCGGTTGGATGTGGATGCAGACTATGACGAGGAGAGGGATAGATTTAGTGTTGGGGTGATTGCTAGAGATGTACATGGTCGGATTCTGAGTGCTAAGGCTGAGGTTATACAATGAATGGGGTCAGTGAAGGGGGTTGAGTTGTTGGTAATTAGATATGGAATTTATCTATGTGTGCTATTAGGCATTCAAAATATTTGTATCTATACGGACTCTCTTCAGGCGGTTTAAGTGGTAAATTTCCTAGAGATAGAATTGGATCCAGATGGCGTGCTGGCAATGAAAATTTAGTCGCTTCTGATTAGTTATGGGTTTGCTCCTCTATTACATGAGAAGAATGGCGAATAGAGCGGCACACTTATTATTATGGAGATTGCTTGATTCTACTATTAATTTTGAATAGCTAGAGAGGACTTATCCTAGCTGACTTATGCAAGTTGTAGTAAACAATTTGATATCTTCGTCTTGATGAATGCATAGCAATATTTTGTCAACAAAAAAATTCCGATGGAGATTCTTTCGGATACATACTTCATTTATAAGGCGAGTACATCTTGTTTATTTCTTTAGCTCCATTTATCTTTAAATGAATAGTTATCCTGTGATCTGAGTAGGTTTATTTACTTTAGCTTTATATTGCTTGTTTTCCTACTTGGTACTTTTCTTTGCTTGATCTTTGAGTTAAAAATTTAAATTTTCAGTTATACAGTCTCAACTCTTATTTTCTGATCCAAAGAGTATCGTTAGTACGCGTGTACTTTAGAAATATAATGTGACCTATCTAGGGCTTGGTTGGCACTCGATATACCCCCACCCAATAGATTAGTTCCATGTTTGTTTGTTATGGTTCTGATTTGGGTGCATGTGTTTCTTATTGATTTCATGATGGTTGACCTGGTTATATTTATGCACATTGGTATCATGCACCATATTACATTTTTTGTATGCTAGTGGTTATCGACTTCCTTATGATTAAGCCCGCCGTCAGTCATATAGTGGCCTGCCACTCAACCATTCGAAGTAGTCATAGTTGTCAATATGCGAGCGATCATCCTGTTATGCTACTCTCAACCACTCATGGGTAGTGGTAGTTGTTGGAGAAGTAACTGGTGGTGACACCCCTTTTATTATTTATGAGGGATAAGTAGAGCGGTTGTGCTCCCCCGTCAGATACTAGAGCGGTTATGCTTTTCTTTTTAAAGTTAGAGGTTGTTCCTCCCTGTTCATGGGTATTAGAGTGGTTGTGCTCCCTTAGGGTCATTAATATATGTTGGAAACCGGATGGCTAGAGAGGGGGGGAGGTGAATATAGCCAAACACTTGAAACCTTCGGCACTTATGAAATTTCTGCACTAAACCTTATCAGTAGCACAGCGGAAGAAACGAATGGAAACAAAGCAGTGCAGAAACCAAAAATAGAAAACGAATGCAAACAGACACAACTAGCAAGAATGCTAACACGGAGGGTTTACAAGGTTTGGGGATAACTTGCCCCTACTCCTTAGCGTGCCCTTAAGGTGGGCGATCCCTTGATCGTCGGCAGATCAAGCCCCGGTGTTCACCGGATATAAAGCAACCTCCTTCTCGGTGGAGAAACCTCTCCACAGCGTTTCAAACAAGGATATAGATTTAAGCTTAATGAAACACAAAGAAAACTCTTACTCAACACTTAGCAAGGACAAGAACACAACAAGCTTATCTCGAGCTCCACCCAGCGACGATCTCACGCAAGGACTCCCTCCTTCGTGTCTTCTCACTGTTGGACTCCAAGCTCCTTGTTCCTTCCTCCAAGCACTCACGTAAGAGTTGGTTACTTCTCAGATCTCAATGACTTGCTCAAAGAATCAACAGCACACGTACACAGCAAGTCAAGTGTGGAGAACACAAAATCGCAGCAAGAACTTCAGCAAGCTCGAACACTTGGAACTCTCGAACTCTGCTTCAACCGAAGTCTTCTTCTCTCTTTTGTTTCTCCACCAAGCATCAGATGACACCATCCCTGCAGCTCCCAGTTGCTCATCTGCCAACGCCAGCTACCACTGAGCTATCCCTGGACTCCCTGAGCTTCACTCAGCCAAGCTCCAGTCTCAGCTCCAGTCTGCAGCTCGGCCGTTGCAACCTAAGATGGAAAAACGGACAAACCTGCTCCAAGGAAAGCCTCCATTGACTTCTCCTTGAGTGTTTGAATCCTCCTCTGTCACCTGCAGCTTAATCAGAGTGTTAGAGCAGCATATCAAACAGCATATCATGTATCAGATGTTAAGCGCAGAGAATCAGATACGTTCAGACGCGATCAGAGCGTCTGACAGTGCAATTTGAATTAAAGTGATCGGTCACCGGACCGATCAGAGAGCCTCCTGATCGGTCACCAGATCGATCAGGCTGGGTCCAGACCGATCAGGCTCCGTCCTGATCGATCCCCAATGCTCGATTAGAAATCGTGATTTTTTGAGACTCTCCTGGATCGGTCACCAGACCGATCCTAGGTTGTGGATCGATCACCGGACCGATCCACCCCTTTATTGGGCGATTTCTGAGCTTCACAGTCCAGACCTCCTGATCGATCACCGGACCGATCAGGAAACATCCTGATCGGTCACCAGACCGATCAGGCTGGGTCCAGACCGATCAGGCTCCGTCCTGATCGATCATAGAGAGGAACCTGCGACACTGGACCGTTCTCCCGAACGATCTGCACAGTGATCCTGATCAGTCACCAGACCGATCAGGAGCATTTCAGCAAGGGAACTCAACCTCACTGTTTGCTCCCTGATCGGTCACCAGATCGATCAGGTGCCAAGCAATGGGTGAAACGCATACTCCCTGATCGGTCACTAGACCGATCAGTCATCGCTGGATCGGTCACCAGACCGATCCACGAAGGAGCACCGTGCCAACTCCCTGATCGGTCACTAGACCGATCCAGGGGCTCCGCTCCAACCACCTTAGCCCTCCAAGCTAAGGGTTTTTCACCTAACCCTCCAAGTTGGGAATTTGCACCTAACCCTCCAAGTTAGGACCTTTTACCTAGCCCTCCAAGCTAGGGCTTTTCACCTAGCCCTCCAAGCTAGGACTTTTCACCCAACTCTTCCAGATTAGGACTTTTCCAAACCTAGCCCTCCAAGCTAGGATCTGACCCTCCAAGCCAGGACTTTTTCACCTAATTCTCCAAGATGGGAATTTGCACCTAACCCTCCAAGTTAGGACTTTTCACCTAGCCCTCCAAGCTAGGACTTTTCACCCACCTCTTCCGAATTAGGACTTTTCACACACCTAGCCCTCCAAGCTAGGATTTTCCAACACCTAACCCTCCAGGTTAGGATTTTCCAACACCTAGCCCTCCAAGCTAGGATTTTCCATACCATGCCTGATCCCCGATCAGGACTTAATCATAATCAATAATCATCCACCTAAACTAAAATCGGTGTCAATACCAAAACAACAATCAGGGCCAGACTGCATCAACAATATAAAGCGGTTGTGCTCCCCCTTTTCTTAGGGTTCAAGATTGAGGTTGTTCTCCCTACATCCTATCCACTCAACCACTCATAGAAGATGGATGCGAGAGTGCGTACAGTTATCACAACTCTTGCCCAATCGACCACGTAGATATGTGTAATGGTTGTAGATTGGTGTGTAGGGTGACACATATCATTGCATCATTTACATACGATACATCTTGCATTTGTTTGATCTATAATTATTGCCATGATTGACATGCATATATGGTTATTGATTTGCATTTATTATTTGATCTGTATCTACTCACTAATACGAGCAGATTATTGATGTATCATAGGGGTTTTTGATAATGCCCCGTAGGTATGTTTATGAATTTGATTATGTTCTAGATTTCAGAGACTGTATATTTTGTTTCTTCCTATTTGATTTATCTTATTTATACCATGCATTTATCTATTCTTATGCCCATAGAGTTCGAGCCCGAACTCACCACCCCTTGTCTCTATTTTTGTTTCAGGTAGTTGATAGCTACTACTCTACTATTAGAAGAGGATCCAGCTGCCAGTCCCTCAGTATCGTGTTTTTCATTTCGAATTATTTTATACTTTGTTAGTGATATCGTTATTTGCATTTCTTTATTGGACAGGTATATTATCTTCATTAGACTTTCGATTTGTTGTATTCATTTGATCGAGTTTATTATTTATTATTTATTGGGTGGATGTTATTAACTGCATAGATGTGACATTTCTATTTTATTTGTGTTGTGGATGTGCTATTATATATTGTTGAGATGGATGAAAACAAGTTTCAGATTGTCCGTCATACAGGGGAGATGCTGCCCGATTTTTGAGCAAGTATGACCTCTGAGGTCGTGACAGGTTGAGTCCTGACAGGAAGTTAAGTTGGGTCCACGGACTTAACAACTAGCTGAATCCCAAGTTGGTGGAGACTTGACATGACGTCTAGCTGAGTCTGTGAGACCTAGCAGTTGGCTAAAAGACCTGGTGGGTTAAGAAGCGAAGCAAATCTGCACAAGGTAAGTGAGGTAAATCACTGAGGTGCGAATTTCGGTGAGCACGAGTCCCCGATAGAGACTTTAGGTGCGATCCAGCTTAGAACAATTTCAGAGTTCTAAGCTGAGACCTTGACTAGATCCTGATCTTGGGAAGTCAAAATCTAATTAATATTGAATTTTATTTTATCCTATTTATACTTCTTTTAATTTTATTTTGTAGGATATACTTAATTTTTGGACTAACATATTTTGCAAGGTGTAAACTGCAAAATTTAGCCTCGGATGAATAGTGACCGAGGTGCCTCAGGTCCCACCTAAGGCGCCTTCGCGAAGTTGCCGTTGGAGATAAGAGTTCGGCACTCTAAGGTGTCTCAGTTGGGAACTGAGGTGCCTTACTTCAAATCTGAGAGGTTTTCCAGAGCATAAGCTGCGTAGGCTTTGGATCTAATAAGTGTTTCAGATCTGAGGTGCCTCAGCTGCCCTATATAAGGAGCTCGAACTCAAGACTTCAAATACGACTTTTACACTTTGATTTTGAGCTCTTACGATCATCATGCTTTCACATCTTCTTGCTGAAGCTTTGCTACGACTCGACTATGCTCGACCGCTGCCTCAAGATCGACATCAACACACGAGCACTCACATCTAAAGATACAAAAATTGTTGGTAACCTTTATTTTGTGTGCTCAGATGCGCACATAAGTCCGCGGCTTGTCACCATGTCATCTTTCGCGTATGCCTTTGAAGTCTACTTTCTTGGCTCGCCCTTGCAGTCTTCTTCCTCGGCTCTCGTCCCTCGGATGCTTCACTCCGTTACTACTCATGTGTGATTCACTATGTCTTGCAAGTCTCAAACACACATCAAATCAATATGAAAACCTATCCTAATTATATTTACACACACATCAAAACTCATGATCTACCCGATCAAACTTGGGTCGATTGCACCAATATAATCAAGCAGGACCAAATTAGTATTGGATCCCCAAGGACAAGATTCACATCCTAGATAGTCAATATCGAGGCTTCAGTCTAGGGGGAGCCAATAGAAAAACTATATACATAATTAGATATTTTTTTTGCATGTTTTACTGAATTTTTGTTTGATGATTATTTATTTACTTTCATTAAAAGTGTCATGCTTAGGTTAGAGATGATTAGATAAAGAATTGACTTGATTGACACTTGCTAAACCTAGTATTAGGTTGGAGCGAGATGATAGTACATTAGGGAAACCTGTCTAAAGAGTCAGGTAGGGTAAAGCATACCCTATCTGGTCTTTTTAGTCCGATGGAACTAGCCGAAGCTACCTCGCCACATCCTATACTAGTTAGACCAGGGTTTCTCAAAGAGTAGCTTGAAAATAAAATTTCTTTAAAAGGCTTTGTCTAGGAAAGGGTCATTGCTCCGATAACCAAGAAGACCCCTGTGCCTCGCTAAGACCTGGAAGCCGATTATTGAAATTTATTTTCAACTTACTAATTGTTAAACTTGAATCTAACACCTGGTTCAATCAAATCATAGTGTTTAACCTAAAATTAAAAGATAAAATTAATGCATCTCACAAAACAGATAAGGATTCCCTGTTTTGTCACTTAGAAATGGGTGAGATGCTTAGGACTTAAAAGATTAGTCCAACCCAACTAACCTTACAAATTGAATCAATTTCACCTTTAAGATATGAAACTTAATTTGCAATATAATTTAACTTAATAATTTTCAAAAGTCAACTTAATAATCTTCAAAAATTCAACTTAAAAATTTTCAAAAATCAACTTAATAATTTTCAAAAATTCAACTTAATAATTTTTAAAATTTAACTTAATATTTTTCAAAATTCAACTTAATAATTTTCAAAAATTCAAGTTAATAATTTTTAAAATTCACTTAATATTTTTTAAAATTCAAGTTAATTTTTTTCAAAATTTAACTTAATATTTTTCAAATAATATTTTTTTTCAAAATTCAACTTAATAATTCTCAAAATTCAACTTAATATTTTTCAAAATCTAACTTAATATTTTCTTTTCAAAATTAATTTAACCTTAAACAATCTTTTCAAAATTAATCCAACTTAGTCTTTTTCAACCTAACTAATAAAACAAAAAAAGAACCTGTCTCACAGAAACACCCATAGGAGTAACTTGATTGTTAACTCAGATTGGGTGAGACAGACTAAGCAGTGAAACTCAATTAATCTATCCTTATAAATGGATCCAAATCTGGGTACTTTATGTCTAGGAACATAAAGATTTGGACTAGTGGATGTTGAATAGTGGATGCTTCAGACATATGACCGGAGATAAATTGAAGTTCACCAAAATTAAGTACAAGAATTTAGGTTCAGTGGCATTTGGTAACAATGTCACATTTAAGATAATTGGTTCAGATAATATTGAACTAAACTCCGATTTCATTATTAAGAAGGTGCTATTGGTTGATAATTTTAAGTTTAATTTACTTAGCATTAGTTAACTATGTGATACTGGATATGTAGTTACCTTCACTAACTCAGACTATCTTATTAGGAGCTTACAAGTCCCAGAAATAACCCTTAAGGGAATTAGAAAAAATAATGTTTATACTATTAATCTACCATTCACACCTAAATGTTTTCTAACCCAACTAGAAGAAACTAATTTATGGCACAGAGGACTAGGTCACACTCGCACGAAACTAATTTCAAAACTAAGCCAAAACAGACTAATTAAGGGTTTTCCTAAACTTAGAAAGTTTGAAAATTCAATCTGTAATCCATGTTAACAAGAAAAACAAACAAAATTAACCCACAAACTTATCCAGTCAGACTTAACCCAAGCTACATTTGAGCTCTTACACCTAGACCTATTTGATTCTCATGGAGCCAAGTCACTAAGTAGAAATCGATACTACTTAGTAATTGTCAATGATTATTCTAGATTTACCTGGGTTAAGTTTTTGAAAACCAAAGATGAAACATTTAACAATTTATGTAAAATACTTGAAAATAAAAAAGATACAAAAATCCAAAGAATTAGAAGTGACCATGGGGGAGAATTTGAAAACCAAAAATTTAATGAATTATGTAAAATTATGGATATGCCCATGAATTTTCCTGTCCTAGAACCCCCTAACAAAATAGGATAGTTGAAAGGAGAAATAGAACCCTTCAAGAAGCTGCTAGAACCATGCTCAATAAATAAAATTTATCTAATCAATTTTGGACAGAGGTGATAAACACAGCTTGTTACATTCAAAATAGGTTTCTAATTAACAAAAGACAAAATAAAACGCCTTATGAAATCTATTACCACAGAATACCTAACTTATATTATCTAAAGGTTTTTGGGTGTAAAGTACTTATCTTAAATACTAAAGATTACTTAGAAAAATTTCAATCAAAATCAACCCTAGGAATCTTTGTAGGATACTCAACCACAAGTAGGGCATATAGGGTCTATAATAAACATACCCTTAAAATTGAAGAAACCACAAATATAATATTTGATGAAGAAATTGTAACAATATCAACTAAGTTGCCTAACCCAATCAATTCACCAAATGTTCAACCAAGCCTAAATACTTCAGATCAAGCTCTAGAAGAAGTTGAACCAGTAATTGAACCAACTCAGATAATTGAACCAGTAATTGAACCATCTCAACTAGTTGAACCAATAATTGAACCAACTCTAACAACTGAACCTGAACCTAAACAACCTGAACCATCTTCTAGGACTAGGTCAAATCATCCAACTAAGCAAATATTGGGTGACCCAACCTTAGGTGTTAGAACACGGTCATCTTATAGAAACCTAAGTCAAGTTGCTCTGATTTCTAAGATTGAACCCAAGACAATAGAAGAAGCATTACCTGACCCAGATTGGATTATATCTATGCAGGAGAAATTAACTCAGTTTGAAAGAAAACATATCTGGGACTTAGTACCAAAACCAGAAAGTAAGACTGTGATAGATACTAAGTGGGTTTTCAGGAATAAGCTGGATGACAAAGGAGAAATAGTACGAAATAAAGTCTGCTTAGTGGCTAAAGGATTTAGTCAAATTGAAGGATTGGATTATGATGAAACCTATACAGTTATAGCTAGACTAGAGTCAATTAGGATGCTTCTAGCTTATGCAGCCCATAAGGGATTCAAATTATGTCAAATGGATGCTAAGTCTACATTTTAAAATAGATTTATAAAAAAGGAAGTTTATGTAAGTCAACCTCCAGGGTTTGGGGACTTAGATCATCCCAATTATGTGTTTAGACTTAAAAAGGCCATGTATGAACTTAAACAAGCACCTAGAGTCTGATATGAAAGACTATCCAATTACTTAGTTTCTAAGGGATTTAACCAAGGCCAAATTGACCCAACCTTGTTTGTTAAATCCTTAGAAAATGACATCTTCATTGCCTAAATCTATGTAGACGATATAATTTTTGGCTCAACTAATACAAATTTCTTAAAAGAATTTATAAACGTAATGGAGAGTGAATTTGGAATGAGTCTTGTAGGTGAACTAACTTTTTTCTTAGGACTCCAAATTAAACAAACTAGAGATGGAAATTATATCCATCAATTTAAATATGCAAAAGAACTAATTAAAAAAATTTGGAATGGAAAACTCTAAAGCCTTGAATACCCCTATGGCAACAAACATTAAAATAGATAGTGACCCAGAAGGAAAACTAGTGGACTTGAAGCATTTTAGAAGTACTATAGGTAACCTACTTTACCTAATTGCATGTAGACCTAACATCTTATTTGCAGTAGGTATTTGTGCTAGGTACCAAACATGTGCTAAGGAATCTCATGAAAGTGTTGTCAAAAGAAACTTTAGGTACATTAAAGGCACCCTAAATGTAGGAATTTGGTATCCTAGAATATCAAATTTTGACCTACTAGGCTACTCTGAGTCAAATTATGCAGGGTGCAAGCTAGATAAAAAAAGTACTAGTGGAAGTTGTCAAATGTTAGGTCACAGCTTACTTAGTGCAGTAGAAAACAACATTGTGTTGCATTATCTACAACTGAGGCTGAATATATAGCCCTAGGAGAATGTATAGCTCAATTATTATGGATGATGCATACCCTTAAGGATTTCCATTTGACCTACAGCAACACTAAAGTATATATTGATAATATTAGTTCAATTAATCTTACAAAAAATCCTATTCACTATTTTAGAACTAAACATATTGAAGTTAAACATCAGATTGTTAAGAATCAGTAGCCAGGGGCGAAATCACACTTACACATACATATTCAAAATCTAATCTAGCTGACATTTTCACCAAACCACTACCTGAGTCTGACTTTAGCTCACTAAGAAGGCAGCTAGGTATGTGCTCAGCAGTATAGGATTAGCTTTCATATATTTTTGGATGACTATTTTTTTAAAATCATTTTTTTAAAAAATTATAGTTACTGCTTTTCAAAAATTCATATTGTTTTAAAAGTTTTCCAAAAATTATCCCCTTTAAAACTAGGAATTTTCTTCGTGACAGACTTAGCTTAGGACTTAACCCTAGTTTGCATGTTCCTATAGATTTAGAAGCCAGCATCTCACAACCACATTAGGATACTTTGATTGATAATCTGGACTGGGTTGAGATGCTTACTCAAGATGCTTTAAGTTAGTGCATTAAGAGCAGTTGGGGCAATAAATACAGTTGAACAGCAATCAAGTTAAGTAATCAAGCATAGAAAGTCTAACTTGATCAAACTACTTAACTTGACTAACCCCAGTGAAAACTGTTATTTTATAATAGTTAGTAAGTAATAAACTAGGTTAGACAGGGACCCAAGGAATTATGATTTGATTAATTTTCAAATTTCTTAATTGTATGATTTTTTTTCATGCTTGGACTCACTAGAAATGTTAATTTGGTTCAAATCTTGTCACTTTTAATTCTTGCTTACTTGGTTATTTACTACTAATTCTTGGTTAATTTATAATTTAATATTGGTTGCATATCAGTTGCTTTTTTAAACACTTGACTTGTTTCTAATTTTTTTTTAATGATTTTTGCAAAATTAATGGGCTCTGATACACAATTTTTTCCTTAATCAGAATTCACTTTCAAAATATTTTTTTTAAAAAAATATATCTATTTTTTTATATATGGCAAAGGGGGAGAGTAAGAAAAGTAAAGTTACAGTGAAGTTAAAAATTAAATTTTTCCTTAAAAATTTTCCCTTTCTCAAAGAAATGTTATTTTGGAAACTTTCAAAAGTATTTTTTTCTTTAACTTAAAGTTTTTTTTGGAATTTCTTTTGTGATACGTAGAGCTTTTCAAAATATCATTTTCAAAACTGAACTTAGAATTATTTTTCTATACTTAGAATTCTTTTCAAAAATTAGAAAAACTTTCAAAATGGAAATTGCATATTTTCAAAAGATTCAAGGGGAGGATTTCAAATCAAGGGGGAGCTTTATGCAATTTTCCAAGGTTTTTCAAAAATTAGAAATGTCCTAAAAATAAGGGGGGGGATTACTAATTAAGGGGGAGAATGAAAAGAATTGTTAAACTTGTTATCTCTTATATTCCTAGTGCTTAACTGTGGTTTGTTTCTTATTCATGTTTTTTAACTTAACTTTTGAATTGGGTTGCTATAAATCAAAAAGGGAGAGATTGTTACTATCGGAAGCACCAGATCAAACCTAGTTTTGATAATAGCAAAGAGTTCAAAGTTAAGTTTATATTGTGATCTGGTGATTTCATTAAGTGTGCAGGAAAGTCTTAATTGAGCTAGACACGAAGTCTTGACCTGCAGGGCTGAGCATGAAGTCCTAGTCGAGGACTGGGCATGAAGTCCTGGCCAAGGGCTGGACACCGAAGACCTGACCAAGGGTTGGACATGAAGACCTGGTACGAGGAATTGGGCAAGAAGACATGATTGGGAACTGGGCACTGAATACTTGATCTGGAAGATCGGGCAGGACACTTAGCCGAGCGAGGACTGCGGACAAAAGTAGAGATGAGTCGAGGTACGGATGTCTTGAGATCTGGGAGTCTCGGAGGTCGAGCAATAGTCCAACCGGAGGAGCCGGTTGACAAAAGGTAACTTCTCCTGAGAGGAGTAGGTGAGGACGCATTCCTCGGAAGAGGGAATAGTAGGCGTCGGATCGACCTAGGATTTCATTTTGAAATCCAATGTCAGAACAAAGATAGCTCTGGCTATTATTTCATGCATATTTATTATATTATTGTGTTCTTGGACTAACCCTGGTTGCAGGCTGAAAGAAGTGGGTTGCTGCGATAGTAGGCGCCTGAAAGGGTTTAGGTGCTTGAGAACCCAGGCGCCAGAATGGTATCAAGCGCCTCAGAAGGAATTCTTCCAGCGGCTGCGCCACATTAGCTCCCAGGCGCTTGTAAGCTCACAAGTGCCTCAGTTGTCCCAAGCGCCCAAGAATGGTGATAAGCGCTGGCCAAGTCTGCGGATAAGGATGAGGCTTTTTCGAGTGACGTGGTAGGCGCCCAAGAGCTATCAGGCGCCCAAGAAGCTACTATAAAAGGGGCTTCACCCCATTGCTTCCAGATATCAACTCAAGTATTCAACCACGCTACAATAAGCTTCCATGCTCAAGCCTTCTGCGCCTATAACTGTAACGACCCGGAAAATTTTCTTAATATTTTCTTAAAATATTGAGCATGTCTAGATAATTTTCCGAGGGACCTAGAAATAATTATATAAAATTTAGCCTAGAAATTCATATTTTCTCAATTAAATTGAGGAAATTAAGTACTAATGGGCCTTATATGGGTTTTTTTCTAGTACCATGATTATTGGGGAATTTTAGGTGAAAATTTATAGAAATATGAAGGGATTTTAATAAGAAATATTAACATAATTATGGGGGATTTTTTTAGGATTTTCGAAAATTACTAGGAAAATAAAATAGAATAAGTGGGAAAAATTGTACATTTACCAAGGATTGAACCTTGGACCTCTTGTTCAACCATGTAGGCTCTAACCAACTCATCTAGCAAGGGAATGTTATGAGGAAATGAAGTGGATATTGGTTAAGGCTTAGAAGAAGATGAAGGGTCATGGAGAGACTCTTCATTTACCTCCTTAATGGGTGATGAATAGGGGGGTTTGGGAGTTACCTTTTCTTCCCATTACTTTGCAATTTCTTCCTCCTCCTTCCCTCATCCTAGCCGAACACCTTCAAGGGAGCTCTCCCTTGGAAAAACTTCCACCAAGGTCTCATCTCCAAGATCTAAGGGGTCTTAATTCCAAGGATACAAGGACAAGGGTGTTCAAGGGTCCAAAGATCTTACCATTTTCTTCTCTTCCAAGGTTCAAAAAATCAAGAAACCCAAGGTAATACTCCCTCACCTGTGGTATAATAGTTCCTTATGATTTCCATGATTTTTAGCATGATATATTGGTTAGTTTTTGGATTTGATGTTGAAAGGAAGAAAAACCAAGAACCTTAAGTTTAAGGGTTTTGGCCACCATGATTTAAAGGTCTATAATTATGCTAAAAATCATGATAATGTTGTTTAATGTTCCCTTATGATGTTTAGAGGTTATGTATAATTTTTGGGAATTTTTGGAGTACCCTAGGACACCCTAGGGTTTCGGCCAACATGAAAGAAACAAAACTAAGAACCCTAAGTTTAAGGGTTTCGGCCACCATGATTTAAAGGTCTATAATTATGCCAAAAATCTTGATAATGTTATTTAATATTCCCTTATGATGTGTAGAGGTTAAGTATAATTTTTGGGAATTTTTGGAGTATACTAGAGACCCTATAAGTTTCGGCCAACCTCAAGGACCCAAAGGTTAGGGTTGAGTCCTAAACTTCAAGTATATATTTTTATGTGTTGTCATGATATAAGGGTGATGGAGGGTGATTATGTGAATTTTCACATGGCCTAGAGACTCTATAAGTTTCGGCCAAGAAGGGTTAATAGGGTAAAAGTTATGATTTATTTCAAGTAAGCAGCAGGAGGGCAAGAACGCATGTGTGTAGTAGTGACTTGGCCCAGGAAACTATATGTTTACTGTTTATGCTAGAACTTCACCTCGGTTACTTATATGTTTGAATAATGACTTCTGGAACCTTATGATATGATGTTATGAATGACATGATATGATGCTTAAGTTCAAAGTTAATATGCTAAGGTTCCCATGTTATTAAGTTAGGAATGGTGATAGGGCATGTATAAGTTAAAGTTATTCCGCTGCCTGATGATGTCTACATGCCCTAAGCATGTTAACGTAACGCCGCTTATGAAAAAAAAAAAGGCGGGCGTTACAATAACGTTCAAGATCGACGGCACGCCGCTCCGACAAAGCTTCGCTCTCCTTAAGTGTCATCGATATAAGTTTTTTTTAATTAATTCTATACTTAAACTTCTTCACTTGTATATCATTTTCGAGCTATAGAATTACCCAATGAAAATGGTCAAGAACCATGGGCCTTGGAGTAGGAGCCGTTACAGACTCCAAACCAAGTAACAAGAAACCGTATTAGTCGTGTTTGATTTGTGTATTTTCCGCCGCATTTAACTCCGTATTTCTGAAAAATTTATGTTATCGATATTCACCCCTCTCTATCAATTACAACGATCCTACATAGACTTTCTATTTAAGTATCAATAACTTATCACTAAGTCATTAATAATCCTAATTTTTCCCTTAATTTTTTTTCCAAGATAATGTCAAAACTCTCAACTTTGCATATCTTTGGATTCTAACCTAGTTGTGCCACAACTTTATCAAGTTGAATCTTCCACAAACATAGTTTGGCACAATTTTACTTCTCAAGAGTAAATAGTGAAACTTCTCATTTTCTAGGGTAAACTATTCCAAAGTGCCAACTACATTAAGGTTGAGTTAACTACCCTTCCAATTATTGTTGACACTCTCTAAACCCATCTAGGGTGTGGCGAACACACTCTTAAAAACTCAAAATCTATTGGTGTTCCTTGGGTGTTCTAGGTATTCACTAGGGATAACTTCCCTTGATACCTTCCTTATGACCTTCCTAGGTTTCTCTGAAGTCTTAGTCATATTTGTCTTATCTTGGTCAATTCTAGGGATGACTTCCATTGTGATTTTAACTTGACTCCAAGACCTAGGTTTAGTTCTATACCTATATGGAACTCTATGATATAATGGTCCTTCCTCTTTGATTTTAGGTTTGTAACCCAAACCTTTCTTGCCCTTAGAGAGTCCTTGATTTTCAAAATCTAGGTTTTGATCCTTTGATCCCTTAAGAAATTTTCTATTCTTTTAAGAGATTTTTCTAATTTTTTATGTTTTGATCCAAAACTTGATTTTCAATCATTACCTTCTTAACCTTTGATTTTTCGGGGATGCCTTGAAAATTTTTCTTTATGGCCTTGGATTTTATGGCTCTACCATTTGACATCCTAAATTGTTCCCTACTCTTAGGTTTGGTAGTCCTAGCATGGAACGCTCTATAATTTTTTTAAAGTTTTTTATACTTCCTATTTTCATGATAAATAGCACCAAAATGATAAAAATTATTTCTAGCATGCATTTTCTCATGAAGAAAAGAAATACCATTAACTAATGGTACCTTAGGTGTATTCTTCTATGCTCTCCCTTGTTTTGAGCTTCCTTTTATGGTCTTGATCGGATCCTTCGTCTTTGGACATTGATTTCGATAATGTCCTTTTCAATTGCATAAGAAGCACACAATGTGCTTCTTATCCTTTCATACCATGGGGCTAACCTCTTTTGATTTTTCTTTGGCTTTGGGTGCCACTTGGCCCTTCTTCTTAGTCAATTTTGGACACTTACTCTTGTAGTGCCCTTTTTTCCTACACGCAAAGCAAATGATATAATTTTTATTTTTATAAATTGAAATTATTATACCTTTGCTTGTAGGGGTGACACAAGACTCTTCACTCGATTTGAAGGTAGAGGCTTCTTCTTTTTTCGGAGTCAATGAACTTTGCTCCCCTTCAATTCTTAAGGTGGAGGCCTCTTGAATTTCCTACTCGGTCAATGCTTCTTGAATTTCCTCCTCGTATGTTGAGCATGGTTTAACCTTCGAATTCTCTTCCTCCAATGAATCTCCCTCTTCGAATTTATATTGGTTTGGAAAGGTGGAGGGATCTTCATGAGGCTTTGTCAATTTGCTCCAAAGCTCCTTAGCATCTTGATAATCTCCAATTTTGTCCAAGATGGTGCTTGGCAATAGATTGACCAACAATTTGGTCACTTTGTTGTTGGCCTCGCATCTCTTGATTTGCTCCTCACTCCATTGTCTTTCTTGAGGAGCTTCCCCTTGCTATTCATTTGAGTCTCAAAACCCTTCATTAGAGCAACCATTGCTCTATCTCCATTATGAAAAAATTTTTGATCTTTATCTTCCAATGATCAAAATTGACTTTATCGAATAGTGGAGGTGCCCGGATGTTATAACTAAACTCTATTTTGAAGTTGAACCCTCTTGATGATAACTTCTTGAAATTAGGGGTTCTTCAATTTTTTCTTCTTCCTCTAGCTCTTGCTCTCTTGGCGATGAGTCCAAAGAAGAGCGACCTCACTCTGATACAACTTGTTAGGACCGGTAGGCGAGCTAAAGGGGGGAGGGTGATTAGCTTCGATCTTTGCTCGATGAAGATTTGTCGCAGCGAAAACTTGAGCAATGTTAACACCTCATATTTTAGTTGGTATCCACCTCCTTGATGTGACTAATCTAAGGATCCGCTCTACCTCACTCTCTTATACACTATGAAAGATCTCGTTTGTTGAGACGAAGAAGCCTCGTACAAGCTTACAAGAAGAAATACAACCAAGAACAAGCAAATAGAAAAGAAATCTTACAAGATTTATACAAATGAGCTCTCTTTATTTTTCTTGCTTTCTTCTAGCTTAGAATCGCTTCTATAACCTTGGAAATGCAACAACATTATGCTTTAAGACGTCTCTTGAAATGGTGATGGAAGGAGATGAAGATGTACAAAGAGCTTGTGCCTCAAGCCTGCGTGAAAGCCCTATATATTCGTGACCTTGGGTTTACTCAATCGATTACGATGTCAAATTTAACTGTTCAACGACTAATTTTTGAAACTTAATGGATTAGATAATCAATTAAGAAGATTTTAATTGATTGCTGAATCGATTCAACACCTTTCTGTGCTCTCACTCAATACAGTCATAATCGATTACTGTCCTCCTTAATCGATTTACCAATCGATAAAGAGGATGTTGAATCAATTACCCAATCGATTCAACATGCTTCTGTTCTCAAGATAATCCTGCACCAATCGATCATCCAATCGATTGGCAAGCCCCTTAATCGATCACCTAATTGATTAAGGACCTTGTTCTCGCGAGACAACAGCCTGATCAACTTGATCGATTGGCACCCTAACACAAGTTTATGTTGGTGCAGGAAGCACCATATCGAACCTTGTTTTGATATTGGAAAAGGATTCAAAGTTAAGTACTATTTGTGATCTAACGAAGTTAATCAAGGGTACAGAAACAAAGTCCTAGTGAAGGGCTGCTAGGCACCTAGCGAAGGACTGCCAGGAAACAAAGACCTGGCGAAGGGCTGCTAGGCACCTAGCGAAGGATTGCCAGGAAACAAAGTCTTAGCGAAGGGCTGCTAGGCTCCTGGCGAAGGACTGCCAGGAAACAAAGACCTGGCGAAGGGCTGCTAGGCACCTGGCGAAAGACTGCCAGGAAACAAAGACCTGGCGAAGGGCTGCTAGGCACCGGGCGAAGGATTGCTTGGTACCAAAGACCTGGCGAAGGGCTGCTAGGCACCTGACGAAGGACTGCTGTACAAAAGTTCAACTGGAGGAGCCGGTTGGCAAAAGATAAATTCTCCTGAGAGGAGTAGGTGAGGGCGCATTCCCCGTCGAGGGAACAGTAGGCGTCGGTTCGACCTAGGGCTCCATTTTGGAGACCCAAAGTCAAAACCAAGACAGCTACGGTTGTAAAATTCACTAACATACTTGCTTTATCATGTTTGGTACTAACCCTGGATGTAGGATCGAAGGAACGAGTTTCTGAAGCTCAGAACACCTCAAAGGAGAGGGGCAGCAGCTGGGTTAGGCGCCCGGAAGGTCCCGGGCGCCCGAGGTCAAAGCCAAACAAGAGTTGAGCAAGAAAACGCTTCGGAAGCTCACTGGGCCAGGCGCCCCCAAGCTCCCGGGCGCCCCCGTGCTCCCGGGCGCCCCGGATGCCTCGGGCGCCCTGGGTCCAAGCCAACGAAGTAGATAGAGTTCAAGTCAGCGAGAAGCCAGCCGACCAAGTTAATCTGGGCTCCCTTGCTTCCCGGGCGCCCCCATCAAACCCCGAGCTCGATCCTGGAGGGATAAGGGCTGACCGAGTTGCGGATGAGGGTTTGCGGATCGGGAGACACGTGGAGGGCGCCCCCAACGTCCCGGGCGCCCCCAGGTACACTATATAAGGGGCTCGACCCCCAAGGCTTCAGGACACAATTCTTCCAACGCCAATACGCTCTTCGACTCAAGCGCTCTGCTCCGGAAACCTCCCATCTTAAGATTCAAGCGCCGACGACGACCCTCTGCTCCGAAGCACGATCCACACCGGGCATCGGTAACGAAGAGTTTAATTTTTAGTTTACTGTACTACAACTGTAATATTTTTCTGTAAACATTTGCGCACATATAGAATTGCCCGCAGTAAACGGTCAACGACCGTGGGCCTTGGAGTAGCAGTCGACCGCGACTCCGAACCAAGTAAAATCGCTTGAGTTCTTGTGCTGTGTTTTCAATTCCGCTGCATATTCTGTTGGATCGTGAAAGCCGATAGAGGGGGGGGTGAATATTGGAAATCGTTCGGATTTTCGTAAAGAGCACGTACGCAGCGGAAATAAAATAAAATAAAACACAGCACAAAAGACACAGTCGATTTACTTGGTTTGGAGCCTGTGTCGACTCCTACTCCAAGGCCCACGATCGTTGACCGTTTACTTTGGGCAATTCTATATGAGCGCAAAATCAGTTTACAAGAATAGATTTACAAGTATAGCACCATAAACTTTTAATAAAACAAAAGGAACTCTTCTTTTACCGACGTCCGGTTGTAGGTTGACTTTCCGGAGCAGCAGGACGTCGTTGGCTCGAGTTGGGCAGTTTCTGGAGCAAGGTGTGAGCACAGAAGAGCGTGGAAGCGTTGAGCGAATTGTTGTTTGAAGCCTGGGGTCGAGGGCCCTTTATATAGGGCTTGGGGGCGCCCGGGACGTCGGGGGCGCCCCCCACGTGGCCTCTGATCCGCAGAGCTCTCGGTCGTGTCTGATCCTCTGGATCCGCTTTGACCGGGGTGCCCGGAGCGCTCGAGGCGCCCACATTGACCAGTCAAAGCCTTATCTTCTCGGCTTCGCAAGGGCACGGGTTCGGGTTGCGCATGGGGGCGCCCGCAGCGCAGGGGGTGCCCGGGAGCAGCGCGGGCGCCCTGGAGCACGGGGGTGCCCGGCCCAGCATATATTCGGCCCAGCTTGACTTTACTTGTTTTGTATGCACCTTGGGGGCGCTCGGGACACTCCGGGCGCCCTACTCAGCTACTACCTCACTCCTTTGAGGCTATCTGAGCTGCAGACACTCCTTCCTTTGGTCCTGCATCCAGGGTTAGTCCAAAACACAATAAAGCACTAAAATATTGTTTATACAGCCTTAGCTGTCTTGGTTCTAACTTTGGTCTCCAAAATGGAGCCCTAGGTCGAACCGACGCCTACTGTTCCCTCGACGGGGAACGCGTCCTCACCTACTCCTCTCGGGAGAATTTACCTGAAGCCAACCGTTCCTCTGGTTGGACTTTTGCCTGACGGTCCTTTGTCAGGTCTTGGATGCCGAGCTGCCCTTCGCCCGGTGCCTAGCATTCCTTCGCTAGGGCTTTGTGACTAGCAGCCCTTCGCTTGTTGCCTAGCAGTCCTTCGCTAGGACTTGGTGACTAGCAGCCCTTCGCCAGGTGCCTAGCAGCCCTTCGCTAGGACTTGGTTTCCTGGCAGCCCTTCGCCAGGTGCCTAGCAGCCCTTCGCTAGGACTTGGTTTCCTAGCAGCCCTTCGCCAGGTGCTTAGCAGCCCTTTGCTAGGACTTTTCCTGCACACTTAGTGAACATTATTAGATCACAAATAAACTTAACTTTGAATCCTTTGCCAATATCAAAACCAGGTTCGATATGGTGCTTCCTGCACCAACATATTCTCTTAACCTCGAATCCGAAAAGTTTTTTACGATATTCACCCCCCCTCTATCGTATTCTATCGATCCAACAAGTGGTATCAGAGTGGGGAAGCTCAAATTTGGTGCAACCACCAATTTGAGAATTTTTTTTTCGGATTTTCTTCGAATTTTTTTTAATCGAATTTTTATCGTTAATCGAGGCTGGTGCAACACTACTCGATCTTTTTTTCACTTTTATTTCAAATAAATCAGCCTTTTTCAATTTTGAATTCTCATTTTTTCACCATAAGTTAGAATTGTTAAAACGATCAATTTTTGAAAATTTGTCATAAATTTTTTTATTATTTTAATATTTCTTTTTTCGAAATTCATGCTACCCTAATTCGAGCAAAGTTTTTGTCAATCATTGACTTGTTACTTTTTCATCATTAATCAGAAGTGATAAAATCAACATTTTCAAAAATTTGTCATAACTTTTTTATTATTATTTTACCTCGAAATTCGTGCAATATTTTTGTTGGGCTATATCTTTTCTCTCCCGCACTACTAATCCAAGACCAAGTCTTGGTACATTTATGTTATTTCTCTTGTGTGCAAGGTTTAAACTAAATGGCCAACCAAGAGTGGAACAGTGCCCGTCCACCGCTATTCTCCGGCGAGAACTTCAATGTTTAGAGAAGTCAAATGGAGTCCCTTCTGAAAGCCCATATGGACCTATGACTGATCATCCAAATGAGATTCTCTTTTCCCATAGAAGATGAGTTATCAATCGAGTGGGATAAATTGGATGCACGAATTCTCAACCAAGTCGAGACCGATGCAAGGGCAACTGCAATTCTACAATGTGGCCTAACCAAGGAGCAACTCGAGCTAGTAGGTCTATGCAGATGTGCTAGAGAAATCTAGGAAAAATTGATTAACCTTCATCAAGAGATCTTAGATGAAGAAGAAAATCAGGTAAGTTATCTTGCCCTTTCGGTCCAAGCACAAACGACCGAGTCAGAGTCTGAACCCGAATCCAAAGTCGAACCAGAATCAGACGACGAATTAACTAAGATGGTAACCGATTTCGAATTCTTTTCAAAATTCGAATTAAATAATCAAACAGATACTATAATGGTCGAGGAAGGTGTAAATTTTATTGCAGGGAAAACTCCTAAAGAACCACCAAAGAAGGAGCTTGAACTAGTACCCGAGTCCGACTCAGACACAGAATCAGAAAATGAGCCTAGATCCAAGACAACGAGAATCAAGGGGGAGATTCCCAATAAGGAATCAAAAGGTAAAAGTGTAAATTCAGATTTTAAAATTCATGTAATTTGTTACACATGCAGGGAGAAAGGGCACTACTAAAGTGAGTGTCCTACTCGTAAGATTCGAACGACACCACCGACGACGACAAAGGAACCAGTTCCAAAAGCACGAAAGGATGAAAGTCGCATCCAATGCTTCAAGTGCCAGGAGTTCGGGCATTACAAAAGTGAATGCACAGATAAAAGAGCTACCAAGAATGTCGGACAAACAATCGACAAAGGTAAATTTACAGTATTTGAAAATCCGTTATTTACCTTGAATAATGTGATTGATTCATGTAAATTAATTAAGGCAAATTTCAGAAAATTGAAACAAGAAAATGAAACCCTAAAATATAAGGTTAATATGTTAGAAAATTTAATTCATAATCTTGCTAATTTCGAAAATCCGGAGTATTACTCCAATTGTGACCTTACTTAGATAGTTGTTTGCTTTAATTGTGTGTTTCATTTTATTTTTTTAAAATTAGCATTGATTAGTTTAAGGACTAAAGAGTTAATTGAAATTTGAACAAACATAGTATTAGGTGGAGGTGAGATGATAGTACGTTAGGGAAACCTTTATGGTGGAACTAGCCGAAGCTACCGATCCAAGACTCAAACTAGTTAGACCAAAATCTTTCAAGAAGTGACTTGAAGATGAATTTTTAATAAAAGACTTTGTCAAGGAAAGGGTTGATGATCCAATAAGGCTACTGCCAATGAAGGCCTAGTGCCTCGCCAAGACCTGGAAGCCAATTACTGAAAATCAAATTCACTTTACTATTGTCAGATTTGAATCTAACACAAATTTTAATTAATCTTAGATTCATAACAAAATTTTCAAAATTAATAAAATTAACCATGTTTTCAAAATTAAAATATTTATCTCACAAAACCCATAAGGTTAACTTGTTTGATCATGTAGAACTGGGTGAGATATCTAGGACCTAAGAGTATATGTCACTATCCTTCTAAATAAAATTCAAAGTGCTTTTAAAAGTTATTCAAAATTATCTCTAGTTTTCAAATTAATTCAGTTTACTGTACCATACTTTTTCAACTCCAACAGTTTTTTAATATATTGAATTTCATGTTAAATATCTCAATAGACCCGTTTTAAATATCTAGGGCTTGTTTGATTTAGTTATTGATTGGTCAAACATAGTTAACTGAGTCAAACATGGTCAAAACAGTCAATCCTAGTCAACACTGAAATCCCTTAAGGCACTTAGATAAAGTCAGATGTGTCGGATACAAAGGGGTTTTTTTTTGTTTTTTTTTGTTTTTCCGAAAAAAATTTAGATTTTTCAAAAACCTTATGCTCTAAAACTTATTATCTCTCAAAATAAGGTTTTCAAAAATTGATTCAAAAACCTTCCTATACTACTATCTGTTTGAAAAATTATCATCATTTCAAAATATTTTTCGAAAACTGTGCTATCATTTCAAGTTATGTTTTCAAAAATTTATCTCCTTGAAAGTTATCATACTCAAAAGGTTGTTCAAATTTTTTTTTGATAAACCCTAAAGACACAAAGGAGGTTTACTTAATGATCTACAAGGACTCCTAGGATGTGTCAAATTTAGGGGGAGTCTAAACCAAAAGAAATTATTTCTAACAAGTATTTTCTTTGGCAATTATCTTTGAAATTATTAAATAATTCTTTTGATCTGAACTGAACCCTAAGAACTCAGAGGAAGAATACTTGTTGTCAACAAGCTTCCAAGGACTGTGTCAAGTTTAGGGGGAGGTCAAATTAAAAGAGTTATTGAACATTTCTGAATAATATGTTTCCATACACTATATTTTCAAAATTGTGTCGAAAACATAAGTAATTTGTCTTACAAAATATTATTATTTTAAAATATTTTTTTGGCTTATAAAATTATTTTTGAAATACCTTTTGAAATAATATTTGCTTGAGTTTTGAGAATTTCCAGGACACTTAGGAAAATGTCCTTGTAGTTAACAAGGGTTCCTAGGATTGTGTCAGACTGGAAAAGAAACCTAGTCAAGTAAAATATTATGGTTTCAAAATGCATAACATTTTTTTCAAAAAGTACTTATATTTTTCAAAAAATGCATAATCTTCAAAAAGTACTTATATTTTTCAAAAATACATAATCTTCAAAAGTACTTATATCTTTAAAAATGCATAATATCTTTCAAAAGTACTTCTATATAATGTTTTCAAAAGTACTAATATTTTTCAAGGCAATAGTGTTCTAAGTGCGTGAATTTTCTAAAAGACTTGCCTACAAATACAATTTTTTTTAAATACCTTTCAAAGTGGAGTTTTGCAATTTAAAGCTTTTTGCTATGCTTTCAAGAATTATGCTAAGTATTTTTATATTTTCAAGACTTTTAAGCTCTGATACACAAATTTTAAAATTTCTTTCAAAATATATTTTTCAAAAGTTCTTTATTGATATATAGCCAAGGGGGAGAGTTGAAAAAGTGAAATTAAATTCTTCCTTAAACTTTTTCCTCTTTTTTAATGAAAGTTTATCTTAGAAATGGTCTAAAACATAAGGAGAAGAGTTTCACATTAAGGGGGAGAGAAAGAAAGAGAAAAAGGAATTTTTTTTTCAAAAGTAAAGCAAAAGTTTCTAAGTTTCTAAGTATCTAAGTATTTCAATTTTTTTAAGTGAAATTTTTCATAGTAAACAAGATTTGTCTGAGCAAAACTTTTTGAAAATTTTGGCAAATATTTCTAAGTAAAGTTTTTTTTGGGGAAAAACTTGCCTAGAAATTTCTTAAGAATTATGTTTTCAAAATACACAAAGTGTTTCCAAGCAAATTCGTCTAAATGTGCAAAATTTTCTTTAGTAAACAAAATTTTTCCTAAAGTTGAACTTTTTTTTGAAATTTAGCTTCAAGAATGGAATTTTTGCCTAAGTAAAATTTTTTTTAGGCCTTATAAGTAAAAGTTTGTTTCAAAATTTAGGTCTGCAAAACTTTTCATAATGGAAAATTATCTAAGTGTAAAAAAAGTTTTGATAGTGAAAATGCTTTTACTCTATTTTTGAAAAACACTTTGTCAAAAACATGAAGCACTTAGAAAAACTCAAAAATCCCTGTTAAATATGTTGTTCACCCATAAATATTTTTTTTTGATATATGTCAAAGGGGAGGAAAGGTCAAAGTTAAGAGTTAAGTTAATTGTTGTTTTATAACACAATTATTCAGGGGGAGTATGAGAATTTTTTTTTTCAAAATTACATTGGTTTTAGACTTTATACTGTTCAGAATTGCTATATTTAATTGGTCTTAACCTTATTGCTTAATTTGTTATAATTTTTACTTAACTTTGAATTGTGTTGCCATAAATCAAAAAGGGGGAGATTGTTGGTGCAGGAAGCACCATATCGAACCTTGTTTTAATATTGGTAAAGGATTCAAAGTTAAGTACTATTTGTGATCTAACGAAGTTACTCAAGTGTGCAGAAATAAAGTCCTAGCGAAGGGCTGCTAGGCACCTAGCGAAGGACTGCTAGGAAACAAAGACCTGGCGAAGGGCTGCTAGGCACTTGGCGAAGGACTGCCAGGAAACAAAGACCTGGCGAAGGGCTGCTAGGCACCTGGCGAAGGACTTCCAGGAAACAAAGTCCTAGCGAAGGGCTGCTAGGCACCTGACGAAGAACTGCCAGGAAACAAAGACCTAACGAAGGGCAGTTAGGCACCTGGCGAAGGACTGCCAGGAAACAAAGACCTGGCGAAGGGCTGCTAGGCACCTGGCGAAGGACTGCCAGGAAACAAAGACCTGGCGAAGGGCTGCTAGGCACCGGGCGATGGACTGCTTGGTACCAAAGACCTGGCGAAGGGCTGCTAGGCACCTGACGAAGGACTACTGGGCAAAAGTCCAACTGGAGGAGTCGGTTGGCAAAAGGTAAATTCTCCTGAGAGGAGTAGGTGAGGACGCGTTCCCCATCGAGGGAACAGTAGGCGTCGGTTCGACCTAGGGCTCCATTTTGGAGACCCAAAGTCAGAACCAAGACAGCTACGGTTGTAAAATTCACTAACATACTTGCTTTATCATGTTTGGTACTAACCCTGGATGCAGGACCGAAGGAACGAGTTTCTGAAGTTTAGAACGCCTCAAAGGAGAGGGGCAGCAGCTGAGTTAGGCGCCCGAAAGGTCCCGGGCGCCCGAGGTCAAAGCCGAACAAGAGTTGAGCAAGAAAACGCTTCGGAAGCTCACTGGGCCAGGCGCCCCCAAGCTCCCGAGCGCCCCTGTGCTCCCAGGCGCCCCGGATGCCTCGGGCGCCCTGGGTCCAAGCCAACGAAGCAGATAGAGTTCAAGGCAGCGAGAAGCCTATTGGGACCAGGTGCATGTTGACATGGATGCGGGTTCGTAATTTTAAAATTAATTATGTGCAGCGGAAGGTTTAGCATAAATAATTTCTCTAAATCATTTAACCACACATCTAAGCATGCAATTTTATCTTGTATAGACATGATCATATATTTGAAATTTTGCAGAAACATAAACTAATTTACGTATTACCTCACGTTACTCCAAGGAAGGGACGAGATCCAACCGTAAGCGTCCCTTGGAAGCTCCGCCTCTATTCGCGTCCACGCCGAGTATCTTCGGGATGACTTCGCAAAGCCACGAGTTTCGTGTTCTCGAGAACTACTAGATTCTCCGAGAACGCGATGAGAAAAACCAAGAGAGAAGTCGGAAGACTAACCATAAAAGGATGGCCGGAATCAAAATTCCGGCGAAGCAAAAGAAGAGGCTTGCGACAAACTCTAATTCCGGCAGCACCTTCTTCCGACCAAGAGATGGCCGGAGCTTCCTTCTCTGGCAGCAGGTGGTGGTCGGCAGGGAAAGGGCAGGGGCGGCCGGCTGGTGCTCCTTCTTGGGGCTGGTTGGTGCACGACAAGAAGGGGAGAAGAGAAGGAGAGAAAAAGAGGGAGAGAGCCTATGCCTTCATCTCTATGATTCACCCCCAAGCCTTACCTTGGGTCCTTTATATAGTGGTCTCTCCACCATCAAGCCTCTCAAATATGGAATAACTTATTCCATCATGTCAAGTTTGATTTTATATTATGGTTAAAATCATATTTTAATTCATGATAAAAATCTTCTCTCCTATGGAATAAATTTCCTTATCATGGTAAATCAATCCATGATTGATTTTATAAAATACACCAATCCATGGTTCATTTTAATTTCCATGAAAAATAAACCAAACCTTGGTTTATTATATAAAAATTTATATCATCCATAATTTTATAAAACAAACCACACTTGGTTTATTTTATAAATTGAACCAAAAACTTGGTTCTCTCCCTTTGTTGTGGCCGGCCAAGCAAAGAGGATGGAGGCCCTCTTTGGCCGGCCCATCCAAGCCAAGCCCCAATGAATTAAACTTATTTAATTCATCTATTAAGTCTTCAAAAGACTTTAGCCATTTTACGCTTCCGATGCGTCTCTGAAAAATTCAGATTCGACTTATCGTTTGGCTCAACCAAACTTAATCTCTCTTGATTGGAAAATCCAATTTTCAACTCGTTTTAAATCCCTCAGATTACTCGTAGTGCATGTGACTAAATAGGCTTTCGATTTATGTTGGCCGCCTATAATTAATCAATTATAGAACGATCATGAGTGGCACCTAGTAGTACATCATGATCCCCAATTAATCGAAAGATCAACGGTTGACCTCAGAAACAATTCTGAAACCCTTCAGCAACTATAATGAATCGTGCCCCATTCCCTTCACCATCTTATACCCACTTGGTTCAGGACATGGTCTATGTGTGTCAGTCCCCACTAGGCTGACTACGTCACACCTAGCCCAAGTAACGTTTTCTCGCCCTACGGATTCTAATTACTCTCATGTATTTAAGAGATTCATACTCTGAACATGTCATGCTCTGGCCAGAGGCTTCAAGTAACAATCCGACGATAGGCCTCGGGTATACATCTCCTCGCAAGGAGTGGTGAATCCTTTATAGGTTGTTCAAACATCTTTGGGTACTTCGGCTTATACCCAATCATCCTGGGTCCACACCTCCTTGGAGACGCTTGCTTAAGATATCAAAGTATAAGTCTCCATGACCAAGATGACTTGAACAGCGCAAGTCAAAGGAACATCGCACTTAAGCTGTAGTAAGAACTTCACTGACATATCTATATGTAGACTACCATATGAAGTTTTACAGCCAGTCACTCCAATGAACTAGTTCCCTTAACTAGCATTCATGTTTATCTCCGGACATCTCAATGTCACCAGCCAGTGAGAATCAGCTGATTAGAGAATAACCCATTCTAGTCTCAACAGAATTGATAGTGTCCGTATTTATCAATTCATTGACTAGGGACAATTTCAATACTTCACAATTGCACATGTAGAGATAATCATTAGTTGTGAATTCATCACAAATTCTCTCATGCTGTGAATTGTATTGCGGACATTCAGTAAATGAGTTTAAGATCTCAATCAAATACACAAACATGTATACTCAAATAGTGAATATTCATTTATTAAAATAAATGATTACAATCATAAGGCGATTGTCTTAGGACACTTCTCTCATATCACTAACAAAGCCAGCCGACCAAGTCAATCCGGGCGGCCTTGCTTCCCGGGCGCCCCCGTCAAACCTCGAGCTCGATCTTGGAGGGATAAGGGCTGACCGAGTTGCAGATGAGGGTTTGCGGATCGGGAGTCACGTGGAGGGCGCCCCAACGTCCCGGGCGCCCCAGGTGTACTATATAAGGGGCTCGACCCCCAAGGCTTCAGGACACAATTCTTCCAACGCCAAGACGCTCTTCGACTCAAGCGCTCTGCTCCGGAAACCTCCCATCTCGAGATTCAAGCGCCGACGACGACCCTGTTGGTGCAGAAAGCACCTAAGTCGAACCTGGGTTTTGATAATGGCAAAAAGGTTCAAAAGTTAAGTCTTATTTGTCATCTAACATGCTACTCAAGTGTGCAGGGTAAAAAGTCCTAGTGAAGGACTGCTAGGCACTGGCGAAGGAATGCCAGGGTGAAAAGTCCTAGCGAAGGACTGCTAGGCACTGGCGAAGGAATGCCAGGGTACTGAAGCCCTAGCGAAGGACTGCTAGGCACCAGGCGAAGGACAGCTTGGAACTAAAGCCCTAGCGAAGGACTGCTAGGCACCGGGCGAAGGACAGCTTGGTATCCAAGACCTGGCAAAGGACCACTGGGCAAAAGCCCAACCGGAGGAGCCGGTTGGCATCAGGTAAATTCTCCCAAGAGGAGTAGGTGAGGACGCGTTCCCCGTCGAGGGAACAGTAGGCGTCGGTTTGACCTAGGGCTCCATTTTGGAGGCCCAAAGTTAGAACCAAGACAGCTAAGGCTGTATAAACTAACATCTTATTGGTTTATGGTGTTTTGGACTAACCCTGGATGCAGGACCGAAGGAACGAGTGTCTGCAGCTCAGAGAGCCTCAAAGGAGTGAGGCAGCAGCTGACCAGGGCGACCGGAGTGTCCCGGGCGCCCCCAAGGTGAACACAAAACACATGAAGCGAAGGAACTGCTTCTGCAGCTCATGGGCGGGGCGCCCCCGTGCTCCCGGGCGCCCCCGCTGCTCCCGGGCGCCACCAGCGTCCCGGGCGCCCCCTGTGCATGCCATCGAAGCAGAAGCCAGCGAAGCCAAGGGATAAGCTCTGACCCTGTCAACTCGGGCGCCCCCAGCGTCCCGGACGTCCTGGTCAAGATCTGATCCCGAGTTTGAAGGAATCAGAAGCTGACCGAGTGAAAGTCGGATCGGCCGACACGTGGGGGGGCGCCCCCGACGTTCCGGGCGCCCCCAGGACCTATAAAAGGGCCCTCGACCTCAAGGCTTCGAACAACACTTCATTCAACGCAATCACGCTCTTCCGCTCCCGCACTCTGCTCCAGAAACCTCCCGACTCGAGATACAAGCGCTGACGACGTCCCTCTGCTCCGAGAAACATTCCACACCGGACGTCGGTAATGAAGAGCGATCTTTTACTTTTGTGTTTACTATACTGCAATTGTAACATCTATTTGTAAACCGTTTTGCGCACTTATAGAATTGCTCGCAGAAAACGATCAACGACCGTGGGCCTTGGAGTAGGAGTCGACCTAGGCTCCGAACCAAGTAAAAACACCTGTGTTCGCGATTGTTTTATTCTGCTGCGTAATTTCTCTAATTCTAAAATCTGAACATTTTCCGATATTCACCCCCCCTCTATCGGTTCTCTCGATCCAACAAGTGGTATCAGAGCGGGGAAGTTCAAATTTGGTGCAACCACCAGTTTGAAAATTTTTCAGATTTTTTTTAAAATTTTTCTTTTAATATTTTTTTTCGTTCGAATTTCTTCTAATATTCTTTCTTTCGTTCGAATTTCTTCTAATATTCTTTTTTCGTTCTAATTTCTTCTCGTTGATCGAGGATTGGTGCAACACCCCTCGATATTTAATTTTCTTTATCCCGCACTACTAATCCAAGACCAAGTCTTGGGACAAAGTTTTTCTTTCTCTTATCTCTTTTTCAGATAAAATACCTAATGGCCATGCAAGAACGATTCAGCACAGCCAGACCTCCTCTTTTCAGTGGAGAAGACTTTTCCTACTGGAAAAGTCGAATGGAGGTCCACCTGAAAACTCAGGTGGACATGTGGATAATCATCCAGTCCGGACTGGAGATTCTGAGAAATGCTGAAGGAGTACCTCAAAGCTACACAGAGTGGGACACCGCTCTGAAACGGAAAATTGAAGCGGATGCAAAGGCGACCCAGACCCTTCAATGCGACTTAACAAAAGAGGAGCTGAACCGGGTGGGCCCTTTCAATAGTGCCAAGGAGCTGTGGGGAAAATTGATCGAGCTGCACGAAGGAACATCAGACACTCGGATCAGCAAGAGAGATCTGCTCCTGAACAAGCTGTACACCATCAAAATGGCCGACAACGAAACAACAGCTCAGCTTCACGCTCGAATCCAAGAACTAATGAACGGTCTACACACCATTGGTCACAAGGTAGAAAATCGTGACCTAATAAGGTACGCTTTAAATGCTTTCCCAAGAAACACCTTGTGGGCATCTATGGTAGATGCATACAAGGTTTCAAGGAACCTTTCAAAAATAAAATTAGATGAATTATTCTCTAAATTAGAGTTGCATGAACAGGCTAACTGCAATTTGGCCGAGAAAGGTATTGCCTTTATTGCAGGTAAAACTGGAAGGACAACCAAGAAGAAGCCTCAACCTGAACCCGAGTCTAACTCAAACTCAGACTCAGAAGATGAAGAAGGAGATCGACCTAAGCTGGTCCGACTGGCAAGAAACTACTACAAAGAACTGAAGAATCAAACCAACAGAAGGAAAGCCAGCCGAAGAAAGGACGAACCAGCTGAACCCGCAAATGAAAAGAACAAGCCCAACGTGACCTGCTACGAGTGCAAGAAGAAGGGTCACTACAAGACGGAGTGTCCGAACCTAAAGGAAACCAAGAAGAATAGAAGGAAGAAGGCACTTCAAGCAACGTGGGAAGAGTCCTCCTCCTCCGAAGAAGAAGAGGTCCCACAGTCGAACCTACTAGCACTAACCACCTCAGAAGAAGTCGAGTCCGAGTCAGAATCAGAACAAGACGACGGCAGACTGACCTTTTCAGAAGATGGCGAAATCAAGGTAAGTGGATTTACTAGATGTCAATTAAATGAACTAATTTCGTATCTTTCTCGAGATTTGGCGAAAGCTAAACTCCGAGTCGAATCCCTCCGACAGGAAGTAAGACTCCTGAAAGAGGGAGTTGACTCTAATCCCTTAACCGAGAAGGTTCAAGAAGGAACTCCTACTCAAGTTGAAAAACTTGAGAAAGAGAACTCCTCCCTGAAAACTCAGGTTAAGGAACTTAGATCAGCTTTAGAACGATTCACTTCTGGTTCCAAGGGTCTTGACATGATTCTTGGAAAACAGAAGTCCGTTCTAAATCGATCCGGACTAGGTTATAGAACCAAATCTAGACAAAGATCTTACTTTGCTGTACTGAATCAGTCCAGAAATAAAGTTCAGGCATGGGTACCTAAATTGTGCCTGAACAAACCAACTGGATCAAATCAGTATTGGATCCCCAAGGACAAGATTCACATCTTGCCGAACCATTATCGTGGCTTTAGTCCAGGGGGAGCCAAACTGAAAACTATATTTATTGTTAGATAGAACTTAATTCTGATTGTAATTTGCTTGATTGATTATTTATTTAATTCTGCAATTTACCATGCTTAGACTTAGGAATGGTTAGTTTAAGGACCGAACAAACTTAACTGAAACTGACAACATAGTATTGGGTGGAGGTGAGATGATAGTACTTAGGGAAACCAATTCTAATAAGGTCAAGTATACTTGGTCTCTTTAGACTGGTGAAACTAGCCGAAGCTACCGATCCAAGACCAA